>NW_021028885.1:165007-235837 GCF_004153795.1 Camellia sinensis | reverse complement strand
GGCAATGCATTTCAAGCAAATGTGTGCACCAACACCCTCCTTACCATGTTTATGACTCAAAGGAGGATGGTCCTCGACCCTCGGGCCACCAATCGCGCATTTCAATGCGTGATGGCCAAAGAGGCCAAGTTATGCATTTTGATGTCAAATGAAATGCAAACCAAATAAACACATAAGGCCTAACCTCTATCACTTGATCAAGAGACAAGGTATGCATGCTCAATGCAATGCAACCTAGGCATGTGATCTAAGTATGCAATCATGAGCATGAAAGCAAGTAATGTGTACTAAGCACATGTGTGGCATGTAACAACATGTGCAAGCTAACAAGCATGCAATATGCAATGCGAACATGCAAACATGCAAGACACGCAACATGTTAAGCAACCAAGACAAAAGGAAGAAAACATGCTAAATGCAATGTGATTCAAGCATGTAACACATGTGATAGGCCAAGTATGCAACAACACACAAGGCGAGCATGCAACAACATGCAAATAAGGGACTTACACCAAGATGGAAAACTCTCTACTAGGTCCAAAACAGTGGCCAAATGCTAAGGAAATGAAGGCCAACACATATAAACATGCATGCACACATGGCCCAACTCTTAAGCATAAAGAAGCAACTTTTTAGCACACTTAAAAGAGGATAAACATAGACCAATGGCAAGCATAGCAAGCTCTGAAAATACATGAGGAATGATGCCACATCAACCTATCAATGCAAGCAAGGCATGCAACTATGTCCAAAACTCAAGGTAAGCCAAGGGGCTTAAACCATAGCTATATGAAGCAAGTCCCAAAGGGCCATGGGGACTCAAAACCACCCCAAGGCAGATCAAAACAAGGTCAAAGGCACACCTAGATGGCATCTAAATGGCCTAAGTCTAAAGGCATGCAAAAGGGTTCAAACATGGAGCATAAGATACCAACCTCTTGAAGCATTAAAGGAGCATCAAATGCAAGCATACAAGCATACCACAAGGACTGAAATGATGTTATAAGTGGTGCCAAACCACTGAAACAAGCCAAGTAATGCATGCTCAACACTCACACACCCAAGGCTAACAAGCCAAAATGCAAGGTAGCTATGCAAAGCATGTCATGGATGGCCCAAACAACTCCAGACAGACGTTAAGCATACTAAGACATGCATAAAAGCTTCACAAAGCTAGGCCAAAAACATGCTAGAAATAAGGCTCAATGCACAAAGCACAAAGCATGTTAAGGCAATTCATGGCATTACAAGACAACTATGCTAAGCATGCATGGTGTGTCTAAACCAACATAAAACAATGCTATATCATGGCAAAATAAGGACAAATACTACTTAAGACATGGCCGACATGAACTTAAATAAGATGCTCACACATGAGGCTAAAATGGCCAATATTGAAGGCAACAAGGAGAGGGGATGGCCCTCTCCTTCTTAGGACCTTAAAGCACCATCCCCACCACTGAAATCCAGAGTGGTGAGGAGACCAAGACAGGGTGGTCCCAGAGCTCACCAAAAATGCACAAAAATGAGGCCAAACAAGGCCTAAAAGGGGTCAAACAACCCCAAACACCAAAACAACCTTAAACAACTATTTTAAGCACTTAAAATCAGAACTTTTATATGTTATAAGTTAAGCTTTGGCTGAGCTAATTTGTCGTGTAGCGTTGACTGAAAGGATGTGGCTGATCACTTTCTGCCAAATAATGCAGGTTGCTCCACGTGTCCTGGATAAAGTCGGAGTCGATCAGGAGACAGCTGCATTTGACAGTGGGGTCCACTATGCTTCCATCCTGTTGATGAGATTGTGATATTCTTCATCAGTCTCTGATGGAGGGGAATCCAGATCTTGGCTGTATTTCTCATTCCGGAAATGTTCTACATCATCCGCGGTCATGGCTAGTTCCAACGGAAGATCCAAATTATTTCTCTTTTTGAGATTTATTAACATGTCAAGAGCCTCATTAATTTGCGTTGGAGACCTTTGATATGTTATGGGAAAATGGGTTACAAATAATATTCTTCCATTTGTAACAATGAATGGCAATTTTGTTGAGCCATGGATGTTGGACGCTGCTTGTGAAATAGATATTAGACTGCCTATCCAATATTCTGTTAAAGAAAGTTTTTGGATATTTTCCAATCGCTCTCTCCGGTGATCTTCATCTAAATAATCATCTTCAAATTCAAAATCTTCAGTTTCTTTAAGATACCAAATCTGGTATGGTTGGAAAAACGTTCTCGTTCTCGCCAACCAACAGTACTGGAAATCCAAAAAGTAAAATATTTGCTCCATCGAAAGCATTTTACTATCCATGAGAGCATTGTTTTGATGATCATTGGATAATCTATCCATTGAATTGGATCTAAAATTTGGAAAATAACTTGATTAGTTATTCCCCAATCTATATCCTCAAAAAACACATGTCATGGTTTGCCATGATGGTTATTTTGGGAATTCCATCTTTCAAATTTAATTTATCATAAGATCGTTCTAAGATTTGTCTAATCTTATCATGATGATCTTCAACCCGATTTTTGATTAACATAAAAATTTCTTTTGGAAGCAAAGTTCTTGCTTTTTTAAAAAGACATTCTTTTTATTTGTTCAAAAACTGGATCAGAAAACTCATCTGATATGAGGTCTGATAGTTAAAGAAAATTGTTTATTTTTTCAAAATTAAAATCTTCATTCCAATTCATTTGTTTAAGAATATTAATTTTATGGGTATTGGATTTTTTCTTGGTCTAATCCCATTTTCTGATAAAGGTATCTCTTTATCATACCATAAATTACTTGGTATTGCTTTAAGAACACATTCTCAGCATGCTTCTGAGGCATCTGTTTCTAAAATTAATTTATCACCTGTTTTAGGAAGATAAACATCTGGTAAAGTTTTAACGTTTTCTTTAATTTGTTTAATTAAAGCAACATCTTCTGCTGTCCATTCAAAAATAACATTTTTCCTTAATTTGGTTAACCAAGGAATTTCTATTTTTGAAAGATTTTTAATAAAATTTCGTCCATAATTTAAAATGCCTAATAGACTCTGTAATTGTGTTATATTTTTAAGAGTATTAGGAAAATCTCGTACTTTGGACAAAATATGTTCTTGTAATTTTAAACCTTTTTGGTCTAAAATTATTCCCCAAAATTCAATTGATTCTTTTTCTAATTCAATCTTTTTTGGAGACAAAACAATTCCATGTTTTTGGAATCTTTCACAAAGTAATTTTAAATGTTTCTTATGCTCCTCCTTGGTTTTAGAGAAGATAAGTATATCATCAATATAAACTACACAACAATCTTTAAGATCCTTAAAAATTGTATCCATCTACCGTTGAAATACCTGTGGTGCAATATTTAACCCAAAAGGCAAACATTCCAGTGGTAATGTCCTCTAGGTGTACTAAAAGCTGTCAATTTTTTTGACTCTTCAGTCAATTGAATTTGCCAAAATCCACTTTTACAATCAAATTTGCTAAAGATTTTTGATCCTTTGGTTAAGTTAATCAAAACATCTTTTCGTGGAATAAAATATCCATCAAATTCTAAATTTTCATTTAGCCGTTTATAGTTGACTACCATTCAGGCTTTTCCTCTTTTAATTTCAGCATGGTTTTTTACCATAAAAGCTGGACTAGAGTGAGGGTTTTTAGTTTCTTCAATTAACTTTTTGTCTAAAAGTTTCTGGAGTTGAATATGAAATTCATCTATATCTTGTCTAGTATAGATCATCGGTCTTACTCTAATGATAACATTAGGGTCTTTCAATTTAAACTACAATTATGTGGACTACGTTGCCATAGTTTTAATGGATGTTCACTAAAATTTTCTTCTAAAATTTTATAAATCCAATGTGATTAATCAATAGTTTTGATGATGGGAGTTAAATCACCACGCGACACGGGCGCAAACTCTTTATCACAAATGTGTTTATATTGTTCTAACAAGGAAATATGAATTAAGACATTGTTTATACTTAATGAAATAGCATTTTCCTGTATTTGCATTGGAAGGTATTTATATATAAAATTATTGCCAAGAAGGAAATCTCCATGCATATATGGGAAACATAAAATTTTTGGTATAATGAAATTGCTATCATTTAACCAAATAGCTATACTTTTAGCCTTGAATTGTATGGAAGTATGGTTGCCATCTATTCCAGTAACTAAAATTGGATATTTCATTAATGTCCACTTTTCTTTTGGTATGGCATTCCATTTACATGAGCTGACTATAGCTCCTGTATCTATGAGAACACTGAGGCTATAGGGTTTATATCCTGCAAAATTAAATGTTTCTAATACATATGTATATCTTCTTTTTCCTTGGCTAGGAGAAAAAATAATATCATCATTTTTTGTTTGAAAATGATACATATATGCGGACTTAATATGTTCAAGTTTCCTTGTTCCTGGAAAAATAGGAATCTGAACGTTGTTTGAAGTAATAGATTCTTGATTAGAATTATTACTTGATTCTCCAATGCTTAACTTTGAAAATGATTTGTTAGGAAAATCTTTTTCAAATACAGAAGTTGATGTTTTAATTTTTGGAACTGTATTTTCAATATATAAATTTTTTCCTGATGCTTGCATTTGTAATTGTGCAGGTTTTTTTTGTTTTAGAAGATTCTCCTTGTCCCACTAGGTCTTGGATTAACCATTGTCGAGGGACTTCTAAATCGCTCCAATTCATTAGACGAGGTTGTATTACCATGTCAAATGGTCTTGGTTCAAGGATTTCAACAATTTTATTATCGTTTGATCTTGTTTTTGTTTCAGGAAATTTGGTTAATTCGTGAATTGTTTTCCAACGAATAGCCAAATCATGAGAATTTGATTTCATTCCTAATCCTTGTGTTTTAATTCTTATTCTGACTGTATCTTCAAGATTAGGATCATTTATGAAAATCAAGAAATTTGGTCTAGCATTAAACCAAACTACTCCATTAGCCAAATTAGACTGAATTCCTCCAATGATTGCTTTCATTGGGTCGGAAAATCTTTTGTCAAAAATTACTGCCAAAATAGGAGTATCTATCCCTTCGCGAAATAAGGCTATTATGGTTACTTGAATTAATTCAATATGAATATATTGAATTTCAGGATATTTCTTTTTCCATCTTGTAACCTTTTTCTTATCAAAAAAAGGAAGATCAATATTTCCTTCTTCTGACCATTTTGCTTGAGTGTTACCACTGTATTGTTCAAACACTCTTGCCGAAAAGAAGTTAAATTTTGAAAGTTTGTAAATTTCTGGAGAGCGACTTCTTGCATTTTTTCAAATTTTGCTAATTCTTCGTCGGTAAAAGTTTTTTCTTCTCCGATTACATCTCCAAGTCGAATTGCCTGTAATTCTTCTTGAGATATACTATTTGCTTCTTGAGATATTTCTTGACTATTATTAGTCATCATGAAGATTAGTTCTTCATCTGAACTTTCTTCATCACTAGAAATTTCATATAAGATTTCTTCTTCATCAGAAATTTCTTCTCCATATATTATTTCAAAATCTTGTTCTTCAAGGATTTTGATCATTTTCTTTGCACTTTTTCCCCGTTTTGGGCATTCGGGTGCATAGTGACCTTCTTCATTACAAATGTAACATTTACAAGTTTTCTTTTTTGAAACACTTGTTGGTTTCTTTTTTCGAATATACTTTTTCTTTTTTGAAAAAGTTTTGTTCTTTTTCCAAGGTTTCCATTTATATTTTCTACGCTTTTTGAAAAATCCTTTTCTTTTAGGAAATGTATTACAACCAATTTTCCAATTTTCTTTTAAAATTTTGTCACAACATTTTTGACCATATGGTGAGTTAGAAATTTGATTTTTTATTTGTTTTTTCGCCTTTGCTTCTAGACACCGATCTGCTATCAGCCTTAGAACAAAATTAATGCGAAAACCAAGATTATCATATTCTTCCTTTCCCATTTTTTTGAGAAAATCAGGATGTGTTTTAATACATAACTCATCCTATGGATTAGGGAGTTTATGAAAAATTTGATCTAACCAGGGTTGATTTGCTGGTGGATCAATAAGATAATAATATTTTTTAAAAGTTTGAACATAATCTTCAAAAAGACAAATATTACATAATTCTAATTTATTCAAAATATAATTTGTATCTGCTTGCAAATTAGTATCTCCTGCAAAATCGCATAAATTTTCTTTTATGATTTTTGCAAATTCAACTAAAATTGTGTCAAGTGTCAGAAAATTTGTTAACAAAGCCGTTTTTTGACTTTTCCCAATTTCAGATTTTTCCCACTGTCTTAACCATTGCAAAGCTTAAAAACAGATGCAAGGATGGCTAAAAGCCTATGCAAAAATGGGGAATAAAGGGGGAAAATTCTTACCCTTGAAGACCTTCTTCACAAGGACCACTCTAGCCCCTTCTCCAAGCTTAGATCAACTCAAGAACTCTGAAAATCACTCCTTAGTACCTCAGTAGCTAAAACAAAGTGTAACTCTAGGTGTTTGTGTGCAAAACTATGAACAAAACACCTTAATACACACACAAAGAACAAAAGAAAGGGAGATATAGAGATAGATAGCTACACAAGACCTAACCCTAATTCAGACCTCTGGAACTCTTTTTTGTGACCCTTAAAGAGGGAGGAGAAGGCCTCCCTTTATAGAGGATCACTCTTGCAAAGCTTACAAAACAAGCTAAGCAAGAGTGAAATCCCTCCATACACGGAGGGGGTGCAAAGTGGGTGCCAGCTAGCACAGCTGGCACAAAATATCTGCCAAAAGCAGATGCATAGTGGTCGGCCAGCCAAAATGCCAAATTGACCAAATAAATGGTCGACCGACCAAACAGAGTGCTGACCGACCAAACGTTTGGCCGATGGCAAAAAAACAATGGCCGGTGGCCTCAAGCCATGGCCGGTGAGATGTAGGGATGGCCAACAAGCCATTCCCTGCTCCTCAAAAGCAAAACACAAGTGTTTGGTGCAAAACCAAACACAAAACAGGCAAGTCGAGAGGTCTTGAGGCAAGGCGCGTGGCTGAGACCTCCGAGAACTCAAGACGAACACGAACATGGATGATCACCGAGTGTTCAAATGGTGACGTCCAAGTCTTGAGGACGATCAAAAATGAGGTGTCTACAGTCACAACTCGTGATCTTAAGGCAACCCGTCAAGAGCCGAAGGAGGGTTTCTCTGAGTTTGTGACAAGATGGAGGGCCAAAGCCTTGATGATGACCATGAGACCTTCCGAGAAGGATCAGATAAGAATGGTTGTTTGGAATCTGCATGGGAAGTTGCTGCAGAAGATGATTGTTCTACCTTTATTTACCTTTACAGAGCTTCATGAAATGGGGGTTCAAATCGAGGATGCCATAAGACAAGGGATTATTGTGGAAGATAATGAGCCTTTGAAGAAGAATGTTGTTCGCAGTTCCAATGCTACTACCAATGGTAGCACAGCTGTGAAATACTGAAAAGTAAACACTGTCACCATTCCCATCAATAGCCAAAAACTGACCACTTCAACTTGGCCCTAAGCCTGAAATTTCCATCCTTTTTACATGAGTCTCTCTCAAGCCTTGAAAACGCTGCTAGAAAAAAGGTACCTAGAGCTCCTAGAACCCCGACCCCTCCCAAATCCTCTTCCACCAAGACATGACCCCACTAAATACTATGCCTATCATCAACAATAACACGGTCATGATACAAACTGTTGCATCCTCCTCCGTAATAAGATTCAGGATCTTATTGACGAAAAGATCATAGTTCCACCAAAAGGACCTCAGGCCACCACTAACCCATTATCTTCATGCCTCAACCTATTCTATACACTACCATCCATCTATAACCCCAGCATATTTATCACCTCGACCCATTTACCCAAGCCTGAGGTGTTCATTCCAAAAAGCATGAACTTGTGTATGATGGATGCATTTGAACCGCAATTGTCTCAAACCCCAGCAAATACACTGCAAACCCATGAACCCACTACTTTTAAGCTAATGAGCATGATTGAAAATCTTCAGAGAACTATGGTAGTTTTAGCCTTCAGGATCTTGGCTCCATCATTGACCACATCACCTGCTAGAAATTTTATGCCAAAAAGTTCTCCAATCTTGGGGCGAGCTGCAGTTAGAAAAGGCCAACCTGAAGCTATCTCAAGTCTAGGTGACGACAGGTCAATAACAAATGAGTCTCATTCCGATATGGCCACCCAATCCTTTAGCAAAGCTAAAGCAAGTAGCAAGAATAAGGTCGGCGCAGGCATTGATCCCTGTGCACATCTTTGATGGGCTATAGAGGCTTTCATGGGCAAGGGCTGAACAAACAGCAAGTGCTTGCAGTTGTTGCAAAGATTGTGGATGACACTTTTGCCACTCAAGTTCGGGGCATTTTGAATTCGGCGATTATCCATGAAAAGAAATATTGTACCAGAAACACCCATTTCAGCTCCAATCCTACACCTGCAGGAGGTCTTCTCCAAACCCACTCAATACCTGCCAACCCCTCTGTCAATCCTCACAGGATTAGTAAATGCACCTTCAATCCCCTTTTCATAACCTTATCCAAATCTCTCCAACTCCTCATAGGAGAAGGCCATCTCAAACCCCTTGACCCTCGGCCTCTTCCTGATCCCCTTCCAGTCAAGCATAATGCTGCCAAGTACTATGCCTTCCATCAATAAACTGGCCATGACACTGACGGTTGTTTTCCTCTTCACCATGAAGTTCAAGATCTGATTGACAATAACGACATCACTTCACTAGGTCCTATAAAGTCTATTGGCACTAGATCGATGAACTTGGGGGATAATGTGACTACGTGATCAAGGATGAACCACTTGCTGATGGCGCTCATTTTACTCCAGACGTGGTGGATGGCATGCACTGTTTTAGCACATTAAAAATGTTGTTTATTGTACTTTCAGACTTGGGTATTGAGTCAATCTTGTTGTGTTGTATTGAGTCAGTCTTATTATGTCAGAGTCAGGTGATTTGGGGCATGTTACCTCAGACATCACTTCCTTGTTTGTTTTTGTTTGTCTTTTCACTCTTTCTTTTGCATCTGTTTCTATCATTTGGCCAGTTGAGCCAGAAGATCTGAATGAAATGACATTAATTTTCACCTATTTTTCTGTGCCTTTAAATCATTGCATTAACCAAAGTTTTTCAAAACTATTTCCCAAACTATGATGAAAACAAAGATGAAGGAATTCCTCAGGATTTGCAAAAATTTGATAAACTGAAAGAAAGAAAGGCGTGCTAAGCCCATAATGGATGAGATCATGTCTGTTAATGTGAGTACTGAGAAGGATCCTAGCTTGATCCAGATTGGTTCTACATTGTCTTTAAAGGGGCACGAGTGACTAGTCGCTTTATTAAAAGATTTCAAAAAATATTTTTGCGTGGTCCCCTGAAGACATGCCTGGAATTGATCTTGAGATTGTACAACATAGGATCACTTTCAGCCTCAAGACTCAACCCCTTTGCTTTCAAACCTTGAACTTTGATTCAGAATGATCAACGATCAACCAAAATATAAGGCTTGCATGGCCGGATTTGAAGCAACACTTGAACTAGGAGCAATAAGGTCAGATGTGATCAAAGGAAACTTGCATGGTTGGATGAGAAGTAACCCTTGAACTAGGGGAAAAAAATGTCAGATGTGATTGAAGATTCAAAATTGGGTCATCTCTCAAACCAATGAAGACTGGCAAGAAAGCCAAATCCCATAATCGGAGAGAAGAAAATTTATTGCTAAAGGACAATCGAGTTCCTATCCGTAACACTAAGGGAAAATTCAGACCCAATTAGATGGGCTCTTACATCATAAGCGAACAACAACCATTCTCTTGGATTCAAATGGCCTAGAGATCTCAAAATCGATCAACACGGACAAGTTAAAATTCTCCATCTTTGAGAGGCTCGTTGGGCCAAAAACCCGGAAGGGTGACCTAGGCAAAAGTTAGAGCAAGAAAGAAAAAGAAAAAAATGAAAATGAAAAAACGAAAACAAAGAAAAAAGAAAAGAAAAGAAAGAGAAAAGAAGAAAGGAAAAATGAAACGAAAAAAAAAAAATAGAGCTCGCAAGGTTGAAAACCTAAAAGGGCGACCTTGGCAAAAGTTAGAGCGCAAAAGGAGAGTGTCAACACCCGAGTGAACCTCAGCCGGGAACTACGTATGGCCTGATTCCCATTTTTGGGATACGTAGGCAACTTCATCCTGAAGTTCGGCCCCAACCATTTTTAACCTGCTTGTCTCATCCATGTTGATTGACTTATCCTTGTTCAATTCAGTTGTCCTATCCATGTCCAATTGGCTCATCTTCATTCAAAATCAGGTGTCATATTCCATTAAAAGATTCAGTTGCAAGACAAATCAAGTTCAAATCTGAGGTTGTGCATCTTAAGAGTTAAATCTATGTCGATTGAGCAGTGGCCATTTGCAAAAATAGTTTTTGAGGATTTTTAGTAAAGCTGACTTACATGATTTCGAAGCAGAAATTCAAACAAACATATTAATCTAACTCTCATGTTAGTCAAAATTGTTTTAGCAGAAAGTCAAAAATGCAACAAAAAAAAATATGGTCAAAATGATGAACTAGGGGCATGGTTGAGTCAGGGTTTCTGTCTTTTTCCTATTGTCAACGTACTCGCCAGAAAGGGCACAACTGAAGCTCACTACATGCCAAAAGTTCTCTCATCATCCAAGCAGCGAGGTATCAAGCCAAATGCGAAGCACAAACTAGAAATGGAGTATGATATTCCCCCCCCCCTCGTAAGGTCCACAACTTCCAGCTTATCCATCAATCACACCTAGGAAGGGATAAAAAATAAGAGAGATTAAAGAATAGAGAGATTTGCGCTGAGAGAAAAAGTAAGAAAAGAGCTTTTTAGAGAAAATAGAGATTGAGTGCCAAAGTGATGTGAGAATCACAAATAAGAAAGGGTGGAAAACATTACCTGGAGAAGCAGTGGGCTCCCCATTAACTGAGAGGTCTCCTACCAATGGAAAACATTCCAGTGTTGTGTTTGTTGTTTTTGTTTGTCTCGATTCTTGTTTTGAGTCATTTTGATTTCGGTAGGTGCAAGTAGATGTGCTTAGGTGGTTTTTTACTTTGTTTTTCCTTTGTTGAGTTGTGGTGTACTATGGTCAGTCGTAGGCTTAATACCCGGCTAAGAATTCATTCTTGGTCCCAATTTCAAAAATAAATCATTATGTGCTCAGAGTGCCGTACCATTCCTTTCCTAACATGATGTACAAATAGAATTCCTTCTTTCATAAACTGCTGGGTTCAACCCCGATCAAAAGAGAGAACAATAGAACAATGAACTATCTGAAGCTACATAGTGTAGACACCCCATTTTTGACCATCCTCAAGACTTGGACGTCATCACTTGTGCATTTGATGATTATGGCTGCATGTGTTCATTTTTAGTGCCCGAAGTCCTCGGCGGAACACCCATGTCTTTGAGCCTTTAGACCTTGTCCTTTCTGTGCCTTGTTTTGGATCAAAACTTGGTGCTTGGAACTTGTGGTGACCTGTCGGACACCACCAAAAGCTGTCAGCCATGGCCCTTGGTTGTCGGCTATTGATGTGGTTGGTCGTCCAACAGTGGTGGTCGGTCAGCTACCAGTGGTGGCCAGTATCTTTTTCTAGATATTTGTTGACAGCTGTGCCGGCTATTAGCACATTGAGCTGCATCTCCTTACACGTGTATGGTAGGATGTTTCTAAGCTCAAGACTTTTTTTTTCTATAAATAGGGGGGTTCCTTCCCCATTTTAAAAGGTTAGAAAATTTAGAGCAAAAATCTCTCTCTCTCTCTCTAGATTTCTCTCTCCCTCTTACAATTTTGTGCCTAATTGCTTGTTTTTTCTACACTTTTGCATACACATCCTAAATTAAATCCTCTTACCTTTGAGCTGAGGTTACTTGGGGTCTTCTTGGAGCTCTTGAAGGTGGTTTTAACTGGGTTTTGTGCCTAGAATTGCCCTTTGCTTCAAGAGGTAGTTTACTTACCTTCTTTACTTTGTTTTGCAAGCTTGTTTTACCATCTTTTCTTACTATCTTGGGGTTGGCTTTGAACTGAGAAAAACTCTATTTTTGTGGCCTAAAAGTGCTTGTTTGATCTTTTTTTTTTAAGTTGGGGAGTGGTTCACCCTTCATACTTATTAGTTTGTAAAGCTTTTGTGCCCTTATTCATCACTTTCAAATCAACTTTTTTAGGCCTTTTAACCATTGAATCTCAGATTTTTTTCAGTGGGAAACAACTTATTTTGAGGTCCAAATTTGAAAGGGTTAGCCTCCCGTTCTTGTGTCTTGTTTGCATGCCTAGTTAGCTTCTCATGTTAGCATGTTCTTCTAGCTTAACTTAGCTTAAATCCAGCATGTTTTAGCCTCTGAAATAACCTGTTTTAGCTCTATTTTGGGCTGGTTAGTTCGTTTGAGTCTTGTTTTGCATAGTTGTAGTGTAACCCCTTTCACTAGCTTAGTGTTTTAAGGCTTCAATCATCATTGATGTGAGTTGATTGCGTGCTTTAGTACTTTTTCTACTTCATTTCAGCACTTATAATCTCTGCAATCTCCCTCATTTCTTCACTTTTTGGTTTTGCTTTGACGGTGGTTTCAAACCACTTGTTTGCCTAAGTGTGAAATAGAGGTGCTACACCTATTGGTTTAATCCCTTACAGGGTTCATTACCAATAGTGTAATGCCTCTTTCATGCCCAAAGCAATTTATGGTTTGAGCCCTCCTTTCATTAGAGGACACTCACCAATGGACTTAATGGATTAATGATTGGTTTGGTAACTAAAATATGCAAACAAAATTGGCAAGTAAAAGAGGCAAGATAAGCATCTCTTTGTGTTGCATTGCATGTGTTCAAATCGGACGTTAATTTGAACACAAGGACTTACCTTGTTTACTTTGTTTTGCAAGCTTGTTTTACCATCTTTTCTTACTATCTTGGGGTTGGCTTTGAACTGAGAAAAACTCTATTTTTGTGGCCTAAAAGTGCTTGTTTGATCTTTTTTTTTTAAGTTGGGGAGTGGTTCACCCTTCATACTTATTAGTTTGTAAAGCTTTTGTGCCCTTATTCATCACTTTCAAATCAACTTTTTTAGGCCTTTTAACCATTGAATTTCAGATTTTTTTCAGTGGGAAACAACTTATTTTGAGGTCCAAATTTGAAAGGGTTAGCCTCCCGTTCTTGTGTCTTGTTTGCATGCCTAGTTAGCTTCTCATGTTAGCATGTTCTTCTAGCTTAACTTAGCTTAAATCCAGCATGTTTTAGCCTCTGAAATAACCTGTTTTAGCTCTATTTTGGGCTGGTTAGTTCGTTTGAGTCTTGTTTTGCATAGTTGTAGTGTAACCCCTTTCACTAGCTTAGTGTTTTAAGGCTTCAATCATCATTGGTGTGAGTTGATTGCATGTTTTAGTACTTTTTCTGGTTCATTTCAGCACTTATAATCTCTGCAATCTCCCTCATTTCTTCACTTTTTGGTTTTGCTTTGACGGTGGTTTCAAACCACTTGTTTGCCTAAGTGTGAAATAGAGGTGCTACACCTATTGGTTTAATCCCTTACAGGGTTCATTACCAATAGTGTAATGCCTCTTTCATGCCCAAAGCAATTTATGGTTTGAGCCCTCCTTTCATTAGAGAACACTCACCAATGGACTTAATGGATTAATGATTGGTTTGGTAACTAAAATGTGCAAACAAAATTGGCAAGTAAAAAAGGCAAGATAAGCATCTCTTTGTGTGGCATTGCATGTGTTCAAATCGGACGTTAATTTGAACACAAGGAAAATGGGACATCAGAAAACCCTGAGCGTACTTGTCATGACTTGAACCCGCCCCTATGGGTTAAGGACATAACCGGCCAATAACCCTAAAATTACCTACGACCTCAAACCAAAACAGACATAACTCATCAGAGTAAAGGGGCCAAACGGAAGCAAAATTTAAAACTTTGTCCATAGAGCCGTGCTTATATGCACATCAAAACAAACCATACTCATATACGTTAATAACCCACATCAAAAGTACAGTGCCATAAAATTCTGTACAGACAGGATCATCCAAACTAAGTCAACCCATAACAAACTATATACAAATATACACAAAGCCCTTGCCAACGTGACAAAATACAATACATAACAAAATGGCAAGGTTGGGTCTCATGCGTGAGACACAAGGGCTGACTCTCCAAAACCTTTGTTGTTCCTAACGGACTTCACTGGGGCTGGGTTTGGACCTTCCTTGGCTCACCTACAAACACATGAATGAGTGTGAGCGATAGCTCAATTAATAACATCAAATACAGAAGTTGCATAAACAATATGTAGAACAGCATGCTCCAAATGGCCTTGGGCCCAATTCATATTTCTACTTAACATATATACACTTATACACAATTTTGATCAAGCGACTGTAGTTCCCAACGTACTGGCCTTTGGCCCATTCAGAATTCCATTCATATCAAATCGGCCTTCGGCTCATTCAGATTTCCATTTATGTCAAAACGGCCTTCGGCCCATTCATTTCTGTTAAAACGGCCTTCGGCCCATACATTTCTATCAAAACAGCCTTCGGTCCACTCATCTGTGTCAAAATGGCCTTTGGCCCACTCATTCATGTCAAAACGGCCTTCGGCCCACTCATTCGTGTCAAAACGACCTTCGTTCCATTTATTTGTATCATGTCAGACTTGCGTCCACAATCCTAATTAGCAACTCATAAAGCTTATAAGGGAATAAACAATTGGACATTGACAAGCTTTCAAATATCGATATTACTCACAGTGATCGGCTTGTAGATTTGACCTGGAGCTTGACCCTACACATTTCATGAACACAAAAGGGTCACTAACAGTTCAATCCGTTCTTTAATTGACATATTCCCCTTTAGGCTTTACTCTTATCTCTTTAACTCATTTGTAATGCTTAACATATGCCTAAGAGTGCTTACAAGTGAAAGAGAATGGAAAACGAAACACATAACAAACATACAAAATTTCAAAAAATAGGGTCCCTGCTTGAGCGTGGGATTCCCCGCTCAAGCGGACCCAAGAGGCTTGCAAAAGTATTGGTTACCTCAAAATTATGCTCAAGCGTAAGGCCTGTCTAAAAAAGCTCCCCGCTCGAGCGTGAAATATCCCGCTCGAGCGAACATCCAACTCTGTAAAAAGTGCTGGGAGCAGGAAATTTACGCTCGAGCAGCAGTTTTCCCGCTCGAGCGGACACCAAAATTCTGGAAATTCCAGATTGTGTTCTTGAGCTCCCTTCAAACATTTCAACCACATTTCTTGCATAACATGGCTCCAACTTCACCTATATTTGTACTAACATGATATAAATACCAAAACACATCATCATAGAGCTCAATTTCATGAATTAACCACATGCATGTCCCAAATTAGCACTAAACTCACCTCCAACACAACAATTTCATACATTCAAGCTCATATCTTCATAAATTGTACATGCATGTGATGAATTAGCCACATTCTCAACTTAGACAACACAAATGGTGATCAAAACATGAGTTTCAACCAAAACTCTACATGAATCATGCATTTCAAGCTTATACATGCTATTTCAAAATAATTTCGTACATGCATGCATATATCAAGCTTTAATTCCAACAAAACCAACTTAACTCATGCTCTTGGTCACAAACAACCCTTGAACACACAAGATCACACATTAATTTCATGAATTCAAGGATTAATACTTACCTATAAGCCCAATCTATGGCTAATTCCTGAACTAGACTCCAAATCTCCAAGCTTGAGTCACAAATTACACAATTCTCTCCCTCTCTCTTTTTAACAGCCGGCTCTCTCTCCTTTTCTCAAAGTTTGATCAGCCAAAATGAATACATAGGAGAGAATGGGAAGTGTAGTGCCCTTACCCAACAATTCCCACTAACTCATAATAATAATAACAAATAATTGGGCACCAATTTACCAATTTAATCAACTTAATCTGGTCCGAATCAAATTTTCAATTAAATTTCACCGTAGGCTCTAAAAATTATGCCAATCACAATGGTGTAATCGATTCCAGGTTCTGTGGCCGATAAGGCCCTCAATTTAATTTCCAAAGTAGATTATTCAAACAGATATTCCTACGGTGAACAGATAAAACTTCAAAATATCACATATATTCGCATAATGGCACACAAAATCATATCAAAACATATAATCACATTCGTATTTGGGACCAATTAGCATAATACAGAATAGGGGTGTCACAGTACTACTCTATCTACTCTATTGTCTCTGGCTCAGTCCCTCGGAACTGCTCCTCGAACCAACTGTATCTGACTATAGCTGTCCTGAACAAAGGTGGGCGCACCCCTAGTAGCTCAATCTAGGCAGCCTCCCATTTCCCCATATCAGGATCGAGAGGAATCGGATCACTCCTTACGCCTAGGCCTGTGATCATGTCAAAGTCATAAGGAGTCATGGTCATCTCTCCAGCAGTGGAAAGGTGCAGAGAGTTGGTGGTGTCCCACCATCTCTCCACTAGCATTCCAAGAAGTGGACGGCTCACTGTAACTCGTGTCAATCCAGAGCAGAATAGGCAGAAGCTGGCCTCGTCAACAATGTCTCGTACTCCTGTGGGGAGCTCGTCATACCAATCTCTAGCTGTCATGGCCCCATAGCCCCTGTATGCGCGAGAGTCACCCTATGGCAAAGGGCAGGTGAACTAGTGTAAATACAGTTAGATAAAAAGGAAATGCAAAACAAATGCAGTGGCAGTGATGACAGTACAGTCAGATAAGAGACAACGTACAAAATGAGAGTAAAGAACATCAGATGTGCAAGTGAATAGAGTTTGTACCTCAACGGCAACGGCTGAAAGAAGGGAATCTGGCTCCCTTAGTAGGAGATCCACTAGCGTGTCAGTAGCAAAATCAATGAAGCGCCTAATGCCTCCAGTAGGCAGAATATGCGTCCGAGGGTGATACATCGCCGGATCAAAAGGCCTCACTTCCAGTGGTAATGGCTCCGGCTCCGGCTTCGCCTCAGAATCAAACTCCGCCTTGAACTTTGCCTCTAGCGAAGCTCCATCATGTGGTATGTCGTCTGCCATCTAGATAATGGGTGAAGAGTTGATGAACAATGAAGAAAATGGAGAAAATAGGATAAACTTTGAAAAGTCAAACCCTAGGAGAGAGAAACTGGAAGAAAAAGTCAAAGCCTAGAATAAGGCACCAAACCTAAGAGAAACTCGAGGGGAACAAGCCTTAAGTGGTGAAACTCCAAGAAAAAGCACCGAAATCAAATTTTAATCAGTTCAAAATGGAGTAAACTAAGATGGTTTAGCGAAGAAAATATGGGTGGGGCGTTGGAAAACGCGTATAAAGCTCAGATTTAGAGAGAAGGAAGGTCTAGAGAGAGTGCATGGGGATTTTCGAATTTGGAGGAGTGAAGAAATGAAGTATGGGTGAGTATATTTAAAGACCCGAGGTGAAAAGACCATCATGGCCCTGATTTGCCATCGGTGGCCGATAGGCCCCATTGGTGGCCGACAATCTTAAAGGGTGGCCGATAGGTGGCCATCACCCTCATCTGGTGGCTGTCCAGTGCCCAGTGCTCCTATTTTATGTCTTGATGCTGTGGTTGTCCTTGTTTCCCGAGAGGTGCAAGGGAAGGTCACTGTTGAGTTCAAATTCTCTCTGTGGAAGCTCGCAATTGTGCTTTCGATGATCGTTGTTCGTCCTTTGTTGAACGAGGTGAATCCTTTTTGCATGTCCCAACTCTTCCGAGAGGTGAATCAGAAAGTTGCTATTGAACTTGTTTTATTAGAATACACTTTCATTCTTATGTAGACTATGCATTCCCTTATTATGTATGCAGAACGTTCATTTTACATATGTTGTTTCATAGAATACGTGTTTCAATTTTGCATAAAACATGCATTTTGTTGTTTAGCATAGCATGGAACATGCTGTTAATCGCGCATAGAGCATGCATTTTGTACTTTGCATAGAAGATGCTTTCAATTTTGCATAGAACATGCATTTTGTTATTTAGCATGGAACATGCTGTTAATTGCGCATGGAGCACGCATTTTACACTTTGCATAGAACATACCTTACCATTATTGTAATTGTGCATAGAAAATACCCTTAATATGTTGTACTTGTTGAGTTTTTCTCACGCAGGCACGATATTATATGTACGGTTCATTCAGCAGAGCCAGCGCAGTCAAACGATATTGTATGTATGGTCCATTCAGAGGGGTTCCGGGTGAAGTTATTCGTGTCCTTTGAATCACATCCTTTTACTCCTTCTTCTCGCGCATGAGACGCGTTAGGATTACTCCATTTGGTTAAAAGTATTTGGGTGTGTCTCGATGTTTACACCAGTCCTTTTGGTTAAAAACATTCAGGTGCGTCCCGGTGTTTACACCACTTCTTTTGGTTAAAAACATTCGAGTGCGTCCCAGTGTTTACACCAGTCCTTTTGGTTAAAAGCATTCGGGTGCGCCCCGGTGTTTACACCACTCATTTTGGTTAAAAGCATTCGGGTATGTCCCGATGTTTACACCACTCCTTTGGTTAAAAGCATTCGGGTATGTCCCGGTGTTTACACCACTCCTTTTGGTTAAAAGCATTTGGGTGCATCCCAGTGTTTACACTGCTCCTTTTGGTTAAAAACATTTGGTTGCGTCCCGGTGTTTACACCAATCCTTTTGGTTAAAAACATTTAGGTGCGTCTCAGTTTTTACACCACTCCTTTTGGTTAAAAGCATTCAGTTGCGTCCCAGTGTTTAAACCACTCCTTTTGGTTAAAAACATTCGGGTGCGTCGTGGTGTTTACACCACTCCTTTTGGTTAAAAGCATTCGGGTGTGTCCCGTTGTTTACACCACTCCTTTTGGTTAAAAGCATTTGGGTGCGTCCCAGTTTTTACACCACTCTTTTTGGTTAAATGCATTCAGGTGCGTCTCGGTGTTTACACCACTCCTTTTGGTTAAAAGTAGTCGGTTGAGACCTTGGGTGCCCTTGACAGTCGCTCTTCGCCTTTCTTGTTCGTTACATGTTTAAGTTTGCCTAATTTTCTTACATCTTTTCTGCATGAAATGTGGTTTGGTTCGTAATTCTCACGTGTGGCGTGTTTACTTACTTTTGTGTTTAAGATTGCTATACCTTGTTTCAGTTTGTTTGAATGTGGCATTTTCATTGCATAGCATTTGCATTTAGATGTTTCATTACAACCTCATTGCATGATCATAAGTTATGTTCTTGCAGGCGCAACCATTTTTGTCTTGCTTGTTTGTTTGTCAAAGTCTTCGGCCTTATCAAAATGGGTCGTCTCTGGGCTTTGACATTCACTCTCGTCATTTCATGACTTCCAAGTTCTGTCAAAGAGGGCCAATTGTAGACACCCTATTTTTGACCATCCTCAAGACTTAGACGTCATCACTTGTGCATTTGATGATTATGGTTGCATGTGTTTGTTTTCAATGCCTGAAGTCCCCGGCGGAACGCCTTGTCTTTGAGCCTTTAGACTTTGTCCTTTTTGTGCTTTGTTTTGGATCAAAACTTGGTGCCTGAAAGTTGTGGTGACCTGTCGGCCACCACTAGAGGCTGTCGGCCATGGCCCTTGGTTGTCGGCCATTGGTGTGGTTGGTCGGCCACCACTCTCTTTTTCTAGATATTTGTTGACAACTATGCCAGCTGTTAGCACATTGAGCTGCATCTCCTTACACGTGTATGGTAGGATGTTTCTAAGCTCAAGACTTGTTTTTCTATAAATAGGGGGGTTCCTCCCCCATTTTAAAAGGATAGAAAATTTAGAGCAAAAATCTATCTCTCTCTTTCTCTAGATTTCTCTCTTCTTTACAATTTTGTGCCTAATTGCTTATTTTCTCTACACTTTTGCATACACATCCTAAATCAAATCCTCTTACCTTTGAGCTGAGGTTATTTGGGGTCTTCTTGGAGCTCTTGAAGGTGGTTTCAACTTGATTTTGTGCCTAGAATTGCCCTTTGCTTCAAGAGGTAGTTTACTTACCTTGTTTACTTTGTTTTGCAAGCTTGTTTTACCATCTTTTCTTACTATCTTGGGGCTGGCTTTGAACTGAGAAAAACTCTATTTTTGTGGCCTAAAAGTGCTTGTTTGAGCTTTTTTTTTAAGTTGGGGAGTGGTTCACCCTTCATACTTATTAGTTTGTAAAGCTTTTGTGCCCTTATTCATCACTTTCAAATCAACTTTTTTAGGCCTTTTAACCACTGAATTTTAGATTTTTTTCAGTGGGAAACAACTTATTTTGAGGTCCAAATTTGAAAGGGTTAGCCTCCCGTTCTTGTGTCTTGTTTGCATGCCTAGTTAGCTTCACATGTTAGCCTATTTTTCTAGCTTAACTTAGCTTAAATCCAGCATGTTTTAGCCTCTGAAATAACCTGTTTTAGCTCTATTTTGGGCTGGTTAGTTCGTTTGAGTCTTGTTTTGCATAGTTGTAGTGTAACCCCTTTCACTAGCTTAGTGTTTTAAGGCTTCAATCATCATTGGTGTGAGTTGATTGCATGTTTTAGTACTTTTTCTACTTCATTTCAGCACTTGTAATCTCTGCAATCTCTCTCATTTCTTTGCTTTTTGGTTCTGCTTTGAAAGTGGTTTCAAACCACTTACTTGCCTAAGTGTGAAATGGAGGTGCTACACCTAATGGTTTAATCCCTTAGGGGGTTCATTACCAATAGTGTAATGCCTCTTTCATGCCCAAAGCAACTTGTGGTTTGAGCCCTTCTTCCATTAGAGGACATTCACCAATGGACTTAATGGATTAATAAATGGTTTGGTAACTAAAATGTGTAAACAAAGTTGGCAAGTAAAAGAGGCAAGATAAGCATCTCTTTGTGTTGCATAGCATGTGTTCAAATCAGACGTTAATTTGAACACAAGGAAAATGGGACATTTCATACTCAAAAGTAATGAAATGTGCCATTTTCCTAGGTCTCCATTGCCCTTGATCATGCATGATAGGGTGATGGTCATTTTGGTCTTATTTTGCATTTATTGAACTTAGGCAATTGGTTTCACAAGCCATCATGCAATGAATTTGCTTGATTGATGGTTTGTGAACCAAAGCTTGTCCCTCATTTGATTTTCCCATGAAAAGGAGAGGCAAAGTGTGCAAACAACCCTTGAGAAATACACTGTTTTTGTCATGACCCGAACCCACCCCTATGGGTTAAGATCATAACCGACCAGTAATCAAGGGATTACTTGCGGCCTCAAACCAGACAAAAGGTATTCCATCAGAGTTAAGGGGCTAAACGGAAGCAAACTTACAAATTGTCCATAGAGCCTTGCTTACAAGGCACATCAAATAACACATATCTGTATTTAATTAATAACTCACACCAAAAAGGAAATCAACTTAAAGTGTCATATACACACATGATCATTCAAGTCTTAGTCAGCCTAGCCAAAACTTATATACAAAGGTAATCCAACATTTCCACCTACATAATAAGACTATAACAAAAGATCAAAAGAGGCGAAAGTAAGTCTCATGCGTGAGACGTTTGGGCTGACTCTCCAAAACTTGACCTTTCTCACAGACTTCACTGACGCTGGGTTTGGACATCTCTTTGCTTACCTACATACATATGAATGAGTGTGAGCGAAAGCCTAGTGAATAATATCAAATAAAGAAGGCACACAAATGAGATTCACATATATCAAACAGCTTTGGGCCCAGGTAGAATTCTATTTAGTGCATTATTTTGGTACGTTAGGCGTTTCAAGCTCGAATATATCAAACGGCCTGTGGCCCACTTCGTTCCTTAACAAACGGCCTCGAGCCCAATTCATTCATGTATATCAAACGGCCTTTAGCCCAATCATTCGTGTATGTCAAAAGACCTTTGGACCAATCAATTGTATCCAACGGCCTTTGGCCCATTCATTCATTCATTCATGTCAAACAGCCTTCGGCCCATTTATTCATGTCAAACGGCCATCGGCCCAATCATTCATGTATGTCAAACGGCCATTGGCCCAATCAATTATACCCAACGGCCTTTGGCCCATTCATTCATTCATTCATGTCAAACAGCCTTCGGTCCAATTATTCATGTCAAACGGCCTCCAACCCAATCATTCATGTCAAACAGCCTTCAGTCCATTTATTCATGTCAAACGGCCTTCGGCCCAATCATTCATGTCAAACGGCCTTTGGCCTAGTCAATTGTATCCAACGGCCTTTGGCCCAACCATATGGCATAACAAATACTTGTCCCGAATTCAATTTAACAAACTTATAAGACTTATATGGAAGAAAGGAATTGGACAAATAACATACTTCAAATATCTTTATTAAGATATTACTCACAGTGATCTGCCGATGGATTTGCCCTCGAGCTCGACCCTACACATTACATAACACATATGGGTCACAATTGATTCAATCCGCTCTTAATCTATACATCCCTCTTAAGCTTCTTTCATATTCTTTTAACTCATTCACAATGCCTAATGCATGCCTAGGAGTGCCTAGAAATGGAAGAGAACAGAAAATGAAACATATAGCTACTTTCCAAAGTTTCAGAAATAGGACTCCCTACTCGAGCGTGGCTTTGGCTGCTCGAGCGGACCGCTTTTGTCTGCAAAAATACTGCTTGCCTTATTTTTACGCTCAAGCGTGAATTCAAGCGCTCGAGTTGAGAGTCACACTACATGGCTCCTTGCTCGAGCATGAATCTCCCTGCTCGAGCGGACATCCATGTCTGAAAAGTTCTGGAAACTAGCATTTCACGCTCGAGCGGCGCTTTCCCCGCTCGAGCGGACATGCCAATTTCTGGGTTTTCTAGAATTGTTCTTCAAGTGCAACCTTGATATTCAAAGGTCTAACATTCATGTTTTTGGTCCAAAAACGTGGAAACACAATATATAGTATAAGGATGTAAGCAATATGAGGCCAATTATTCAAAATCCATAATCATACTCTCAAATTAATCAACATTTCTCTTGTATGGTTGAAACCCATGCATTCAAACTTCATATAATATTCATATCTCCATTAATCAAACATGCATGTCAATTTTGACTTCAATTCTAGTACAAATGACACTTATAATCATGAAACTCATGGAGATTATGCATGCATGAGAGATTTGGTGCCCAATTCTCCTTGTTTAACATGATTCATGCTCAAATATGTAAATTCATAGCAATTCTTTGCATGCATGTACATAAAAGCTTTAAATTCTTCAATTTCATCTCAATTTATGATCTTGATCACCCAACTAGCTTGAATACACAAATTTACAAACTTAGACTCATGAATTCATACTCAAGTGTGTACCTAGAAGCTCTAATCACCCAAATTATGGTTAATTCATGAATTAATCTCCAAGATCTTCAAGCTTCTTGATTAATTCTTCAACTTGAGCTCCCTCTCTCTCTCTCTAACCGGCACACACTCTCTCTCTAGAGTGATTTTCAGCCAAAATGAATTCAAGAGAAGGAATTGAGTGTAATAAGGCCCTTTATATAAGCTTTCCTAATCAAATTTGATTAGGCCAAATAATGGGACTTAAATTAATTGTTCTGAATCTAATTATTTTGATCCGAATCAATTTTCAATTAAATTTCACCATAGGCTCTAAAAATTATGCTAATCACAATGGCGTAATCAATTTCGGGTTCTGTGGCTGATAGGGCCTTCAATTTAAATTCTAGAGCAGCGAATCAAATAGGTTTTCCTACGGTGAACAGATAGAAATTCAAACCACATATATTCATATAAATGGCACTCAAAATCTTATCAAACACATAATCACATTCATAATAGAGATCAATTAACATAATACGGAACAGGGTTATCACAGTCTTCCCTCCTTTAGGCAGTTTGGTCCTCCAAACTTATTTTACCGTCGTCGAGAAACAAATGTGGATAGCATAGTCGCATGTTATCCTTTTTTTCCCATGTGGCATCCGTCCCCTAGTGCTCTTTCCATTCCACTTTCACCATTGGGATGGACTTGCTTCTCAATTATTTCACTTGCCGGTCAATGATTCGCTCCGGCCATTCGGCGTACTCCATATTTTCATCAAGAGCTATCCGGTGATAATCAATCACATGAAACGGATCTCGAAGATAACCCCTTAACATTGATACATGAAACACATTATGGATTTGTTCGAATCCCGGTGGCAAAGCGACTCGATAAGCAACTGGACCAAGCCTTTCCAGAATTTGAAACGGCCCAATGTAACGGGGCGACAACTTACGCTTCTTTCCGAACCTGACTTGGCCTTTCATCGGAGTCACACGGATATACACATGGTCACTAACCTCATACTCGAGAGGTCCTCTTCGAACATCTGCATAATTCTTTTGTCAGTCCTGAGCTGTTTTGAGCCTTTGCTTGATAGTTTTGATCTTCATTTTGGGCCACCAATAACTCTGTTTCAAATCCCGATACATTTTGTTATTACCTGGATGCATAGCAAACACTAATTTATGGGCTTTATCTAGAATTCTTTTCTTTAACTCAGGAATGTTTGGAACACACAATCTGTTTTGAAATTTTATCACCTCCTTTACCACACTATATTCCGGTCTCGGATTCATTTCAATCTCATCAACTATCTTTTTAAGGAATTTATCCTCCTTCTGTTTTTGCTTAATCTCATCAGTGATTGCTAGTTCGGCTGAAATAACGGCTACCAATCCGCCCTGTTCACACATTGTCACTTCAATCTTGGACTTCTCAAAATCTTGCAAGATGTCTTTCTGTTCAGTAAGCAAACAAGCCAAATTCCCCGTTGATTTTCTGCTCAAGGAATCAGCAACTGTATTAGTTTTCCCGGGGTGGTACTGAATCTCAAGATCGTAGTCTTTTATCAGTTCAAGCCATCTCCTGTATCGCATGTTCAACTCCCTCTGCGTAAAGAAGTATTTCAGACTTTTGTGATCTGTGTAGACTTCACACTTTGCCCCATACAAATAATGTCGCCAGATTTTCAAAGCGAATACAACTGCGGCCAATTCTAAATCATGTGCTGGGTAGTTTTTTTCATGTGGTCTCAACTATCGGGAGGCATAAGCAATTACTCGCCCATTCTACATTAACACACAGCACAAACCTTTATAAGATGCATCACTAAAAATCACAAAGTTTTCCGTACCTGATGGTAGTGTCAAAACTAGGACAATGGTCAGTCTCGTTTTCAATTCATGAAAGGCAGATTCTCTTTCATTGTTCCATTCAAATGGTTGCCCTTTGCATGTCAGTTGGGTAAGAGGCACAACTATTTTCAAAAAGTCTTTCACAAACCTCCTGTAGTACCCCGCTAAGCCCATGAAACTGTGGACTTCTGTTACATTTGTCGACGTAGGCCAATTCACAATTGTCTCTATCTTCTGTGGATCTACTAAAATTCCTTCTTTGTTGATCACATGCCCTAAGAAAAAAACTTCATCCAACCAAAACTCACATTTCTTTAGTTTAGCAAATAATTTCTTTTCTCTAAGTGTTTGCAGGACAGTTCTCATGTGATGTCATGTTCAAGTCTATTCTTTGAATATATCAAGATATCATCAATGAATACCACAACAAAATCATCAAGGTAGGTCTTAAAAATTCGGTTAATTAGGTCCATAAAAGTTGCAGGAACATTAGTCACCCCAAATGGCATAACAAGAAATTCATAGTGGCTATACCTTGTTTGAAACGCAGTTTTCTCAACATCTTCTGCTTTCACTTTCAACTGGTGATACCAGGATCTCAAATCAATTTTGGAAAACATTTGTGATCCCTGCAACTGGTCAAACAAGTCATCAATACAAGGTAAGGGATATTTATTCTTTATTGTCACCTTGTTCAGTTCTCGGTAATCAATACACAAGCGTAAGGTTCTATCCTTCTTTTTCACAAACAACACTGGTGCACCCCACGGTGAAGTATTAGGTCGAATAAACCCTTTGTCAAGCAAGTCTTGCAACTGTTCTTTCAATTCCTTCATTTCGGCAGTAGCCATTTTACAGGGAGTTTTAGAAATAGGCTGAGTGCCTGGTACAATTTCAATAGTGAACTCTATCTCCCTATCCACCAATTCCCCTAGTAATTCACTTGGAAACACATTTAGGAATTCACTAACAATAGGGATGCTACTTAATTCATCAGTCACAATTTGTTCAGATAACACACAGCACAAGTAACCTTGGCACCCCTTCCTAATCAATTTACATGCTTTCATTGCAGATATTAAGTAAGGTGGAGGCACTACCCTGTTACCCACAAATACAATTTCTTCTTATTCCAGTAGTTTAAATACAACCCGTTTCGTTACACAATCAATGGTGGCACAGTATTTAGTTAACCAATCCATGCCCAGAATTACATCAAAGTGTCTAAAATTCAAGGGTAACAAGTCTGCATACAGAATAGCATTTCCAATATGCATGTCACAAAATCGATATGCTGATGAACACAACACAGATTCCCCTGATGGAGCACATACATATAGCAAATATGGCAATGGTTCTAGAGGTCTACTCAGTCTAGATGCAAATGCACAAGTTATGAAAGAGTAAGAGTGTGTTGATTCGGAGTCAATTAACACAAAAGCATCCTGATTGCATATAGAAATAGTACCTAAGACAACGGCTTCAGCATTTCGCGTGTCACCGAGAACAAGTGCAAAAACTCTCCCTTGCCTCACGGTATCTCCGGTGGTAGTAGATCTCATAGTATTTCCTGGTTTTGGGACAGATGCCACTGAGCTAGCAGCTAATTTTCCACTGTTTTGATTACAATCTATGGCCATATGCCCCATTTTACCACATTTAAAACAAGCCCCTGACACGGTAACAAACTCCACGATGCCTTTTACTGCAAATATTGCACATTAGAGATGTGTCTCGGGAAGAATTCGAAGTACTCAAGGAGCCCGTGTTCTGTTTCTTTGAAAACTTCTTCTTCGAAAAGAAGCCCTGTCTTTTACTACCTTTCTAGTCAGTTGTTGATTTGGCCTGTCTAGCTAGGTTAGCCTCTGATATTATGGCTCGGTCCAGCACTCCAATATGGGTTTCCAGCTTTAGGACAATCACCCTTTCTAAAATATCACTTCGAAGCCCACCTTCAAAATGTCTCGCTTTCTTGTAATCGGTATCAATCACATGTGGTGCAAACCTGGCTAACTGAGTAAATTTGGCCTCATACTCAGCTACTGTCATGCTGTCTTGTTTAAGTTCCATAAACTCCGATACTTTCCTGTCATGGACACACTGAGGGAAGTACTTATCGTAGAAAACTTCTAGGAATTTCGCCCAGCCAATGTCTTTATGATTCTAACACATTAACATCCACCATCTTCTTGCTTCATCTTTTAGCATAAAGGTGGCTAGAAGCACTTTCTGTGTCTCTGAACAAGGAAACACCTCAAACAGCTTTTCAATGCCGAGAACCCATGCTTCGACTTTTAACGGGTCCAGTCCTCCATGAAAATGTGGCGGTTTCATTTTCTTAAACTCTTTCGTGAGAGCTATTATTCGGTCATCATTCTGATTATCTTCAACAGGTGGTACTAAAGGAGGAGGTGGAGGATGTGGTTGTTGCCACTGCTGTTGTTGCCTCAATGTTTCTACCATTTCCTGTATCCATCTTTCCATTCTATCCATTCTGGCAGTAGAAGACTCCTCTATCTCATCACCTCTTGTTCTCACCATCTTATTACACTTGCATTATTCCTTATACAAAAGATTCACAAGTATGCATTTACTAAAGAGCACACATATTCAAATAATTCACAATGCAAGTAAATCACAAATTTATAACACATAATCGTTCATTTTAAAACATTTAAGCATACTCTTAATGCTTTCAGATTCATACTTATCACATGAATGCATCCTAGGTCTTTTCTAGACTCTTATTATTTATTTGGACAAGTGTGTGAGTTATTAACTCGTGCTCTGATACCACTCTGTCATGACCCGAACCTGCCCCTATGGATTAAGGTCATAACTGGCCAGTAATCAAGGGATTACCTGCAGCCTCAAACCAGACAAAAGGTATTCCATCAGAGTTAAGGGGCCAAATGGAAGCAAACTTACAAATTGTCTATAGAGTCATGCTTACAAGGCACGTCAAATTACACATATTTGTATTAATTAATAACTCACACCAAAAAGGAAATCAACTTAAAGTGTTATACACACATAGGATCATTCAAGTCTTAGTCAACCTAGCCAAAACTAATGTACAAAGGTAATCCAACATTTCTGCCTACATAACAAGACTATAACAAAAGATCAAAAGAGACGAAAGTAAGTCTCATGCGTGAGAAGTTTGGGCTGACTCTCCAAAACTTGACCTTTCTCATAGACTTCACCGGGGCTGGGTTTGGACATCTCTTTACTAACCTACATACACATGAATGAGTGTGAGCGAAAGCCCAGTGAATAATATCAAATAAAAAAGGTATGCAAATGAGATTCACATATATCAAATGGCCTTGGGCCCAGGTAGAATTCTATTTAGTGCATTATTTTGGTACATTAGGCGATTCAAGCTCGAATATATCAAACGGCCTTTGGCCCACTCCGTTCCTTAAGAAACGGCCTCAAGCCCAATTCATTCATGTATATCAAACGGCCTTTGGCCCAATCAATTGCATCCAACGGCCTTTGGCTGAACCAATCGTATCTAATGGCCTTTGGCCCAATCATTCATGTATGTCAAATGACCTTTGGCCAAATCAATTGCATCCAACGGCCTTTGGCCCATTTATTTATGTCAAATGGCCTTCGGCCCAATCATTCATGTCAAACGGCCTGCGGCCCAATCATTCATGTATGTCGAACAGAATTTGGCCCAATCAATTGTACCCAACGACCTTTGGCCCATTCATTCATTCATTTATGTCAAACGGCCTTCGGCCCATTTATTCATGTCAAACGGCCTCCGACCCAATCATTCATGTCAAATGGCCTTCAGTCCATTTATTCATGTCAAACGGCATTCGGCCCAATCATTCATGCAAACGACCTTTGGCCTAGTCAATTGTATCCAATGGCCTTTGGCCCAACCATATGGCATAACAAATACTTGTCCCGAATTCAATTTAACAAACTTATAAGACTTATATGGAAGTAGGGAATTAGACAAATAACATACTTCAAATATCTTTATTAAGATATTACTCACAGTGATCTGCCGATAGATTTGCCTTCGAGCTTGACCCTGCACACTACATAGCACATATGGGTCACAATTGATTCAATCCGCTCTTAATCTATACATCCCTCTTAAGCTTCTTTCATATTCTTTTAACTCATTCACAATGCTTAATGCATGCCTAGGAGTGCCTAGAAATGAAAGGGAACAGAAAATGAAACATATAGCTACTTTCCAAAATTTCAGAAATAGGACTCCCCGCTCGAGCGTGGCTTTGGCTGCTCGAGCGGACCCCTTTTGTCTGCAAAAATACTGGTTGCCTTATTTTTACGCTCAAGCGTGAATTCAGGCGCTCGAGCTGAGAGTCACACTACATGGCTCCTCGCTCGAGCATGAATCTCCCCGCTCGAGCGGACATCCATGTCTGCAAAAGTTCTGGGAACTAGCATTTCATGCTCGAGCGGCGCTTTCCCCACTCGAGTGGACATGCCAATTTCTGGGTTTTCCAGAATTGTTCTTCAAGTGCAACCTTGATATTCAAAGGTCCAACATTCATGTTTTTGGTCCAAAAACATGGAAACACAATATATAGTATAAGGATGTAAGCAATATGAGGCCAATTATTCAAAATCCATAATCATACTCTCAAATCAATCAACATTTCTCTTGTATGGTTGAAACCCATGCATTCAAACTTCATATAATATTCATATCTTCATTAATCAAACATGCATGTCAATTTTGACTTCAATTGTAGTACAAATGACTCTTATAATCATGAAACTCATGGAGATTATGCATGCATGAGAGATTTGGTGCCCAATTCTCCGTGTTTAACATGATTTATGCTCAAATATGCAAATTCATAGCAATTCTTTGCATGAATGTACATAAAAGCTTTAAATTCTTCAATTTCATCTCAATTTATGATCTTGATCACCTAACTAGCTTGAATACACAAATTTACAAACTTAGACTCATGAATTCATACTCAAGTGCTTACCTAGAAGCTCTAAGCACCCAAATTATGGTTAATTCTTGAATTAGTCTCCAAGATCTTCAAGCTTCTTGATTAATTCTTCAACTTGAGCTCCCTCTCTCTCTCTAATCGGCACATACTCTCTCTCTAGAGTGATTTTCAGCCAAAATGAATTCAAGAGAAGGAATTGAGTGTAATAAGGCCCTTTATATAAGCTTTCCTAATCAAATTTGATTAGGCCAAATAATGGGACTTAAATTAATTGTTCTGAATCTAATTATTTTGATCCAAATCAATTTTCAATTAAATTTCACCATAGGCTCTAAAAATTATGCTAATCACAATGGCGTAATCAATTTTAGGTTCTATGGTCGATAAGACCTTCAATTTAAATTCTAGAGTAGCAAATCAAATAGATTTTCCTGCGGTGAACAGATAGAAATTTAAAACCACATATATTCATGTAAATGGCACTTAAAATCATATCAAACATATAATCACATTCATAATGGAGATCAATTAACATAATATGGAACAAGGTTATCACAGTTTTGCTCTCTGTTGCAGCAAGGAAGTTCAAACCAGCAGTGGTCGACAGCCATCACCAGTGGCCGACCGGCCACCATTGGTAGCCGACCGGCCCCTTGTCGGCCACCAATGAAATTTGCATAGTGTATTGGTAAGGTGGAGCAGAGGTGTTTTGGAAGTGGACAACTTTGTTGGTGTTCAAATGTGCAAAAAGAGGCTTACAGCTGCAAAACGGTGGCTTTTCGGGTGGAAACCGAGCATGCATGGGCCTCCCTCGCTTCCCAGGATCTGTTATTTAGTTTAATTAACAATAGATCAAATATGTGTTGTAATTAATTAGTTGTAGCTAATTAAGTGTTGTAAATAATTAGTTAGTTTAACTAGTTATTCGATTTCGGTTTGTAATAATTAGTTAACTAGAATAGTTAATTAATTTCAAGTTTTGTAATAATTAGTTAGCTTAATTAGCGTAGCTAGTTAGCTCTTTTTCATTCGGAGCCTCTTTCACGAGGGCGTAATGTTGTAATAAGTGTGCATGTGTGTGTGTATGTTTTCCAACCCCACGTCTTTCTCCCTTTTATTTAATCACTTTTGATGGTTAGATTAGGAGCATCATAATTCATATAGCATACCTTATGCTTGCATCCATTTGTTTGTATTGCATGCAACAAGGCTCGATGCATCATGCAAACTGCATTATCATTTCAATACTCATTTGAATATCTGTTTAACCACATGTTATCAAATCGATACATATGTCATAGTAGTATCTGAGCCTATTAATTGCATATTACATGTGTTGCATGAGATACTTAACATAGTTAGGAATAAAGCATATTTCACTAACTCATGTTTTCTTAGCTCGGAGTACTAGGTGAGTTTTTACGCTTTAGCATACTTGCATGAATGTGAATGTTGCCATGATTAGCATGCTTGCCATGAGGCTATGTGCTTAAATGCTAAACTGCATGAATGCCTGTGGATGAAGGCTTGTTGTTTGAATTGAAATGATTCAACAAATGTGCGTTTTAATCCCACTATGTTTGGTGGCAAATCTGCAAACTTAAGCCCACTTGAGGTGGCAAATTCAAACCATTTTCGCAAACAAACATGGGTTAAATTGTTCCAAATTGAACAAACTAGTCTATACTTGCTTGTGCGCATCACATAGTAAAGCTAGTTTAATAACCAGAATAAGAACACATAATGTTTATAAAAATCATATCATGATTAGTAAAGGCCGATCTTTGATCGGGCAAGTGGAGGTGCTCAACTCATAACCTTCCTCTCTCGTACCTAAGTTCCTGAGCCGAGACAACTTTGGTGATGACGAACACGTGGCCTTCGGCACGAGTCAGGGTTTCCTAAATTTCCCCAAAACAAAAAATGTTTAGGTGGCGACTCTGTATCTGGCAAAACAGTCCAATTTTGGCATTTTTTATTCAAAATCAATTTTCCAAAACGATTTGCCGGATTTGGATTGTTTGGTGTTTATCAGTTTCACATTGCACTTGTGAGATTAGATTCAGAACCACGGGAGTCCGAACTGTAGGGCTTTCTTTCAAACCTTCTGAAAGGGGGCGCGAAAAAGGGCGAGCCATAGTTTCTGGCGACTCTGCTGGGGACTTAGAGAACTTGACTCGAACTCATGATATGACATTTTATCTACACTTATGTATTTCTTTGCATTTGTATTTGCATTGGTGCGCCTAAGTCACAGTGTTTGCCATCTGCTATTCCTTAATGGTTTACAGGAGGCTCGCTTGGAAAAACTTGCCAAAAGGCTGACCGGTTGTGGGCTCTTCCACGTTGGGAACATAACCCTTGGATCTGGACTACAGTTGTACTGTTTGATCCTCCTTTCATTTCTCAGGTGTTAGGTGTGAGAGGTATATTAGGTAGTCTTGCTGAGGTACCCTTTTTGACCAATTAACCTAGTTGCATATCGGAAGCCATAGAGACTGTTCCAAACTAGGACAAGTGGCTTTTCTGAATGCAAGAATTGTGTGAAGCCGTTTGTTTTACGTAGTGAACTCGTAAATCCTGACGAAACTAAGACAGGGTAACACTACCCTATCATTGGGGTGTTTTGGCTCTCACTTGACTGATATGTGCTTTTAGAGTGAAACTTTGCAGGACCGTATATATCAGTTGCAAGTCTAGGTATCAGTTTTTGGGAGGTAGAATTCAGTTTTGAGCATGGTTCTACAACTTGATTACACCAGTGTACTGATTAGAATCTGAGTAGAGGTGCCGTGCGATTTCTGATTTTTGTTTTCTTTTGGCTTTATTTCCTTTTTTGCAAGCTAGTTTTTCATTATTGCTTCAGACGATTCTGTTACCCCCTAAGCACTCTGGACCCGAGTAAGAAGGATTTGTAGATCCGAGGATCATGTTAGGGGACAGCCAGTGTTTGTTTCACTCCCACCGGTTACCAGACGGAGGAGAATCAAGTAGAATTCACCAATCCAGCAATCACTTTTTACTTCACCTGCACCCAGTCAGGCCCAGTCTTCTACTCTAGAAAGAGAGTATTCACCAGTTTTGACAGCTCAATATCCCCCAATCAGCATGGAAGATATGCTTTGTCAGCTCCAGCAGACTATTGAGACTATATAGCTAGATGCTACTCATCAAGCTGAGGTCGTAGCCCGCCAAGCAGAACTGATAGAAAGGCTTCAGTAACAGCAGCCACAACTGGCAGTAGCCTCTCGATCCCATGCACCCCCAGCTGGAATTCCAGCACCCAGGGTCACAATTAATGTCCAGGAAAATGCAGGCATCCCAGTAAATCCCATGCCACCTCAGACCTCCAAGGCACCTGGGGTCACAGTCAATGTCCAAGAGAATATGGGCATTCCGGCAGATCCAATCCCACCTCAGACCTCCAAGGCACCAGTTTACCGAATGGAGGCGCCATTTGAATTCAAGGTTGACCCTACTGCATTGAAGGTCAACAAGCTAGAAAAGCTCTTCAAACGGGCACAGGGTGTGAATTCAATCCCTGATATTGAGGATGGATACACAGATTCCGCAGTAACTCTTCCAGACAGATTCAAGATGCCGCATATAGACCAGTTTTATGGCTCCGGGGATCCTATGGTCCATCTACGGCTATTCTCTGATATCCTACGACCAATGGGTCTTACTAGATTGCAGAAGTTGTGGCTTTTTGGCCGGACTTTGTCGGGTATAGCGGCTATTTGATATGCCAAGGTTAAAGATTCTGTGAACAGAAATTGGTAGGAAATGGCCGAGGACTTCATAGCACAGTACTCCTACAATACTCAGATCAAGGTCACTACTCGTGATCTCGAAGAAACTCGCTAGGAGCCGAAGGAGGGCTTCTCAGATTTTGTGACCCGATGGAGGACTAAGGCCTTTATGATGACTATTCGGCCTTCTAAAAAAGACCAAATTAGAATGGTGGTCCGTAACTTGCAAGCGAGGTTATTTTAGAAAATGATAGTCTTGCCTTTGTTTACATTTACTGAGCTCCATGAAATAGGAGTTCAAATTAAGGATGTGATGAAGCAGGGGCTGATAGACCATGAGAAGGAACAGCCCAAAAGGCCCTTTACACACAGCTCCAATACAACCACGACTAGTGGCACCTCTGCACGGCCTTCGAATGTGAGCATGGTCACCACCACACCCAAAACTGTCACCGCTTTTGCCGGTACATCCAATACAACCTCACAAGCCTCGTGCCATCAAGGCCGGAACCAAAGGGTCTTCACCCTGCTCTACATGACTTTGTCCAAAGCCTTAGGGGTCCTAATCAAAAAGGGGCATCTTATGCCGTTAGAACAATGCCCACTACCTGATCCTCTCCATTCGAAACACAACCTGGCCAAATACTGTGCTTTTCACCAACAACATGGTCATGATACTGATCAGTGCTTGAGACTGTGTCATGAGATTCAAGATCTCATTGACAATAAAGTGATGGCACCTCTTGAAAAACCCAACGTCACTATAAATCCTCTCCCGCCACATAATCAAGTCCCTTCACCCCGGCATATAAACCTCATCCATACACTTGTCATCCCTTATGACCCCAGTATATACATTACCCTTTCCCACCTACCTAGGCCAGCGTTGTTCATCCCTGAGAGCACAGACTTGTGCATGATGAGCGCGTCTACATTCCAACCTGAACCAGTGGTGGTGACAATGGAAGATGAAGGGAGGTTAGCCTTCGTGGAGAATATTATTTCGCTGCTCGAGGGCTTTGAGGACTTATCTGAAGGGACATACGACCCGAGCTGCTATGTTATGCCAATCAATCAAGTAAGCCGGAAGTGGTGTTGCCGACTGGGATGGGGGTCAGTGTAGTTCGAGAAGATGAACCAAGTCAGGGATTAGATGACCTAGCCGACCTGGAGAAGGATATAGACAATTTGCAATTCTTTAATGAGTAAGATCAAGGGGACCTACACATTGATTGGTTTGATTTGAATGGGTCAACAGACAATTCTAGGTGGCTAAGTGATGAACCCGATATAGATGAGGGAACTGAATTGAAGCTGGAAGAACAGAAAGCGAGAACCGCTGCAATACGGAATGGCCGATGGGAAGGGTAAACTACCAGAAAACACCGGTGAAGAACAATTAGCTCAGGAACTAGGCATTATTAGTACTGTATATACAGAGCAAGAAGCCACGCTGGAGCGGTTTGGGTAAGAAATGAGTGAAAATTATTAGAAAGCTAGGCTAGCTTAATGCCCGGCGAGGAATGTTTCTGCTAAGAGAACACTTAGATTGGAACCGGACAATTGTTTGTTGGTTGCTGAAGGTATGTGGTGGGAAGATGATGATCTGCATCGTGTCCACACTGATAAGGATTGGGGTAAAGGCCTTCTTAACAATACCTGGTATATAGAGGAAGTCGACCACATTACAAGCAGTGGCTGATATTTCAAACCACCACATTTGGACCAACCCGAAGCCTCCAAACAGGACAAAAAGGTAGAGAAACAGAAGGAAAAGCAGTCAGAAGAAGAGGCTGTGCTCAAACAGTTGAAGAAGATTCAAGCTGACATATCTAACTAGGGGTTGCTTATGGCTTCGCGAGTGCACAGACAGGCTGTACTGACAGCGATGGATAAAGCGAAGTTGTCCATTGGCACCACCCTAGAAGAACTGGTGGGATTAGTCCTCCCGGGAGGCACTGCGCCAACTTTGACCTTTTCAGACAAGGAAATGTCGCCAAAAGGCTTTGCACACAACAAGCCTCTATACATATCTATAGAGTGCCAAGAAAAGTGGGTACCAATGGTATTGGTCGACACTGGGTCAGCAATCAACATCTGTCCTTGTCGTACAGCTTATGCTATTGGTCTGAAACCAGCCAATTCTGTGCCTACAGCCCAGGTGATCTGGGCATATGACAATACAAGTATAGAGATGATGGGAACAGTGCAGATTAGAGTACAAATCGACCTAGCTCAACAGGATATTGAGTTCCATGTCTTGGATGTTCTGGCCACTTTCAACTTACTACTTCGGTGACCCTGGCTGCACCAAGTGAAAACTGTCTCTTTTACCCTCTACCAAATGGTGAAGTACCCCCATGGGAAAGGGGTAGCTATAGTCTTCGGGAATTAGTCTATACATCCTCCGCTAGAGGTCACTACGCCTATATTGGAGATTGTGCATGGCGAAGAGGATGTCTTCCATTCAGGGTTTACCTTGGCTGAGGCCCGGGGCAGTGCAGAATATCCTGGCTATCGATGAGGGCTTGTATGCCAGTGCCCAATCTGTGTACTTCATGAACAAACTCCAACACATACCAGGAATGGGATTAGAAAGAAGCAACCGGAAAGGCGTCGCTGCATTGGCCGGCGTACCACGTAACCCTCACGCCTTTGGTCTTGGCTATATACTTACCAAAGAGGACTGGGTGAGGAAAGGGAAAGAAATGGCTGGAAGAGCTAGAGCTAAGCAGATTGGGAAGCGCTACGAGCTTGTGAACCAACCAATTTGGGGAACCCTGAATGGCTATTTTGTTTGGGAGGGTGAAGACTTCCTATTCTGTGAATTTCTCGAACCCTGGTTCAACACTAAAAAGCAGCGGGTTCCTGACTTTGCGATTTTCTTTGACTTGCAGCTGCAAGAGAGTGAAACGGAGGAACAGACTGAACTGACCGCTGAGGTTACAAAGAGCATAAAAAGTGATTCCGACAACAACAAGCTTCAAATGTGAGCAGCATTGGCATGTCTCCTTTTGTATCCTCAGATTAACTCAGAGAGCTTGGGGGATAACCTGACCATTTCCATGATCGGAGACCAACCGGGTGTGAACCCTTCTAGTGGTATCTTGGATACATCTGACGTACTATCTCTCACTGAGCAGTTGGAAGAGGGCTACCTTTCTAGTAGTTCTGAGTCAGGTAGTGAACCAGAATTTGATTCCATAGAGTCTGTGGAGTCGAAATTAGATTCCAATTCATCCGAGTCGGGGTCCGGTATTCTTCGGGTTAATAACCCGGATGCCAAGGTTTTGTCCAGGTCATCTTTTTCCTTTTCTTTTGAGTCGGTTGTAACTGAGGAACTGGATAAGCTAGACCTTTTCAATGAGAATACCACTGCAGATTCTGAGTACTTCTCTGTACCTCTTGTTTATTGCATTGATCATGATTTTCAAAATTTTGATGAAAACGATGAGGAAGGAATTCCTCTGGTTTTGAAGCATTTGACTAATCGAGAGCTGAGAGGTTTGTAAAACCGCTTGTTGATGAAATCATTCCAATTAATGTGAGTATGGAGAAGGATCTGCGTCTAGTCCAGATCGGGTCCACGTTGTCTTCAGAGGAGCGTGAGCACTTAGTCGCTTTATTAAAAGATTTCAAAGATGTTTTCGCATGGTCCTACGAAGACATGCCTGGAATCAATCCTGAGATTGTATAACATCGGATCCCTTTTGACCCCGAGGCCCAACCCATCAAGCAGAAGCTTCAGAGAATACGCCCGGATTGGGCTTTGAAGATTAAGGAAGAGGTCACCAAGCAGATAGATGCAGGGTTCTTGCTAGTATCTGAGTATTCGACTTGGTTGGCCAACATTGTTCCAGTACCAAAAAAGGATGGCAGAATTTGGGTGTGTGTGGATTTCAGAGATCTGAATAAGGCCAGTCTGAAGGACGACTTTCCTTTATCACACATCGATGAACTGGTGGACTTCACCTCAGGCCATGCTTTGCTCTCCTTCATGGATGGATTTTCAGGGTATAACCAGATTCTGATGGCATTCGAGAATACAGAGAAGACTACTTTCATTACGTCATAGGGAACCTACTGCTATAGGGTGATGCCGTTTGGGTTGAAGAATTCTGGGGCCACCTATCAATGGGCTGCAATTGCAATTTTGCATGATATGATCCACAAAGAGGTCGAGGTGTACGTGGGCGACATGATTGTCAAGTCCAAGGAAAGAGAGGGCCACTACACCGCCTTGAAGAAATTCTTTCAACGGATCAGAGAATACAGACTGAGGTTGAATCCACAGAAGTGTACTTTCGACGTAATGGCAGAGAAAATATTGGGTTTCTTGATTACACAGAGGGGCATCAAGGTAGATCCTTCCAAAATCAAGGCCATCCTAGAAATGCCACCACCAAGGACTGAAAATGAGGTGCGAGGCTTTCTTGGTAAAGTGCAATTCATAAGACGGTTTATTTCAAAATTAGCCTTGACTTGTGAACCACTATTTGGTCTCTTGAAGAAAGGAAAGAAATTCCGATGGGACGACCAATGTTAGTTTGCTTTTGAGTAGATCAAGCAATACCTTCAGAATTCACCTGTGTTGTCATCGCCAGAGCCAAGGAAGCCCTTGATTCTATATCTGTCAATAACGGACACAACAATGGGATGCATGCTTGCTCGAGAATTTGAGGATAGGGTGGAGAAAGTCATCTATTATCTAAGCAAGAAAATGATGGATTATGAAACCCGCTACACTCCGTTGGAGAAAGCTTGCCTAGTTTTGGTATGGGCTACCAGGAAGTTGAGGCACTACCTGTTAGCTCACTCTGTAATTCTGGTTTCGAGATTAGATCCCATCAAATATCTTTTCGAGAAACCAGCACTTACGGGTAGGCTAGCTCGTTGGTTGCTTCTCCGCTCCGAATTTGATTTAAAGTATGTTACTCGCAAGTTTGTCAAGGGGAGAGCAATAACAGAGTTCCTAGCAGATCAACCAGTGGAAGGGGATGAAGTGGTAGAACCTGTTCCCAGATGAAGCTATTCCGCAAGTCGAGGAAGAGATTTGGATAATGTACTTTGACGGAGCGTCTAATCAGTACGGTTATGAGATAAGGGTGTTGCTAATAACACCCGACAATTCCCATATACCCTTAGCCTTCAAACTTCGGTTCAAGGTATCTAATAACGATGTAGAATACAAGACGTGTATCGCTAGTTTGGAAGCTGGCCTGGAACTAGGGGCAAAAAGGTTGGACGTCATTGGAGACTCGAACCTAGTTGTGTCTCAAGCAAAAGGAGACTGGAAGGTTAAAGAAGAAAAGGTGAAGATCTATCACCAGACCTTGGACATTCTGATTCCTAGGTTTGAGAAGCCAACCTTCACGCATTTACTAAGAGAGAACAATAGGATCGCTAACGCCTTATCAACTCTATCTTTCATGATAGACATCCCGTTTGGAGTCCAGATGCATCTGATCATTGTTGAGTAGAGATATACGCTGGCCTGCGAGTGTAGACCGCCCGAACTCCGATCTGTGCGCAAGGGCGCGAATTGTAGTTCTAGCTACTACAGTTCGGACTCCTGCCACGGTTTTGAATCTAATCTCACAAAGTGCAATGTAAGACTGATAAATCACCAAAGAGTCCAAATCCGGCAAATCGTTTTGGAAAATCGATTTTAATCAAAAAGCGCCAAACATGGACTGCTTTGCCAGGTTTCAGCGTCGCCACCTAAATATTTTGTTTTTGGAAAATTTAGGAAACCCTGACTGTGCCTAAGGCCACGTGTCCGTCATCACCAAAGTTGCTTCGGCTCGAGAACTTGGGTACGAGAGGGGAAGGTCCTGAAATGAGCACCCCCGCTCGCCCGATCAAAGATCGGCATCTACTAAGCATGATAGGTTGTTTTGAAAACACATGCGTTCTTATTCCGGTTTATTGACTAACTTACTATGTGATGCGCACAACATACAAGTATAGACTAAATTGCTCAAGTTGGAACAAAACATCTCGTGTTTGTTTTTCGAAAATAGTTTGAAGTTGCTACCCTCAAGTAGGCTAAGACGCAGATTTGCCACCCTCAAGTGGGCTTAGAAAACATGATTTGCCACTCTCAAGTGGGCTTAAAACGCACATTTTGATGAATTGTTCCAATTCAAGCAATGAAGCCTTCATCCACAGGTATTCATGTAGTTAAACACTTAAGCAGTTAGCCTCATAGCAAGCATGCTGTCATGGCGGCCACTTACACACATGCAAAGATGCTTAAGCATAAACACTCACAGTGTACTCCGAGCCAATAAAGAAGCTAGTTAGTAATCCATGCATGATCCTAGCTATGTTAACAATGCCTAATGCAACACATGCAAAAATACAACTAAGATAGGCTCGGCTATTCTAATATGTCATGTGAATGCAACTAGATAACAAGACACCCTATTTTTGACCGTCCTCATGACTTGGATGTCACCGCTTGAACACCCGGTGATCATCCTTGTTTGTGTTTGTCTTGAGTTCCTGGAGGTCTCGGCTACGCGCCTTGTCTCAGGATCTCTCGACTCGACTATTTTGTGTCTGGTTTTGCACCAAACACTTGTCTTTTGCCTTGGAGGGGCAGGGAATGGCTTGTGGGCCATCCCCACACATCACCGGCCATGGCTTGAGGCCACCGGCTGTGTTTTGTTGCCACCGGCCAAATGTTTGGCCGGTCGGCACTATAGATGGTCGACCGGCCATCGTTTTTGGCCAATTGCATTTTTGGTTGGCCGACCACTGTTCATCTGCTTTTGCAGATATTTTCATGCCAGTTGTGATAGCTAGCATACACTCTGCTCCCCTCCATACACGTGTATGGAGGGATTTCCCTCTTATCTAGCTTGCCTTGTAAGGTTGCAAGATTGAACCTTCTATAAGAGGAGACCTCTCCTCCCTCCTCTAGGTTAGACAAAAAAATCTCCAGAGAGACCTCTGATATTAGGGTTAGGTTTTGTATCCATTCTATCTCTATATCTCTCTCTTTCTTTGCCTTGTGTGTGTTTTAGTCTTACTATTCCACACAAACACCTAGTCTTACACCTTTTCTTGGTTGCTGAGGGGCCAGAGGTCTGTTCTTGGTGTTCTTGGGTGGTTTTGAGCTCAAAGAAGCAGCTGGTCCACCATTTGTGAAGAGGGTCTTCAAGGGTAACATTCTTGCTTTTTTACCCCATTTTTGCATAGCTTTTTTGACTACCTTGAAACTATTTTTAGACTTGGTGTGTAACATATAAAAGTCTTGTTTTTGTCTAGTCTAAATAGTTGTTTAAGAGTGTTTTGGGCTTTGAGGTTGTTTGACCCCTCTCAAGCCTTGTTAGGCTCCATTTTTGTGCATTTTTGGTGAGCTCCGGGACCATTGTGTTTGGGCCTCCTCACCACTAAAATCTTGAGGGATTTCAGTGGTGAGGATGGTGCCTTGAGGTCCAAAGAAGGAGAGGGCCACCCCCTCTGCTTGTTGTCCTTGAAAAGGGCCATTTTTGCCTCTTGAGGGAGCACCTAGCTTAGGTTCATGTTGATCATGCCTTAACTGATTTTTGTGCTTATATTGCCATGATATAGCATTGTGTTAAGTTGGTTTAGACATACCTTGCATGCTTTGCATACATGTCTTGTAATGCCATGTTTTCGCCTTAACATGCTTTAGGTTTTGATCCTTGTTCTAGCATGATTTTGGCCAAGCTTTGTGAAGCTTTTGTGTTTGTTTTAGCATGCTTAAGTTCTGTTCTTGGTTGTTTTGGTCGACCATAGCATGCTTAGTATAGCCACCTTGCATTTTGGCTTGTTAGCCTTAGGTGTGTGAGTGTGTAGCATGCATTACTTGCACTATTTCAATGGTTTGGAACCACTTACCATGTTATTTCAGTCCTTATAACATGCTTGCATACTTGCATTTGATACTCCTTTGTTGCTTTAAAAGGTTGTTGCCTCATGCTCCATGCATGTGCTTCTTTGTATGCTTGCATGTTTAAGCCACTTAGATGCCATCTAGGTGTTCCCTTAGCATTGTCTAAGTCTGCCTTGAACCTGTTTTAAGTTCTCTTGGCCTTGTGAGGCTTGGTTGACTTAGCAGTGGTTTAAGTCTCCTTGACTTACCTCAAATACTTGGACCAATTACATGCCATGTTTGTCTTGTTTAAATTGGTTTGGCACCATTATTAACATGACTTCCAGAGTTTACATTGCATGCTAATTGTCCATGTTTAGGCTCTTTTAAGTGTGCTTAAAGATTGCTTGTTTGATGCTTAAGTGTTGGCCCATCAACATGTACATGTGTGTGTGTGTGTGTGTAGGCCCTTATTTCCATAGCATTGGCCACTGTTTTAGGCTTGTTTGGGGGCTGCCTAAATTAGTTTAAGTCCACCCCTCTGCATGTTGTTACATGCTCACCTTGTGTGTTGTTGCATACTAGTGTGTTGTTACATGATTGAATGAAGTCACATGCTTGCTTGCATGCTTGAACATCCATATTGTGTCTTGCATACTTGTAGGTTGCATTGTTTCATGCCTTACATGCTTCTTTACTTAGGTTGTGTGCTTAACCTACATTACACATTGCATTGCCATGTCGCATACTAGCCTCCACACCTAGGATGCATTGTATTGGCATGCATGCTTCACCTATTGAGTTGAGTACGATAGAGGTTGAGCCCCCTTTGCTTGATTATGTGCATTGCATTCCATATCAAAATGCATACTTGGTTCCTTAGGCCATCATGCATGGAAATGCACGATTGGTGGTCCGAGAATCGACAATCATATCCCTTTGAGTCATGAATATGATAAGGGGTGTGATTGGTGCATACATTGCTTGAAATGCATTGCCCTGCTATGTTTTGCCCTCTGCTGCTGTCAAAAACAGATTCTGCAGGAAGATTTGGCCGGCCGGCCATCTGTAGTGCCGACCGGCCATCCATAAGTGGCTGATGGATTAATTTGTGGCCGGTGGCCATTTTCCATGGCTGGTGACCAATTACCTCAGCCGGTGGTGTTCCACAGCATTCAGGGAAGCAACCCTGGGATTTTTGCAGTCTTTAGAGAAGGATAACAGTCAAAGCAGAGGCAACTTGTGCATGGCAGTGGCTTTCCGAGCGGAGCCGAGGGCGCATTGCATTGGGCCCTCTTCCCGAGGCTGTTTACTGCTTTTATTAGATTAGTTAATTTGTTAATTAATTAATTGGTCTGAAATATTTAATTAGCTTGTAAGTTAATTAATTTGTATTATTCTTCCGGTCCCTCCGAGCGAGGGCAAATTTGTAATAAGTGTGGGTGCGTGTGTGTATGTCTTCCAACCCCCACTTCTTTCTCCCTTTTACTTACCTGCTTTTGATGGTTAGTATTAGGACATGTTTACTTTAGCATACCTTATGCTATGCATGCGTGCATCATTCATTAGTCTTGCATGCACCAGGCTCGGCGCATCATGCTAACTACATAAAGTATTTCAAATCTAACTTGAATACATGCTATCTGTGCATTTTCACATGTCATCCTTAGATTAGCTGAGCCTATTCTAGATTGCATTTTGTATGCGTTGCATTAGCCACTTAACATGGACTTGGATCATGCATTGATTGCTAACATGTTCTTGTCTTGGCTCGGATTACATTGTAAGTATTTTTATGCTTTAACATCTCGCATGAGTGTGAATGTCAACATGACAGCATGCTTTCCATGTGGCTAGATGCTTATGTGATATAAATTGCTTGAATGCCTACGGGTGAAGGTTGGATCGTTTGAGTTGGAACAACTCGTTGAAATCCGTGCTTTAGCCTACTTGCGAGTAACAAATTTCAAACTGTTTTTCAAACAAACGGATATGCAATGCTTCGTTCCAAATTAGGCGATCTAGTCTATATTTTTGTGTTGTGCGCATCACATAGTAATTCTAGCTAATTAACTGGAATAAGAACACATAACGTTTTCAAAATCGGATATCATGGTTAATAGAGGCCGATTTTCGGATCGGGCGAGAGGGGGTGCTCATAGCTGACCTTCCCCAATCGTACCCAAGTTCCCGAGCCGAGGCAACTTTGGTGATGACGGACACGTGGCCTTTGGCACCAAGTCAGGGTTTCCTAAATTTCCCCATAAAAAATAATTAGGTGGTGACTCTGTATCTGGCAAAGCAGTCCATGTTTGGCACTTCTTTTCAAAAATCTGTTTCTCAAAACGATTTGTCGGATTTGGACTCTTTGGTTCAGATTAAGAACCGTGAAAAAATGAGTCCGAACTGTGGTAGCATAAGTCCCTCGGGGCGCGTCCACACATATGTTCAAATTGGTATTGAAATACGATGCAGTTTGAATGATTCGCTGAGCTCGGTGCATAGAAGACAGGTGAATGATGCACGCATGCATAGCATAAGGATGCTAATTGAAAATGACCCTAAACTAACCATCAAAAGCGGTTAAGTAAAAAGGAAAAAGAAATACGGGTTGGAAGACATGCATCACACACGCGCACACTTATTACAACAGTTGTGCCCTCTCGACAGAGGGTCCGAATAATAAGCTAACTAGCTAATCTAAGCTAATTAAACTAATTATTACAAAACGAACTAGTTATTACAACGCAAATGAATAGCTAAGTGCATTAACTACTTAAGTACAGAACCAAATAGCTAACTAGCTAAGCTAAATAGTTAAAAGGAGTCTCGGGGCGAGAAGTGCATGCATGCTCAATCGCCTCGCTTGAAAATCCATCGCCATGCCCCAACTTGCCTCTGTTTGCATTTGATTTCAGAACACTGCACAAACTTCCAGGTAGCTTCTACTCCAACATGGAAACCTCCAGAAAGGTTGCCGACCACTTAATGGTGTTGTAGACCACCTGTAGACCACCTAAACATGCTGCAGACTAGAAAAAGTGGTCGGCCAGCCACTTTTACTGGTCTGTCGACCAGAAAATCCTGCCAAGCTCCACTTTACTGCAACAGAGAACAAGAAGGGGCACAGCAGTGTATTTGCAAGGTATGTGTGCACAACTACCCTCCCTATCATTTCTTAAGCTCAAGGGAGTGCGGTTCTCAATTCTCGGGCCACCAACCGAGCATTGCAATGCACGATGGCTGAGAAGCCAAGATTGCACGAATCAATATCAATGAATGCACAAATAATACATAAGGGGCTTAACCTCTATCATGCTTGATCAAGAGGGTCGGCGATCGAGAAATGAGGCACGTTTCATCACTTCAAGTATGAAATGTTCCTCGTTTCTCGTCTTTGGATTAACACTCTATCCAAAGACAATGCAATGCAACATGATCAACCTATCAATGCTAATGGCATGCAAACACAATGCAATGCAACAACATGTAATGCAACAAAATGCAAACACAATGCAATGTAACAACATGCAAACAACATGCTCTTCTATGAATGCTAGAATGGCATGCACGAGTTTCCAACATATAAACAATGCATGCATGGCAAGTTTAGAAGCCTAAGGCATCAAAGCTAGGAAAGAACATCTCACAAGAGGCATGCAATACAATGCTCAATGGACTTAAACCGAATATGGACAAACCTAAATTATGCCAAAACAGTGGCCAAAATACTCTGAAATGATGGCATGAAAAGCAAGATAATGCATGCTCATGCAATGGCCCATCAACTAAGCATAAGATCATAACTTTCAAACATGATTAAGAAGTGACAAATGTGGAAGTGTGACAACACTATATGCTCTGAAATCAGGTGTGAAATCATGCCAAATCATCCAAACAACACAAGTATAGCATGCAAGAGGGCCTAAGGCACAAGGCTACTAAAGGGACTACACAAGAGGCATGCAATACATGGCACAAATGATTGAACCAGCCATAGACAGAGCTCAAATAGGTCAAAACAAAGACCAAAACATGGCAAAAAGGCATAACCCTTAAAAGCACTCAAAGAGTGAGAGAAGTGAGAACATGGCAACGCTATATGCTCTGAAATATCATGTTAAATGATGCCAAATCATGGGCATGTCACAAATGAAACATGCTAGGAGGCTCAAAGCTTAAGATTAGCCTAGGCACGTGCACTATAGCTATGCAATACATGAACCATATGGTCAAGACAAACCAAAACAATCCTAGAGCATGTCAAAACAATGCTACAACATGTATGGAGTATAGCCAAAACAAGCTAGCATGAAGGCATGAAGCATGGAGCATGCTGGGCCAACAAAGAGGATTACACTACATCTACCAACACCAAGCATGAGATGACTTTACCAACAAAAATCAGAGTTGTATCATGGAAAAATAAGACCAAAAACCCACTGAGATGCTAGCCCAAAAGCTTAAGCAAGATGACATACACATAATGGCTCATGTTTAAGGCATAAAGCGCCAACCCTCCAAAGCATTGAAAGAGTGACATATGTGAGTGTGTGGCCACACTATATGCACTGAAATCACATATGAAATGATGCTAAATCATACAAATAGCCCAAGCAATGCATGCTAGTGACTTGGAAACTCAAAGCTAGTGAGCTAGAATGCACTATGACTATACAAAGCAAGGCATGCATGACCGAAACAACTTAAAACAAAGCTTAAGCACGGCAAAACATGGGTAAAAGCTTCCTAGAGTGGAGCCAAAAATATGCTAGAATGATGGTCCAAAGCATGATGCATGTTAGGCTAACGAGTGGAATTGCACTACAATTGCAAGGAGCATGCAAGAGGTAATCAAACCAACCCAAAATAGAGTTAAGGCATGCTAAAATAACAGCAAAAAACTTGCTGAGATAGGACTAAAACATGCTAGAAAGATGAGCTATCAACACAAGCATGTAAGGCTAGTATGCAAAATTTGCACTACAAGTGTAACATGCAAACAACCAATGATCAATCCAGCCCAAAACAGAGCTATGCCATGCTGAAATAATGCCTAAGACATGCTAAGGTGGAGCCAAAACATGCTCAAACATGAGGCCAACAAGGCAAGCAACCAAGACACAAGGAGAGGGGATGACCCCCTTCCTATTTGGGACCTCAAAACACACTTTCCATCACTAAAATTCCTCTGAGTTTCAGTGGTAAGAAGGCCAAAAAGAGGTGGTCCCAATAGCTTAAAAGGATAGCTCAAAATAAGGCAAAAGGAGGCACAAAAGGGGATAGAACACCCCCAACACCAAAGAGGCCTTAAACAACCTTTCTTAACACTTAAAATCAAAACTTTTTGCAGTATAAAGTTAAGCCTAAAACATCATGCAAATAGGGCCAGAGACTTAAACAAAACAAAGCTTTAGAGAGGATAGAGTCTCACCCTTGAAGAAACACAGCAAATCAGCAACTTCTAAGGCAAAACCAAGCCTTTGAGCTTTAAACAAACCTTCAAGAACCTCAGCTCAAGAATGAAGGTGTTTCACTATGTGTTTGTGTGCAAAAGTGTGAAGAAATGGCACTTTTAAGCAGAAATATGTGGAGAAAGGATGAAGTATAAAGATAGATGATATGTATAGCCCTCAGCCAATTTTCTGAACCTAAAGCAAAAAGGAGAAGGCTCCCTTTTATAGAAATCCATGCGCCAAGCTTGTTAGACAAGCTAGAGGCTCCAAGCCATCCCTCTATACACATGTATGGAGGATGCTTTCTGTGCCCAACAGCTGGCACAGCTGGCAAGAAAATATCTGCAGAAAAATGCAGAAAAGGTGCCGACCAGTTGAGGTGGTCGGCCGACCACTCCCACTGGTCGACCGACCAGAAAAAGTGGTCTTCAAGGTCAGCAAGTGGTCAGCAAGGGAGGGGGGAAAGCTGGTCTGCACAAAGAAAGGAAGGTGGTGGCATGGCTGCCGACCACTTTAGGTGGTCCAAAGACCACCAAGATCGACTGGCCGACCAGAAAACTGGCTGGCACGGAAGAAAAGTGGTCTACAAGGAGAGAAACTGGTCTACACCCCTTATTCCACCCTCCAAGCAAGGAAAACAAGGTTTGGTTCAAAACCAAACCAAAAAGGAAGCAAGACAAAAGTCCGCGGGACAAGGCACGCAGCTGGGAGCCCCGAAAACTAGTCTACGAGTACAAAAAGTGGTCTACGAGAGGGAAAGGTGGTCTACGACCAAAAAAAGTGGTCTACAGACCTCTGTTTCCCTCTAGGCAAAGGAAACAAGGCATGGTCCGAAAACCAGGCCAAGAGGAGAACGTTAAGTGGTCCGAGACAAGGCGCTCGGCCGAAGGCTCCAGTAACCGGAAACTAGCCTACAGGAGAGAAAAGTAGTCTACGACTACAAAAAGTGGCCTACGAACCTCTCTCTCCCTCCAGGCAAGGACAACAAGGCATGGTCCACAAGCCAAGCCAAAACACAAAGAGTTCAGAGGCCTGGAGGCAAGGCACTCAGCCAAACACTCCGAAAACTCGAAACGAGCACAAACATGCGCAATCATCGAGCGCTCAATCGATGACGTCGGAGTCTTAAGGTCGGTCAAAAATGGGTTGTCTACAACAAGTCTATCGCCGTAATAGACAGACTAAACACAACAAAACACAAGACTCAAATGTGAATAGGGAGCCTGTTTCTCCAGGTATTGTTTCCCACCATTTCTCATTTGTGATTCTTACATCACTCTAGCACTCAATCTCTATTTTTCTAAAAAAATCCTTTTCTCACTTTTTCTCTCAGCACACATCTCTCTATTCTTCAATCTCTCTGATTTTTTATCCCTCCCCTGGGTAGTTGATGGATAAACAGGAAGTTGTAGGCTCTTGCCCCTGGTATTCCGCTAGATTCTTCTTCTTCTACTCACAACAGTGAACTTTCCCACAGAGGGGTTGCGCTACAACTGGGTGTGTAGCAAATCTACAGCTGACATCGGTTGATGACGCCCTTGGCCAGTTCAGATGTGACCAGACCTTTTTGGATAAGGGAGTGGAATATCCTGCTCCCTTTCCAGTTCGTGCTTTGCACTTGACTTGATACCTCAATGCATGGAGGATGTGCGAGCTTTCGGCCCTTTGCTGTTAGCTTAAGTTGTGCCCTTTCTGGCGAATATGATGCCCTTTCTGGCAAGTATGTTAACAACGGGGGAACAGACAGGAAGCCTAACTCAACTGTGCCCCTAGTTCATCATTTTGACCATTTTTTGTTCTGGCTTTCTAAAACAATATTGATCAATATAAGAGTTAGATTAACATGCTTGTTCGATTTTTTGATTTTAAAATCATGCAAGTTAGGTTATGAGCACTGAAAATTTTCCTTTTTTGGGTCCAAGAAATGGTCCAACTTTGGAAAAATGAAATAATTTTTGAGAAAATTAGTCAACCTCATTAAAAATTTTCAAAACTGTTTTTACAAATGGCCCACTGCTCGACCAACACAGAATTTACTCTTGAGATGCACAACCTCATATCCAAAACAATGGAAAATTGCCGCTTGTCTAAATGGCACTACACAGCAATGAAAAGTTGCCCCTTGTTTGAATGGCACCATAACACACTGTAATCAGTCCTCAAAGTGACGATCACAACCAAACTCTTGGATACAAAAACAACAAAGATGACCCGTTCAATCTCATAGACAGAACAGTTGAATTTGAAGTGTTTACGATTGGACTTCAGAATGGAGTTGCCTACATATCCCAAAGATGGGAATCAAGCTTGACGTAGTTCCGGGTTAAGGTACACTCGGGTATTAACCTCTCCTTTTGTGCTCTAACTTTTGCCAAGGCCGCCCTTTCTGGGTTTTCAACCTTGCGAGTTCTGTTTTTCTTTTCTTTTCATTTTTCTTCTTTCTTTTCATCTTCTTTTGCTCTTTTCTTTGCATTTTTTCATTTTTTTCATTTTTTTCATTTTTTTGTTCTTTTCTTTACTCTAACTTTTGCCTAGCTCGCCCTTCCGGGTTTTCGGCCCAGCAAGCCTTTCAAGGGTGAAAGTGTAGCTTGGTCCATGTTGAATGGTTTTGGGATCTCAAAGCCATCTAAATCCAGGAGAATGGTTGATGTTCGCTGATGATGTAAAAGTCCATCCAATAGGGACTGAATTTGCCCCTAGTGTTGCAGATAAGAACTTGGTTGTTCTTCGGCGAAAATTTTCTTCTTCCAGCTACTGGAATTTGGCTTTCTCGCCAGTCTTCATTGGTTCGCAGAATGATCCATCTTTTGAATCTTCGAGCAAATCTGACCTTTTCTTTTGCCCCTAGTTCAAGGGCTACTTCTGATCAAGCCACGTAAGCTTCCTTTGATAACATCTGATCTTATTGCCCCTAGTTCATGGGCTGCTTCAAATCTGGCCATGCATGCCTCACATTGTGGTTGTTTGCTTGAACATTCTGAGTCAAGGTTCAAGGTTTGAAAGAAAAAGAGGTCGAGTCTTGAGGCTGAGAGTGATCCTATGCTGCACAATCTCAAGAGCGATTCCACACAGGTCTTCGCAGGACAGCGCAAAACATTTTTTGAAATCTTTTAAGAAAGCGGCTAATCGCTCGTGTCGAAGACAATGTAGAACCATTCTGGATCGAGCCAGGATCCTTCTCAGTGCTCACATTAACAAGCATGATCTCATTCATTAAGGGCTTAGCGCTCCTCTCTTTCTCTCAGTTGATCAAATTTTTGCAAATCTGGAGGAATTCCTTCCTCTTTGTTTTCATCACAGTGTTTGAAAAGTTTTGAAAAACTTAAGTCAATGCAATGATTTCAAGGCACAGAAAAGTAGGTGAAAAGTACTGCCATTTCATTCAAATCTTCTGGCACAACTGGCTTCAAGGCAGAAACAAACTCAAAAGAGTGTGAAAATCACTGATGTTTCATTCCAATCTCCTGGCAGAACTAGGTCCAAGGCGAAAACAGACTTTAAAGAAAAAGTGTAAAAGACAAACACAAAACAAGCAAGTAATGCCCGAGGTAACACCCCCGAAATCACCCAATTCTAACAAAACAGAACTGACTTGATACAACATGACAGACGCAACTGACTCAGTACAAAAAGACTAACTCAACACAACACAACAGAACTGACCCAATACCCAAGTCAGAAAGTAAAATGAACAGCATTCGCAAAGTGCTCAAAACACTGTGCGCCATCTCCATATCTGGAGTAAGTTGAGCGCCATCTGCAGGTGGTTCATCCCCCGATCACATTATCACATTATCCCCCAAGTTCACTGATCCAGTGCCGATAGACTTTGCAGGGCCTGGTGCGGCGATGACCTCTTTATCAATCAGATCTTGTATTTCGTGATGAAAACGAAAACACATGTCAATGCCATGGCCGGCTTATTGATGAAAGGCACAGTACTTGGCCAGATCATGGAAGAGAGGAAGTTTATTTGATAATGACCGCGGCTCCAGGGGCTTCAGATGCCCCTTTTCGATCAGGACCCTCAGGGCCGTTGACAGAGACATGTACAGTGGGGTGAGCACCCTCTGACCCCAAGGTGGGTATTTGGCAGGTTGTGAGCTGGTTGTGTTGGATGTACCAGGGAAAGGGTCGGCAGGTGTTGACTGGGTTTGTCGATCTCTTTCGAGTGTAGGACTGGAACTGAAAGGGGTCTTTTTGGTACAACATCCCTTGTCTTGGCTTGCCCCTTGATTCAAACTACTTTCATCCTGACTGGCAAAAATGTCATCCACAGTCTTTGCAACAGCTGCAATCACTTGCTGTTTGTTCAGTCCTTTGGCTTTCAAAGCCTCAACAGCCCACTGAAGATGTTCATAGGGACTAATCCCTGCCCCTGCCTTGTTCTTATCACTAGCCTCCACTTTGCTAAGAGATTGGCCTTCTTCCAATGCAGCTCGTCCTACGGTTGGGGAGCCTTTTGACATGAAATTCCTGGTATGTGATGTGGTTGATGACAAGGTCAAAACCCCAAAGGCTAAATCTACCACAGTTCTCTGAAGATCTTCAATCATTCTCGTTAGTTCAAAGTAGTGGCTTCACGGGTTTGAGATGATTGGGGTTCAGGTGTACCCATCATGCATAAGTCCATGCTGACTGGAATAAACACCTCAGGCTTGGATAAATGGGCTGGGGTGATGTATATACTGGGGTCAAACGGGTTGGCCATTGTTTAGATGAAGTTTACCTGCCTAGGTGAAGGGTTTTGATTGACATTTGGTTTTTCTGGAGGTGCTATTACCTGGTTGTCAATGAGATTTTGAATCTCATGACGTAGTCTGAAGCAAAGAGTCGGTATCATGACCCTGCTGCTGATGGAAGGCACAGTATGTAGCCGAGTTATGCTTTGGAGGGAGAGGATCGGGTAGAGGTCGTTGTTCTAACGGTTTCAGATGTCCTTTCCTGAGTAGGACCCCTAGGGCTTTAGACAAAGGCATATAAAGTGAGGTGAAAACCCTCTTGCCTCGGGGCGGATATTTTGCTATTTGTAAGCTGGTTCTGGACGCATCGGTGAATGGGGTGGCTGTTTTTGATGTGGTGGTGGTGACCATGCCCACGTCTGAAGTTCTAGCAGCTGCATCACCACTAGTGGTCGCATTCGAACTGCGGGTAAATGCCCTCTTGGGTTGGTCTCTCTCGTGGTGGTCAATCAGACCCTGCTTCATAGCGTCCTCAATCTGTACCCCAATCTCATGTAAATCTGCAAAGGTGGGAAAGGGTAAGACGATCATTTTTTTTGCATCAGTTTGGGTTAGAGGTTGTGCACAACCACCCGTATCTGATCCTTCTCGACCGGCCTAGTGGTCATCATAGAAGCTTTGGCTCTCTAACAGGTTACAAAGTCGGAGAAGCCCTCTCTTGGCTCTTGTCTCGTTGTCTTAAGATCACGAGTTGTGATCTCGACCTGCGTATTGTATGAATACTGAGCAACAAAGGCCTCAGCCATCTCCTCCCAACTTCTTTTCACTGAGTCCCCAGTTTACCATACCAGATGGCCGTGATACCCGACAGGGTCTGATCGAAGAGTGAAAGCTTTTGTAATCTGGAGAGGCCCATTGGCCATAGGATATCCGATAACAACCGTAGATGTACCATAGAATCTCTAGAACCGTCAAAATGGTCTATATACGGCATCTTGAACCGGTCCAACAACGTCACCACTGAGTCGGTGTATCCATCCTCTATGTTTGAAATGGAATTAGCGCCTTGAGCTCTTTTGAACAGCTTTTCTAGCTTGCTCACTTTTAATGTAGTTGGATCCATTTCGAACTCGAAAGGGGCCTCAATTGGGTAGGCCTGTGCTTTGGAATTCTGAGGTGGAGTGGGATCCACTGGGACATCTATATTCTCCTGGGCATTGGCGGTAGGGACAGGAGCCCTCGGTGTAGGAATTTCTACTGGATGTGGGTGGGACGCAGAAGTTGTTCCCTGTTGTGTTTGTTGCTGCTGCTGATGTTGAAGTCGGGCAATGAGTTCGGCCTGCTAGGCCACGACCTCGGTCTGGCTGGTTGTAGCCTCCGCTTGGCGGGCAGCATCCCGCTGCATAGTCACTTGGAGTTAACGCATCATGTCCTCCATACTAACTGAAAACTGCTGATCTAATTGAACAAGTGTGTATCTCTTTTCTGAGATGGAAGCAGATATCTCAGCCCAACTGGGCACAGGTGAGGTGGATAATGAACGCTGAACTGGAGACTGTTGAACTGATGATCTGTGCCTGACTGGCCTTTCTTTGCCTTACCATTGGTGAAGGAAACACTAGTTGCTCTATTGTACTGAATCTCTGGCCTGACAAAGTATATCAATACAAGTCCAGTGTACCCAGGGGATATCGGAGCCTTCTGAAGCTATGGTTCCAAGACTACCTTGCAAAGAAGAAAACAGAGAACATCTCAACCTGATTTCTCCAAAATGAATATGAGCATAGCTGAATGACTGTGCCCCCTACAGAATTCTGCCCAAAATTCTGCTCGTAAACTGATACCCTCAGGCCGATACTCAGACTTGTAACTGATACATACAACCTGCAGAGACACACTTTGACTGCACATATCAAGCAAGTAAGAGCCAAAACACCCCTATGGAGGGGTAGGGTTTCCCTGTCCTATCTTTTCAGGAGCTAGGGTTTCACTACGCACGCAGCGGTTTCAAACAACCTACAATCGGGTAAGCAACCTGTCCTAGCTTGGAATGGTCACTACGGTTTCCGATATGCACTAGGTCAAATGGTCAAAAAGGGTGCCTCGGTAACAACCGAGGTTTGTGTTTCCATCGTGGCAGAGCCCGTAACCAGTCAGCCTTATGGCACGTAGCCTCCGGCAAACCGTTCAAGAATAGCAGATGGCAAACACTATGACTTAAGTGCACCAATGCAAATGCAATGCAAAGAATCACATAAGTGTAAACAAAACAACATATCATGAGTTCAAGTCAAGTTCTCTAAATCCCTAGCGGAGTCGCCATAAACTGTAGACTGCCCGAACCCCGCTGCGTGCGCGAGGGCGCGAATTGTAGCTCTAGCTACTACAGTTCGGACTCCTGTCACGGTTCTGAATCTAATCTCACAAAGTGCAATGTAAGACTGATAAATCACCAAAGAGTCCAAATCCGGAAAATCGTTTTGGAAAATCGATTTTAATCAAGAAGTGTCAAACATGGACTGCTTTGCCAGATTTCAAAGTCACCACCTAAATATTTTGTTTTTGAAAAATTTAGGAAACCCTGACTCGTGCCCAAGGCCACGTGTCTGTCATCACCAAAGTTGTCTCGGCTCGGGAACTTTGGTACGAGAGGGGAAGGTCCTAAAATGATCAGCCCTGCTTGCCCGATCAAAGATCGGCCTCCACTAAGCATGATATGTTGTTTTGAAAACACATGCGTTCTTATTCCGGTTTATTGGCTAACTTACTATGTGATGCGCACAACATACAAGTATAGACTAAATCGCTCAAGTTGGAACAAAACATCTCATGTTTGTTTTTTGAAAATAGTTTGAAGTTGCTGCCCTCAAGTAGGCTAAGATGCGGATTTGCCACCCTCAAGTGGGCTTAGAAAACATGATTTGCCACTCTCAAGTGGGCTTAAAATGCACATTTTGATGAATTGTTCCAATTCAAGCAATGAAGCCTTCATCCATAGGCATTCATGCAGTTAAACACTTAATCAGTTAGCCTCATGGCAAGCATGCTGTCATGGCAGTCACTTACACATATGCAAAGATGCTTAAGCATAAACACTCGCAGTGTACTCCGAGCCAAAAAAGAAGCTAGTTAGTAATCCATGCATGATCCAAGCTATGTTAACAATGCCTAATGCAACACATGCAAAAATGCAACTAAGATAGGCTCAGCTATTCTAATATGTCAAGTGAATGCAACTAGATAACATGTATTCAAATTGGTATTGAAATACGATGCAGTTTGAATGATGCGCCGAGCCCGGTGCATGGAAGACAGGTGAATGATGCACGCATGCATAGCATAAGGATGCTAATTGAAAATGACCCTAAACTAACCATCGAAAGCAGTTAAGTAAAAGGGAGAAAGAAATGTGGGTTGGAAGACATGCATCACACACATGCACACTTATTACAACAGTTGTGCCCTCTCGACGGAGGGTCCAAATAATAAGCTAACTAGCTAATCTAAGCTAATTAAACTAATTATTACAAAACTAAACTAATTAACTAATCCTAGTTAACTAATTAGTTATTACAATGCAAATGAATAGCTAAGTGCATTAACTACTTAAGTACAGAACCAAATAGCTAACTAGGTTAGCTAAAGAGTTAAAAGGAGTCTCGCGGTGAGAAGTGCATGCATGTTCGATCGCCTCGCGCGGAAATCCATCGCTATGCCCCAACTTGCCTCTATTTGCATTTGATTTCAGAACATTGCACAAACTTCCAGGTAGCTTCTACTCTAACATGGAGACCTCCAGAAAGGCTGCCGACCACTTAATGGTGTTGTAGACCACCTGTAGACCACCTAAACATGCTGCAGACTAGAAAAAGTGGTCGGCCAGCCACTTTTACTTGTCTGCCGACTAGAAAATCATGTCAAGCTCCAATTTGCTGCAACAGAGAACAAGAAGGGGCACAACATTATTTGCAAGGTATGTGTGCACAACTACCCTGCGATAACCCTATTCCGTAATTAGCTAATTGGTCCTTATTATGAGTTCGATTATATGTCTGATATGATTTTGTGTGCCAACTATGTGAATATATGTAGTTTTGAATTTCTATCTATTCGCCGTAGGAATATCTGTTTGATTATCTACTTTGGAAATTTAATTGAAGGCCTTATCGGCCGTAGAAACTGAAATTGACTGGGCCATTGGGATTGGCATAAATTTTAGAGCCTATGGTGAAATTTAATTGAAAATTGATTCAGATCAAATTAAACAGATTTAATTAATGGAATAGTGCCCAATTATATAGTATTGATAAAATATATTGAGTGGGAGCTTATAAAGGGCCATTATTCACCTCACTCCTCCTTTTTGAGTCATTCGGCTGAGATCAACTCTCTAGAGAGAGAGAAAGATTCGAATTAGAGAGAGAGTGTGTAGGAGATTGGGGTTTTGATCTTGAGGCTTGATGATTTCTCAAGAAGCTTGAAGGTTTTGGAGTGTAACTCAAGAATTAAGCTTACATTGGGAAGATTGAGCTCCTAGGTGAGTAAATTCATAAGTTTGAACTTGTGATTTTGTGAATTAAAGACTAATTGGTGATCAAGAACAAGAGTTGTGCTATAATTGATAAATTTGAAGTTAATATGCACATGCATGGATAGGATCACCATGATTTTGCATAATCAAGCATGTACTAAGTTGAATGTGGAAAAATGAGTGTTAAAACATACATGCAAGCATGTTTTTGTTGAGTTCCATGAGAATGGACACCAATTGCATTATTTGGAATAGAAGTGAAGTCAAAGTTTACATGCATGCATGATTGAAGGGGTTATGAAATTAGTATGAAGTTTGAATGTATGGATTTTGATCATACAAAAAGAATGTTGATTAAATTCGAAGAATTGGACCATGATTTTGGAAGATTGGCTTCATATTGTTTACATCCATGTGTTATATGAGGTATTTGCATATTTTTGGTGCCTTAGTTCAAGCTTAAAGCCTTTTGAATGCTGAATGTGAGCTCACGAGCATTGCTGGAAAACCCAGAATTTTTGGTGTTCGCTCAAGCGAGGAAATCGCCGCTCGAGCGGGAAAAACAGGCTCCTAGCATTTTTGCAGACATGGACTTCCGCTCGAGCGGGGAAGTTCACGCTCAAGCGGGGAGCCATGTAGCGAGGCATTCCGCTCGAGCGCCAGACTTCACACTTGAGCGTAGAAATGACATATCCAGTACTTTTGCAGACCTCATGGGTCCGCTCGAGCGGGGACCCTGTTTCCTGAAATTTTGAAAATGATTTCCGTTTTCCGTTCCCTTTCATTTCTAAGTACTCTTAGGCATACATTGAGCATTGTAATTGTGTTAGAAGAATAAGAATTAAGCCTAAAGAGGAATATGTGAATTAAGAACGGACTGAATCAGTTGTGACCCATATGTGTTATGTGATGTGTAGGGTCAAGCTCCAGGGCAAATCAATCAGCCGATCACTGTGAGTAATATCTAACAAATATATCTGAAATGTGTTATTGTCCAATTGCTTATGTCCATGTAAGTTGTATAAATGATTGGTATTCGATTGGTGGACAATGTTTGCTATACTAAATGAATGGGCCAGAGGCCACTTTGACAAGAATAAATGATTGGGCCGAAGGCTGATTGATATGAATGATTGGGCCGAAGGCCGATTGACATGAATGATTGGGCCGAAGGCCGATTGACATAAATGATTGGACCAAAGGCCGTTTTGATACAAATGAAAATTTGACATGCATGAATGGGCCAGAGGCCAGTTTGACATGAATAAATGGGCCAGAGGCCAGTTTGACTTACATGAATGGGCTAGAGGCCAGTTTGACATAAATGAAAGTTGAATGGGCCAAAGGCCAGTTTGACATGAAAATCTAAACGGGCCAAAGGCCAATTTGACAAATGGAAGACAAATGGGCCAAAGGCCAGTATGTTTGGAACCACAGTCACTCGACTTAAATTGTGTATATATATATGTTAAATAGAAATATGAATTGGGCCTAAGGCCGTTTGAAGCATGTTGTTCTACGTACCGTTTGTATAACTCCTTTATTTGATATTATTCACTGGGCTATCGCTCACGCTCATTCATGTGTTTGTAGATGAGCCAAGAGAAGTCCAAACCTAGCCCCAGTGAAGTATGTATGGAACAATAAAGGTTTTGAAGAGTCAGCCTTGCGTCTCACGCACGAGACTCGCCTTCACCTTTTTGTCATTTTTTTTTATGTTGTCATGCTGGCGAAGTCTTTGAACATGTCTATATATAGTTTTCATGTGTTGACTTAGTTTTGGATGATCCTGTCTGTACATAGCTTTATGGTACTGTACTTCTGTTGTGAGTTATTAATGTACATATATATGGTTTGTTATGATGTGCCATGTAAGCACAGCTCTATGGACAAAGTTTTAAATTGCTTCCGTTTGGCCCCCGTTAACTCTGTTAAAACACGTTTGGTTTGGTTTGAGGCCGTAGGTAATCTCATGATTACTGGCCAGTTATGTCCTTAACCCACAGGAGCGGGTTCGGGTCATGACAGAGTGGCATCAAAGCAGAAGTTAATAACTCGTATACTTGTCGAAAAGAGCAATAAGCGTCTAGAAAAGATCTAGGATGCATCATGTGATAAGTATGAAGCTGAAAGCATCAAGAATATGCTTAAATGTTTAATACGAACGAATATATATTACAAGTTTGTGATTCGCTTGCATTGCAAATTGTTTGAATACGTATGCTTTGTAGTATATGCATACCTGTGAATCTTTTGTATAAAGTATAATGCAAGTTTAATCAGGTGGTGAAAACATTTGATTATATGAGATACGAATTGTTACACTAGTGTGTACAAGAAGTTTGTTTTGTTATAATGCACATACATGAACATATGAGTCATGAAAAGTTTCTTATGTGCATTCGATTCTACAAATGGGTGTCTATGTGAAATATGAACATGATTTGAGTATATAACTACTTAGTAAATGTTCAGCATGCGATATCTGATAATCATGCAATCATCTGTTACGTATGTGATTAATTGTGTCTTGACGATACATAAAATGAGAATATAACAACGTGCAAATGTACCCATGTGTATCTGTATTTATTTTTGTACTGGGCATCCCAGTGATTGGCAAGGTTTAATAAGAATTTGTGTAGAGTGTGGATAAATTAAGGGCATACGAGCTGGAAGGCTCTTCCACAGCCCGACTTGATAGACTGGAAAGAATAGTACAAGAAATGGCAGAGATCTTAAGACAACAATGCCAGTTGTCGCTACGGTAAGAACCTTTGCCACCACCAGTGTAAGAAACATTGAGGAGTTTGTTATCGGATTTCTGGGGTTTGTTATAGGTGTGGTGAAATGGACCGTATGGTGAGGAACTGTCCCCGGACTGAATGAAATATGAATAGATCTTCTGCCTCAGCTAGATCCGCACTAATGGTAGGAATTGCTAATCAGGATAGAGTAATCATACTCATCCCAGGAAGCGCTCAAAATACTGCGACCGTTATCCCAGGTATCTATACTGCTTATAAACGAATGCTTATGTGTTGATTAATTTTGAATTAGTACCTGTGTACATTTTTGCTTGGGATATTATTTGATTTGGATTATCATCTTCTTTTGTATCTGCTGCATGTGTATCCAGACTGGTTAGACCCACAAGGTCAAGATCGTATTCATTGAATGTATATGCTCCATTTGGGAAACTTGTGAAATATGTATTGGGATATCGATTAACTCTGCACATGCACATGTACATCTAAACCCATGCTCATGGTGATTGTTATATTACTGTCTTCAGTGACTAAACCACTGGAATTATGACTCTGTGATTGTATGACTGAGTTGAGTAGCCCAACTAGCGAACTCTATGAATTGAGAGATCATGTATCTTGATTGGTAAAAAATTGACTGGATTATGTGACTATATTAAGCTTGACTCAAAAACCTATGCTTTTGTGACCAATTTGGAACTTTGTTTAATATGTTATTGTGCGCCATATATTTGCATATAAGACTTGTTTGGGAACTACTGTATTGATTATGGTACATACCTCCTGATCTGAATAACTGCATGCTTATGCAACTACCCCTGAATTTATGTAGGCGATGCCATATTGTACATGATTTGAAATACTTTGATATGAACAGCTGTGAAACTAGTAACCTGTACCTAAGCAAATAGAGTGTGCCTTACAGAACCGAATGTACCCTATTTGAGAAAACTTTTATCCGATTCGATCCGATAGAACCTTTGTCTGATATTGCCTTGATAGAACCCTCATTGGATATGATTTGATGGAATCTTCGTTTGATTAATTTGACAAGACCTTTGCTTGGATTGATTGATAAGACCCTCTATCTAATTTGATTTTGTTGAAGGGAATTAAGAATTGTTTATAAATAAATAGCCAGATTATTCGTGGCAGAAAGACTGATAGACCCAAAACTTGAATCTGTTTGGAATGCTCAACTTATTTGAAAGACCTTTTGTGGGCTATCAATAGATTGATCTAACCATGAGCACCATTAAGAACCAACCCTCAACTATTGAGGACATATGTGTTATAAATGAACTAAACTGTGCAAATCCAGTGATTGGGTGTCTTAAGGAACAATGCTTGTGTATTGTCATATTCTTGCTTATTTAACACTATGGATGCCAATGACAATAGATTGATTTGGCTGTAAACAGTACTGAATATTTATCCTCGACTAATCAGAATATGTTTCACATGTCTGCTTCAGTGTTATCGGATTTTGGAAAATCAGGTTATGGTGAGTGGTATTTTGTTTGTTTTTGTTTTGTCCGGAATGTGAATGTTGTTAGCATCAAAGGAGCTTTGAAAAACCCTGATTATCCAAAAGTGTGTGAATTCAGTACGCTCTGTGTAAATAACTGCTCAGTGCCATTATGTTCCGTAATTGGGGCTCTGGGGATGTGTAAATTGTGCTTAATATGTGATCAACTCCTTTGATATTGTCCTTGACATCATGGGGATTTGTATAGGCATTGCCTTATGTTTTTGATGATTATTAGATAATATGGAAAGACTCGATAGAACAGTGGATTGAATGTGGACTGAATTGTAAACCATAAACTGTTGAATGAATTGAGGACACGTATATTGTGTTAGAAATTGATTGCTTCAATGCTACCTTTGTTAATTCGGGAATCAGTATCTAGATCCACTTCATATTCCTGAAGACTTTTGGTTAACCTTGGACAACTGTGATGAGTCACTAAACTAAGTACTGAATTGGGTTATGAATCACGGAATTATTGAGAAATGAATTGAACTTCTCTGACAAGAAATGGATTAAACTTCTATGGTAAGATTAGTTGGCATTTGAAACAAATATGTTGGCGACCTATTGTGAAGAAGGAAATGGTTGAATTTGTGTCTGCATGGTTTCGGTGCCAACGAGTCAAAGTTGAATAACAGATATTAGCGGAACTACTGTAACCTCTCTCTATTTCGGAATGGAAATGGAAATATGTGACTACGAAGTTCATCGTGGGGCTACCTTGAGCACCCAAGGTATAAGTCCCGTTTAGGTTATTGTATGAAGAATTACTAAGTTCGCTCATTTTTTCTTATAAAATTTTTGTATGGTGCTTGTAAACTAGCCATTGTTTACATCGATAAGATTTCTCGTTTGCATGGGGTCCCAGTATCTATTGTTTTAGATAGAAATTCTAAAATGTGTTTGAATTCTGACAAGCCTTCAAGAGGCAATGGGGACTGAATTATGATTCGGCGTTGTTTTCCAGCAGCAAATTGAGGTATAATCAAAAAGAACATTTTAGATTTTTGGGAGGAATGCTCCAAAAATATGCATTAGATTTTTCAGGGAAGTTGGAAAGATCTATCCATCATTGGCAGGCCTTGCTTACGACCACAACTTACACTCTAATTCGGTGCGACACCATACAAGTCTTGTATGGAGGGAAAGGTAAGTCTCTGACTGATTGAGAACAGAGTGTTGCATGATTTTGAGACTAAGCAGTAAATGACTATCAAAAAGGATTGGAACCGTTGAATGAAAGGTGTTCCGAATTGTTTTCGACTAAAGGTGAAATAAGTTTGGAGGACCAAACTTCCTAAAAAGGGGAAGACTGTGATAGCCCTGTTCCGTAATTAGCTAATTGGTCCTTATTATGAGTTCGATTATATGTCTGATATGATTTTGTGTGCCAACTATGTGATATGTGGTTTTGAATTTCTATCTGTTCGCCGTAGGAATATCTGTTTGATTATCTGCTTTGGAAATTTAATTGAAGGCCTTATCGGCCGTAGAAACCGAAATTGACTGTGCCATTGGGATTGGCGTAAATTTTAGAGCCTATGGTGAAATTTAATTAAAAATTGATTCAGATCAAATTAAACAGATTTAATTAATGGAATAGTGCCCAATTATGTAATATTGATAAAATATGTTGAGTGGGAGCTTATAAAGGGCCATTATTCACCTCACTCCTCCCTTTTGAGTCATTCGGCTGAGATCAACTCTCTAGAGAGAGAGAGAGATCCGAATTAGAGAGAGAGAGTGTAGGAGATTGGGGTTTTGATCTTGACGCTTGAAGATTTCTCAAGAAGCTTGAAGGTTTTGGAGTGTAACTCAAGAATTAAGCTTACATTGGGAAGATTGAGCTCCTAGGTGAATAAATTCATGAGTTTGAACTTGTGGTTTGTGAATTAAAGATTAATTGGTGATCAAGAACAAGAGTTGTGCTATAATTGATAAATTTGAAGTTAATATGCACATGCATGTATAGGATCACCATGATTTTGCATAATCAAGCATGTACTAAGTTGAATGTGGAAAAATGAGTGTTAAAACATACATGCAAGCATGTTTTTGTTGAGTTCCATGAGAATGGACACCAATTGCATTATTTGGAATAGAAATGAAGTCAAAGTTTACATGCATGCTTGATTGAAGGGGTTATGAAATTAGTATGAAGTTTGAATGTATGGATTTTGATCATACAAAAAGAATGTTGATTAAATTCAAAGAATTGGACCATGATTTTGGAAGATTGGCTTCATATTGTTTACATCCATGTGTTATATGAGGCATTTGCATATTTTTGGTGCCTTAGTTCGAGCTTAAAGCCTTTTGAATGCTGAATGTGAGCTCAAGAGCATTGCTGCAAAACCCAGAATTTTTGGTGTCCGCTCGAGCGAGGAAACCGCCGCTCGAGCGGGAAAAACGGGCTCCCAGCATTTTTGCAGACATGGACTTTCGCTCGAGCAGGGAGCCATGTAGTGAGGCATTCCGCTCGAGCGCCAGACTTCACGCTCGAGCGTAGAAATGACATATCCAGTACTTTTACAGACCTCATGGGTCCGCTTGAGCGGGGAAGTCTACGCTCGAGCGGAGACCCTGTTTCCTGAAATTTTGAAAATGCGTTCTGTGTTTCGTTTTCCATTCCCTTTCACTTCTAAGTACTCTTAGGCATACATTGAGCATTGTAAATGAGTTAGAAGAATAAGAATTAAGCCTAAAGAGGAATATGTGAATTAAGAACGGATTGAATCGGTTGTGACCCATATGTGTTATGTGATGTGTAGGGTCAAGCTCCAAGGAAAATCAATCAGCCAATCACTGTGAGTAATATCTAACAAAGATATCTAAAATGTGTTATTGTCCAATTGCTTACATCCATGTAAGTTGTATAAATGATTGGTATTCGATTGGTGGACAATGTTTGCTATACTAAATGAATGGGCCAGAGGCCGTTTTGACAAGAATAAATGATTGGGCCGATTGATATGAATGATTGGGCCGAAGGCCGATTGACATGAATGATTGGGCCAAAGGCGGATTGACATAAATGATTGGGCCAAAGGCTGTTTTGACACAAATGAAAATTTGACATGCATGAGTGGGCCAAAGGCTAGTTTAACATGCATGAATGGGCCAGAGGCCAGTTTAACATGCATGAATGGGCCAGAGGCCAGTTTGACATGCATGAATGGGCCAGTGGCCAGTTTGACATGAATGAATGGGCCAGAGGCTAGTTTGACATGCATGAATGGGCCAGAGGCCAGTTTGACATGAATGAAAGTTGAATGGGCCAAAGGCCAGTTTGACAAATGGAAGATAAATGGGCCAAAGGCTAGTATGTTTGAAACCATAGTCACTCGACTTAAATTGTGTATATATATATGTTAAATAAAAATATGAATTGGGCCCAAGGCCGTTTGAAGCATGTTGTTCTACGTACCGTTTGTATAACTCCTTTATTTGATATTATTCATTGGGCTATCGCTCACGCTCATTCATGTGTTTGTAGGTGAGCCAAGAGAAGTCCAAACCCAGTCCCAGTGAAGTATGTGTGGAACAACAAAGGTTTTGAAGAGTCAGCCTTGCATCTCACGCACGAGACTCGCCTTCGCCTTTTTGTCATTTTGTTTTATGTTGTCATGCTGGCGAAGTCTTTGAACATGTCTATATATAGTTTTCATGGATTGACTTAGTTTTGGATGATCCTATCTGTACATAGCTTTATGGTACTGTACTTCTATTGTGAGTTATTAATGTACATATGTATGGTTTGTTGTGATGTGCCATGTAAGCATAGCTCTATGGACAAAGTTTTAAATTGCTTCCATTTGGCCCCCGTTAACTCTGTTAAAATACGTTTGGTTTTGTTTGAGGCCGTAGGTAATCTCATGATTACTGGCCGGTTATGTCCTTAACCCACGGGAGCGGGTTCGGGTCATGACATACCCTCCTTATCATTTCTTAAGCTTAAGGGAGTGCGGTTCTCGACTCTCGGCCCACCAACCGAGCATCGCAATGCACGATGGCAGAGAAGCCAAGATTACACGAATCAATGTCAATGAATGAACAAATAACACATAAGGGCCTTAACCTCTAATGGCATGCAAACACAATGCAATGCAACAACATGTAAACAACATGAATGCAACAAAATGCAAACACAATGCAATGTAACAACATGCAAACAACATGCTCTTCTACGAATGCTAGAATGGCATGCACGAGTTTGCCATGCTAGAATGGCATGGCAAGTTTAGAAGCCTAAGGCATCAAAGCTAGGAAAGAACATCTCACAAGAGACATGCAATACAATGCTCAATAGACTTAAACTGAATATGGACATACCTAAATCAAGCCAAAATAGTGGCCAAAATACTCTAAAATGATGGCATGAAAAGCAAGATAATGCATGCTCATGCATTGGCCCATTAACTAAGCATAAGAGCATAACTTTCAAACATGATTAAGAAGTGACAAATGTGGAAGTGTGACAACAATATATGCTATGAAATCAGGTGTGAAATGATGCCAAATCATCCAAACAACACAAGTATAGCATGCAAGAGGGCCTAAGGCACAAGGCTACTAAAGGGACTACACAAGAGGCATGCAATACATGGCACAAATGATTGAACCAGCCATAGACAGAGCTCAAATAGGTCAAAACAAAGACCAAAACATGGCAAACAGGCATAACCCTTAAAAGCACTCAAAGAGTGAGAGAAGTGAGAACATGGCAATGCTATATGCTCTGAAATATCATGTTAAATGATACCAAATCATGCACATGTCACAAATGAAACATGCTAAGAGGCTCAAAGCTTAAAATTAGCATAGGCACTTGCACTATAGCTATGCAATACATGAACCATATGGCTAAGACAACCCAAAATAGTCCTAGAGCATGTCAAAACAATGCTAAAACATGTATGGAGTATAGCCAAAACAAGCAAGCATGAAGGCATGAAGCGTGGAGCATGTTGGGCCAACATAGAGGATTACACTACATCTACCAACACCAAGCATGAGATGACTTTACCAACAAAAATTAGAGTTGTATCATGGCAAAATAAGACCAAAAACCCACTGAGATGGTAGCCCAAAAGCTTAAGCAAGATGGTATACACATAATGGCCCATGTTTAAGACATAAAGTGCCAACCCTCCAAAGCATTGAAAAAGTGACAGATGTGAGTATGTGGCCACACTACATACACTGAAATCACATATCAAATGATGCCAAATCATACAAATAGCCCAAGCAATGCATGCTAGTGACTTGGAAACTCAAAGCTAGTGAGCTAGAATGCACTATGACTATACAAAGCAAGGCATGCATACCAAGAAAACTTAAAACAAAGCTTAAGCATGTAAAAACATGGGTAAAAGCTTCCTGGAGTGGAGCCAAAAACATGCTAGAATGATGGTCTAAGCATGATGCATATTAGGCTAGCGAGTGGAATTGGACTACAAGTGCAAGGAGCATGCAAGAGGTAATCAAACCAACCCAAAACAGAGTTAAGGCATGCTAAAATAACACCAAAAACTTGCTGAGAAAGGACCAAAACATGCTAGAAAGATGAGCTATCAACACAAGCATGTAAGGCTAGTATGCAAAATTTGCACTACAAGTGTAACATGCAAGCAACCAATGATCAATCCGGCCCAAAATAGAGCTATGCCATGCTGAAATAATGCCGAAGACATGCTAAGATGGAGCCAAAATATGCTCAAACAAGAGGCCAACAAGGCAAGCAACCAAGACACAAGGAGAGGGGATGACCCCCTCCTATTTGGGACCTTAAAACACACTTTCCATCACTGAAATTTCTCTGAGTTTCAGTGGTGAGAAGGCCAAAAGGAGGTGGTCCCAATAGCTTAAAAGGATAGCTCAAAATAAGGCAAAATGAGGCACAAAAGGGGGTAGAACACCCCCAACACCAAAGAGGCCTTAAACAAACTTTCTTAACACTTAAAATCAAAACTTTTTGCAGTATACAGTTAAGCCTAAAACATCATGCAAATAGTACCAAAGACTTAAGCAAAACAAAGCTTTAGAGAGGATAGAGTCTCACCCTTGAAGAAACACAGCAAATTAGCAACTTCTAAAGAAAAACCAAGCCTTTAAGCTTCAAACAAACCTTCATGAACCTCAGCTCAAGAATGACGGTGTTTCACTATGTGTTTGTGTGCAAAAGTGTGAAGAAATGGCATTTTAAGCACAAATTGTAGACACCCCATTTTTGACCGTCCTCAAGACTTGGACGTCACCGGTGGAACACTCGGTGATCATCCATGTTCGTATTCGTTTTGAGTTCCCGGAGGCCTTGGTTGTGCGCCTTGCCTCCGGATCTCTCAACTTGTTCGTCTTGCATTTGGTTTTGCACCAAATACTTGTGCTTTTGCTTTGAGGGGCAGGGAATGGCTTGTTGGCCATCCCCACACCCCATCGGCCTTCCCTCTGCATCACCGGCCATTAATTGCTGCCACCGGCCATGGTTTCTTAATACCAATGGCCGGTCGGCACTCTATATGGCCGGCCGGCACTTTATTTGGCCGGTGTGACCCTTTTGCACCCTTTAGACTTGGTGCATGCCAGCTGTGCCAGCTGGAATACACCAACACTCCTCCCCGTGCATGAAGCGGCTGTTTTGAGCCTTTGCACCCCTTTTCCTTCTAGAAGGTTGAACCCTTTGGCCAAGCTTCTTGAGAAAGCTTGGCCAGCTGTTCTAGCTTCCTCAAGAAGCCTTGCCCCCTTTGCCCCCTTTCACTTAGCTTCTTTGAGAAGCTTAAACCATTTCCCTTTGCCTATATAAGGACCCCTCTTCTCCCATTGTCAAGGGTTGGTGGTTTTGAAAGAAAAACCAGAGCTTATACATATATATATCTGATATATACACCCTCTCTCTCTATATTTTACTCTCTCTCCTCCCTTGTGTGTGTTTTGTGGCCTAAAAGTGCATTTTTACCTTAGTTTTGCACTAAGACACACACTACCACACCTTGCTTTGAGTTTGAGAGACATTGAGAGTTGATTCTAAAGGTTTTGGACTGATTTTGGTCAGAAAAGAGTGGCTGGACCAACTGTTCTTGAAGTGTTCTTCAAGGGTGAGTTTCTTGCTTTATTTTCTCCAATCTTGCATTGGCTTTTGACCTATCTTGCATATTGATTTGAGCTTTGTGTATAACTAAAAAAAGTCTTATATTTTCATGTTTAAGAACTTTCATTAAGGGTGTTTTGGCATTGGGGGTCGAAATCCCCCTCTTAGGTCTCTTTTGGCCCCTTTTGGTGTCTTTTTCTTTAAGCCTTATTTTCTTTGTTGTATTAGCCTTCTCACCACTGAAATCCAGTGGATTTTTAGTGGTGAAGAAGATGGTTTGAAGTCTTGTATAGGGGAGGGACACCCCTCTCCCTTTGTGTCTCATTTGTGCATGTTTTGGGCTCATAAAGGTAGCATATATGCTTGGTTGTTTTTGGCTCCATATCAGATGTTTTTGGTGTTATTTAGGTCACATGTTATCTCTGGTTTTGGTCGGATTGGTGGCCCTTTGCATGCTTAACATACTTGCTTTGTATTCCCTTGTTTGTGCCTAGAAATGCATCATGACTTTTGACTACCATGCTCTCATATTTTGGCTTCACTTTGTGAAGTTCTTGACCATATTTTGTCATGCATGAGGTCTGTTGGCCACTGATTTGGTCTTGTTTAGCATGCTTGATATAGTTGCTTTGCATTTTGGATCATGAGCCTTGAGTGTATGGATCATTAACATGCCTAGCTTGGCCTATTATCATCATTTGGCATTAGTTGAGATCATATTCCAGTCCATATAATGTGGTCTTACGTTGTCCTTTGTGTCTCTTTCAATGCGTTGAAGTGTTGTGTTTTCATGCCATGACATGTGCATTGTGTATGCCTATGTGTTTGGGTCATTTTAGGGCTGCCATACCAGCGGGTTTTGGAGCTATTTTGCATGCTAAAATTCTGTTTTTGGGTTGTATAGTTCATGCCATGCTTGTTTGGGTTAGTGGTAGTGGAGTGCCCTGTTGTTATGCCTTAGCCTTGGGCCCCTTTTGACTTGCATGCTTGTAGTGCATTTTGTCCATCACTTGAGACTCTTTTGGCCACTGTTTTGGGGGGTGTTTGAGGCCTCCCATTTCAGTCTAAGTCCCTTCTCGGACATGGTTGTATGCGTGTCTTGTTGCCTCTAATCGTATACTTGCATTGTACCATATTAGCATTGCATAATGAGTTGCATTGTAGCATTGCATGTTAGGAACATTGCATGCTTGCCATGATATGTTGCATTACATTTGGCATGCTTTGCATTTTAGTGATATGTTGCACTTTCGAGCCATGTTTGCATAACATGCATTGCTTGCTTGGTTTGGGGTGTCAAACCAAGTGTGAGGGGGGAGAAGTGTTCATACTACAAGTGATGTAACGCGTCTCAACTCTCGGTCACCGAGGCCCTTGACTTTGGCATGATAGGGTTTTGGTATTCATTTATATGTTGCATACATTTTCATTGAATTGGAACCTTGGCTCCTTAGGCCATCACGCATCAAAATGCATGATTGATGGCCCGAGGGTCGAGGGTCATGCTCCCTTGAGTCCCTTGCATGATAGGGAGTGTGCCCGCGCATACATTTGCTTGAAATTTCATGCCATACACTGTCTGTCCTTGTTGCTGTCAAAAACCAGTTTCTGCAGGGAGTTTTTGCCGACCGGCACTATAGAGTCCCGACCGGCCATGGATTGGTGGCCAATAATATGAAACCGCAGCCGATGGATAAGTTCCATGGCCGGTGGGTATTTCCTTCAGCCGATGATGTTCTACAGGGTTCAGGGAACCTGTCCCAGGATTTTTGCAATTTTCAGAGAAGCAGGGCAGTGTAAACAGAGGCAACAGTGGTATGGTACGGGCTTTCGGGGCAAGATAAATCCGAGCATGCATCATTCACCCATCCCGAGGCGGGGGCTGCGGCCATCTTCTCTTTGCATTTAATTTGTTAATTAGATTAGAAATTTTGTAATAATTAATTTAGTATTATTTATTCGAACTGTAATATTTATTTGGACCCTCCGAGTGAGGGCAATTGTGTAATAAGTGTGGGTGCGTGTGTGCATGTCTTCTAACCCCCACTTCTTTCTTCCTTTTATTTACCCACTTATGATGGTAGACTAGGACATATTTAAATTAGCATACCTTATGCTATGCATGCGTGCATCCACACATTTGTCTTACATGCATCGGGCTCGGCGCGTCACTCTAACTGCATTTGTATTTTAATTTCAAATTGAATACGTGTTAGTTGCAGCATTTCACATGTCATTGTAGATTAGCCGAGCCTATCTTAGTTGCATTTTGCATGTGTTGCATTAGCCATCTTAACATGAACTAGGATCATGCATATGATTACTAACTAGTTTCTGTTTTGGCTTGGAGTACTCTGTAAGTTCTTTTGCTTTAGCATCCTTGCATGCGTGTGAGTGTTGCCATAACAGCATGATTAATATGCCATTACAGTCCCTAATCCATGCTTGTATGCCCACATTCATCATCACTTTCTTGCCTTGAAAGGTTGTTCTTTTGTGCCTTGGAAAATGGTCATTGTGCATGCCTATGTGTTTAGACATTAGGCTGCCATATCAGTGGGTTTTGAGGGCCCTTTTTGCATGCTAAAAATCCATTTTGTATTGAAAAATTCATGTCGTGTTTGCATGGGGGGGTGTTGAGCAATGCTCCCATTTTTAGCCTTGAATGCCCATGTTTTGGACTCATTCCTTGGCGTGTTTTGACCATGATCTATGCATGTTCCAGCCCTGTTTTAGAGTCCTCTAGGACTGTTTTAGGTCATTTTGGTCCATCGGGGTTTGATTAACATGGCCATGGTTCGACCCTTCTTGGTTGGCTTCAAGTTTGGATCATTGTTGCATGCCTTGCTTGCATGACATGGTTGATTTGGCATCTTCCTCTATACATTTTCAGAGCTTAATATGTTAGCCTAGCATCCATGTTTGTCATCTTGTGAGTGCCCTTGAAAGCTGCCTTTCATGCCTTAGTCTTAGGCTCATTACTTTGCATGCTTCTTTTGCATGATTGGCATCATCATTTTAGTGCACTTTGGCCACTGTTTTGGGGAGGTGGCTGAGGTTCCTCCATCCTAGTGTAAG
>NW_021028885.1:117758-159273 GCF_004153795.1 Camellia sinensis | reverse complement strand
TTACATTCTTTGAATCATTCACGTAGTTACATAATTAACATGCGATAACAGAATGCCAATGGCAATCATTAGCTGTAAGTAAAGCGTATGTTACAGATTAACACAGTTGTCTTACGTATAACAGAGCATTAATAATAATTGTTTACAGAAGTACATGCATCATTACAGTACTATTCATGAGAACAGACCAATTCACACCATAACATGGGTCATATAATAATGTCGTTGATATTCAATTCTTTGACGTATAAGGCAACCCATGGTTCTATCCGATTATTCATTCCGATAATCCCTTCTAGGAAGATATCTATGTCATAAAACATGCATTGAATCAACCAATTTATAGGAGTCGCTCCCTTCTTATAGAATTTCAATTCTCAAGCTTGTTCAACAAGCTTGAGTCTTGAAACAAATCCCTTCATACACGTGTATGGAGGATCAAAATTGTGCCCACCAGCTGCCACAGCTGGCAGAAAATATCTGCAAAAAGTAGATGGACGACCTGAAATGTGACACGCAAGTCAGTCAAGGGAAGAGCAGTGGCAGAGTTCTTAGCCGATCATCCAGTGGAAGGAGGTGAAGCAGTTGAATACTTATTCCCAGATGAAGCCATTTTGCACATCGACGACGAGTATTGGACGATGTACTTTGACGGAGCGTCAAATCAATACGGGTATGGGATAGGAGTGTTGCTAATAGCACCCGACAATTCCTGTATCCCTCTAGCCTTCAAACTCCGGTTCAAAGTCTCGAACAATGAAGCAGAATATGAGGCATGCAATGCCGGTCTAGAAACAGCCCTGGAACTAGGAGCAAGACGGTTGGACGTCATCGGGGATTCAAACCTTGTTGTGTCTCAAGCAAAAGGAGACTGGAAGGTCAAAGAAGAAAAGATGATGATGTATCACCAGACCTTGGAATTGTTAATTCCTAGGTTTGAGAAGCTAAACTTTGCTCATCTTCCAAGAGAGAACAACAGGTTCGCAGATTCTTTAGCAACTCTATCTTCCATGATAGACATCCCGTTTGGAATCCGTATGCGTCCAGTTGTCATTGACCAGAAATTTGCGCCAGCCTATGAGTCGATCGCTGCTATAGATGAGGTTCAGGACGAAAACCCCTGGTATTATGGCATGTGGAATTTTTTGGATAAGGAAGCATACCTGCCAGGGGTAAATGCCAAGGATAAAAGGGCAATCAGAAGAATAGTCGTTCAGTTCATCATCTGCGGAGGTAAATTGTATAAGAGAGGTCATCTGGGAATGCATAAGCTGTGTGTCGAAGCCGAGGAATCGAAGCGCCTGATGGAGGCCATCCATGGAGGAGAATGCGGTGCGCATATAAACAGAGTAATGCTAGCACGGAAGATCCTCAGACAGGGTTACTACTAGTCCACCATGGAGGAGGATTGTATCGGTTTTTTCTGGCGATGCCACAAGTGTCAGATTCATGCAAACTGCATGAATATCCCGCCGTCGAAGCTGTACAACATGACTTCGCCATGGCCATTTTCAGTTTGGGGAATCGATGTGATCGGGGCTGTCACTCCGAAGGGGTCGAATGGGCATGAGTTCATCCTGGTCGCGATAGATTATTTCATGAAGTGGGTCGAGGCCCAATCGTATGCGGTGTTGAAGGCGTCGCACGTTGCAAAATTTATCAGAAACAATATCATCTATCGCTATGGGGTCCCAAACGAGGTCATTTCGAATAATGGTTTCCACTTTAAGAAGGAAGTGATTGACTTGTTGGAGAAATATAACGTGGTTTTTCATAAGTCATCCACATACCGGCCGCAAACCAACGGAGCGGTCGAGGCCGCCAACAAGAATATCAAACACATACTGCAGAAGATGGTGGAAACCTACCGGGATTGGCCAGATAAGCTGTCGTTTGCTCTGTGGGGCTACAGGACTTCAATTAGAACTTCTACCGGGGCGACTCCGTATTCATTGGTTTATGGAATGCAGGCCGTTCTACCTATCAAAATTGAGGTTCTGTCATTGCGAGTGTTGGCTGAGTGTCAAATAGCCGAAGCAGATTTGAGGAACTCATGCTCTTTGATGAGAGAAGACTGAAAGCATTGTATTATGTTCAAGGTTATCAGCGTATAATTGCTCGGGCTTTTAATAAGAAGGTTAAGTCCAGGAATCTGAAGGAAGGAGCTTTGGTGCTCAAGGACAACCGAGCTCCCATCCACGACCCTAGGGGCAAGTTCAGACCCAATTGGACCGGTCCCTACATCGTCAAGTCTATCTGGTCTGGTGGAGCTGTGGTTCTGATGGATCTAGATGGCCTAGAGTTCTCCCAACCTATCAACATGGACAAATTGAAGAAATATTACCCCTGAGAGGCTCGCTAGGCCGAAAACCCGAAAGGGCGACCTAGGCAAAATTTAGAGCATATGAAAAATTGAAAAATATAAAAACTGAGCTCGCAAGGTTGAAAACCCGCAAATGGCGGCCTTGGCAAAAGTTAGAGCGCAAAAGGAGAGTGAAAATACCCGAGTGAACCCCAGGCCTGAACTACGTAAGGCTTGATTCCCATCTTTGGGATATGTAGGCAACTTCATCCTGGAGTTCAGCCGTAACCTTTTCCCCGTTCAACTCTGTCCTTTTGATCATCTCGGTTATCTTTGTCTATCAGCATTCAAGAACTTTGATTAAGGTCCCCAGTACAGTGCTTTGCAGACTAGAGGCAACTTTCCGTTGCTATGCAGTGCTGCGGCACTATTCAGACTAGGGGTAACTTTCCAGTTGCAGAGATCCGGGGTTGTAAATCTCAGAGACAGATCTCAGGTGTGTCTAGTTCTGATCCATATCGAAAATGATTCTGAAAAGTTTTAATAAAAGTTGACTTTGTTCAAATTAATCTTTTTACAACTAAGACCATCTCTAGACCAAAATGGGAAATTTTCAGTACCATAACCTTCAAAGTTCATTGATTTCAGTACAGAGTCCCCCTGCTCTTGCATACAAATTGAAGTTGCTTTTTATTACATTCATTAAGAAAACTTGAGAGTACTAATAAAAAAATAAATCCGGGGCATAGATAAGTCAGGTGTTCCTGCGCCCCCTCCCAGAGCTGGTCGAAACCTCTGACGCCAAGATGGGCCCGACCTGTGCCTCCTCATTAAGCCAATCCAAGCACTCATCAGATAAAGTGCAATTGAAAGTGGGAGCGGGGGCTAGGAGTTCTCTCGTCCTCCACGCAGTGGCCTGCCGAGCGAGCTGTGCACCTCGGGCTGGGAATGCAGCTGGATACTCTATCCCCTCTGCCGGACAGGTCTGATCGTGGCCAAACTGGCGCTGGAACCGGAACGGGAAATAGAATACACAGTGAGTGAGACCAATCAATTGAATCCCAGTCTGCCGGGACATGTTGTAACTCATTGCCGGGAGGCTGAGCCAAGGGCACCGCCAAGCAATACGGTCTGCGGACAAGCGGCACATCTGAGCGAACCACCATCCCTCATCAAGGGCATTGACTAGATGGCGCCGGAAGAAGTAGTCGCGACCTGAATATGCTGGGCAAGAGTCCACAACTTGCAGTTTGTCCATCAACCATACCTGGGAAGAGATGAAAAATGAGAGAATAAAGAATAGAGAGATGTACGATGAGAGAAAAGTGAGAATAGGGTTTTTTTGAGAAAAACCAGGCTTGAGAGTCGAGTGATGTGAGCGATACATATGTGAGATTGGGTGGGAAACATTACCTGTAGTAGTAGTGGACTCCCTGCTAATCTGGTTGTCTCACGATGATAAAAGGCGTCTAAGCCCATCAACGTCTCAGCCAGAGTCATGGCAATACAGCTCTTGCCCTCCTTCAAGCCTTGGGCAACCTCGGTCAGCCGGACACTAGACCCTCCGGAGCCTGAGACAAATAGAAAATGAGATAGCATGCACAAACAGAGGGCGTGTCGCCGGAAGCCTTTCCAATGATGGTTGTTGCGATCACCGGCATCAGAAAACCGATCGATCAAACTCAGAATATCCAGCATCCCGTCACAAATCAGAGACCGAGCGTCACACATAATGAGTCCACACATTTGCCCTAAGGATTGGGCATGGCTAAAATTAAGTTGGGGTAGGAGCTCCTCGTCGCGCTCGGACTCCATTAAGGCTCGGAAATCAAAGTTATCAGCGCAGAATTACCCGGGCTTTCAACAAGAAGGTTAAGTCCAGGAATCTAAAGGAAGGGGATTTGGTGCTCAAGGACAACCGAGCTCCCATCCACGACCCAAGGGGCAAGTTCAAACCCAATTGGACTGGTCCCTACATCATCAAAGCTATCTGGTCAGGAGGTTCAAGTTTCTATACACATTGCATGCGTTGTTGCGTTATGCTTTACTTACATGTGTTCAATTTCAAGTTTCTATACACATTGCATGCGTTGTTGCGTTATGCTTTACTTACATGTGTTCAATTTCAAGTTTCTATACACATTGCATGCGTTGTTGCGTTATGCTTTACTTACATGTGTTCAATTTCAAGTTTCTATACACATTGCATGCGTTGTTGCGTTATGCTTTACTTACATGTGTTCAATTTCAAGTTTCTATACACATTGCATGCGTTGTTGCGTTATGCTTTACTTACATGTGTTCAATTTCAAGTTTCTATACACATTGCATGCGTTGTTGCGTTATGCTTTACTTACATGTGTTCAATTTCAAGTTTCTATACACATTGCATGCGTTGTTGCGTTATGCTTTACTTACATGTGTTCAATTTCAAGTTTCTATACACATTGCATGCGTTGTTGCGTTATGCTTTACTTACATGTGTTCAATTTCAAGTTTCTATACACATTGCATGCGTTGTTGCGTTATGCTTTACTTACATGTGTTCAATTTCAAGTTTCTATACACATTGCATGCGTTGTTGCGTTATGCTTTACTTACATGTGTTCAATTTCAAGTTTCTATACACATTGCATGCGTTGTTGCGTTATGCTTTACTTACATGTGTTCAATTTCAAGTTTCTATACACATTGCATGCGTTGTTGCGTTATGCTTTACTTACATGTGTTCAATTTCAAGTTTCTATACACATTGCATGCGTTGTTGCGTTATGCTTTACTTACATGTGTTCAATTTCAAGTTTCTATACACATTGCATGCGTTGTTGCGTTATGCTTTACTTACATGTGTTCAATTTCAAGTTTCTATACACATTGCATGCGTTGTTGCGTTATGCTTTACTTACATGTGTTCAATTTCAAGTTTCTATACACATTGCATGCGTTGTTGCGTTATGCTTTACTTACATGTGTTCAATTTCAAGTTTCTATACACATTGCATGCGTTGTTGCGTTATGCTTTACTTACATGTGTTCAATTTCAAGTTTCTATACACATTGCATGCGTTGTTGCGTTATGCTTTACTTACATGTGTTCAATTTCAAGTTTCTATACACATTGCATGCGTTGTTGCGTTATGCTTTACTTACATGTGTTCAATTTCAAGTTTCTATACACATTGCATGCGTTGTTGCGTTATGCTTTACTTACATGTGTTCTTCAAGTTCCTTTTATACACATTGCTTGCGTAGACCGCATGCTTTACTTACATGTGTTCAATTTCAAGTTTCTATACACATTGCATGCGTTGTTGCGTTATGCTTTACTTACATGTGTTCAAGTTCCCTTTATACACATTGCATGCGTTGTTGCGTTATGCTGTACTTACATGTGTTCAAGTTCCTTTTATACACATTGCTTGCGTAGACCGCGTGCTTTACTTACATGTGTTCAATTTCAAGTTCCTTTTATACACATTGCTTGCGTAGACCGCATACTTTACTTACATGTGTTCAATTTCAAGTTTCTATACACATTGCATGTGTTGTTGCGTTATGCTTTACTTACATGTGTTCAATTTCCTTTTATACACATTGCATGCGTTGTTGCATTATGCTTTACTTACATGTGTTCAAGTTCCTTCTATACACATTGCATGCGTTGTTGCGTTATGCTTTACTTACATGTGTTCAAGTTCCTTTTATACACATTGCATGCGTTGTTGCGTTGTGCTTTACTTACATGTGTTCAAGTTCCTTTTATACACATTGCATGCGTTGTTACGTTATGCCTTACTTACATGTGTTCAATTTCAAGTTCCTTTTATACACATTGCTTGCGTAGACCGCATGCTTTACTTACATGTGTTCAAGTTCCTTTTATACACATTGCATGCGTTGTTGCGTTATGCTTTACTTACATGTGTTCAAGTTCCTTTTATACACATGTGTTCAAGTTCCTTTTATACACATTGCATGCGTTGTTGCGTTATGCTTTACTCACATGTGTTCAAGTTCCTTTTATACACATTGCATGCGTTGTTGCGTTATGCCTTACTTACATGTGTTCAATTTCAAGTTCCTTTTTATATTCATTGCTTGCGTAGACCGCATGCTTTACCTACATGTGTTCAATTTCAAGTTTCTATACACATTGCTTGCGTAGACCGCATGCTTTACTTACATGTGTTTAAATTTCTTCATACACATTGTGCACGTCGTCACGTGTTCGTTACTTACATGTGTTTGTGCCTTCACAGCATTGTTATGCGTCCCACTCAACTTGCGTTATCACGCACTTTCGATTACATGTTATGCATATTGCTAACAATATCTGTACCCGTTAAGTTTTTTTTCTTTTAGGCATGATATTGTATGTACGGTTCATTTGAGGCTGGTGCAACCAGACGAACTGCGCAGGTATTGTATTCTCCGAGTGAGACGTATCGAGAATTACATAATTCTCTTACATCCTTTCTGCATCGTAGTGTAGTTTGGTGTATGCTAGCTTAAAACTGTCGCATGTTATGCTTCGTTACAGCTTTCTTTGCATGATCATAAGTTATGTTCGGCTTTGTGCATTGTCTTGCATTTTGCCCCTGCCTTCGGGCGCATATCTTGTTTGCCTTGCATGTTTGTCTAAGTCTTCGGCCTTGTCAAAAATGGGTCGTCTCTAGGCTTTAACAATCACTCCCGTCATTGTTATGACTTTCGAGTTCTGTCAAAGAGGGGCAACTGTAGACACCCCATTTTTGACCGTCCTCAAGACTTGGACGTCACCGGTGGAACACTCGGTGATCATCCATGTTCGTATTCATTTTGAGTTCCCGGAGGCCTTGGTTGCGCGCCTTGCCTCAGGATCTCTCAACTTGTTCGTCTTGCGTTTGGTTTTGCACCAAATACTTGTGCTTTTGCTTTGAGGGGCAGGGAATGGCTTGTTGGCCATCCCCACACCCCATCGGCCTTCCCTTTGCATCACCGGCCATTAATTGCTACCACCGGCCATGGTTTCTTAATACTAATGGCCGGTCGGCACTCTATATGGCCGGTCGGCACTCTATATGGCCGGCCGGCACTTTATTTGGCCGGTGACCTATTTTGCTGGCCGGTGTGACCCTTTTGCACCCTTTAGACTTGGTGCATGCCAGTTGTGCCAGCTGGAATGCACCAACACTCCTCCCCGTGCATGAAGTGGCTGTTTTGAGCCTTTGCACCCCTTTTCCTTCTAGAAGGTTGAACCCTTTGGCCAAGCTTCTTGAGAAAGCTTGGCCAGCTGTCCTAGCTTCCTCAAGAAGCCTTGACTCCTTTGCCCCCTTTGCCCCTTTCACTTAGCTTCTTTGAGAAGCTTAAACCATTTCCCTTTGCCTATATAAGGACCCCTCTTCTCCCATTGTCAAGGGTTGGTGGTTTTGAAAGAAAAACCAGAGCTTATACATATATATATCTGATATATACACCCTCTCTCTCTATATATTTTACTCTATCTCCTCCCTTGTGCGTATTTTGTGGCCTAAAAGTGCATTTTTACCTTAGTTTTGCACTAAGACACACACTACCACACCTTGCTTCGAGTTTGAGAGACATTGAGGGTTGATTCTGAAGGTTTTGGACTGATTTTGGTCAGAAAAGAGTGGTTGGACCAACTGTTCTTGAAGTGTTCTTCAAGGGTGAGTTTCTTGCTTTATTTTTTCCAATTTTGCATTGACTTTTGACCTATCTTGCATATCGATTTGAGCTTTGTGTATAACTAAAAAAAGTCTTATATTTTCATATTTAAGAACTTTCATTAAGGGTGTTTTGGCATTGGGGGTCGAAATCTCCCTCTTAGGTCTCTTTTGGCCCCTTTTGGTGTCTTTTTCTTTAAGCCTTATTTGCTTTGTTGTATTAGCCTTCTCACCACTGAAATCCAGTGGATTTTCAGTGGTGAAGAAGATGGTTTGAATTCTTGTATAGGGGAGGGACACCCCTCTCCCTTTGTGTCTCATTTGTGCATGTTTTGGGCTCATAAGGGTAGCATATATGCTAGGTTGTTTTTGGCTCCATATCAGATGTTTTTGGTGCTATTTAGGTCACATGTTATCTCTGTTTTTGGTTAGATTGGTGGCCCTTTGCATGCTTAACATACTTGTTTTGTATTCCCTTGTTTGTGCCTAGAAATGCATCATGATTTTTGACTACCGTGCTCTCATATTTTGGCTTCACTTTGTGAAGTTCTTGACCATATTTTGTCATGCATGAGGTCTGTTGGCCACTGATTTGGTCTTGTTTATCATGCTTGATATAGTTGCTTTTCATTTTGGATCATGAGCCTTGAGTGTATGGATCATTAACATGCCTAGCTTGGCCTATTATCATCATTTGGTATTAGTTGAGATCATATTCCAGTCCATATAATGTGGTCTTACATTGTCCTTTGTGTCTCTTTCAATGCCTTGAAGTGTTGTGTTTTCATGCCTTGACATGTGCATTGTGTATGCCTATGTGTTTGGGTCATTTTAGGGCTGCCATACCAGCGGGTTTTGGAGCTATTTTGCATGCTAAAATTCTGTTTTTGGGTTGTATAGTTCATGCCATGCTTGTTTGGGTTAGTGGTAGTGGAGTGCCTTGTTGTTATGCCTTAGCCTTGGGCCCCTTTTGACTTGCATGCTTGTAGTGCATTTTGTCCATCACTTGAGACACTTTTGGCCACTGTTTTGGGGGGTGTTTGAGGCCTCCCATTTCAGTCTAAGTCCCTTCTCAGACATGGTTGTATACGTGACTTGTTGCCTCTAATCGCATGCTTGCATTGTACCATATTAGCATTGCATGATGAGTTGCATTGTACCATTGCATGTTAGGAACATTGCATGCTTGCCATGATATGTTGCATTACATTTGGCATGCTTTGCATTTTAGTGATATGTTGCACTTTCGAGCCATGTTTGCATAACATGCATTGCATTGCTTGGTTCGGGGTGTCAAACCAAGTGTGAGGGGGGAGAAGTGTTCATACTACAAGTGATGTAACGCGTCTCAACTCTCGGTCACCGAGGCCCTTGACTTTGGCATGATAGGGTTTTGGTATTCATTTATTTGTTGCATACATTTTCATTGAATTGCAACCTTGGCTCCTTAGGCCATCACGCATCAAAATGCATGATTGATGGCCCGAGGGTCGAGGGTAATGCTCCCTTGAGTCCTTTGCATGATAGGGAGTGTGCCCGCGCATACATTTGCTTGAAATTCCTTGCTATACACTGTCTGTCCTTGTTGCTGTCAAAAACCAGTTTCTGCAGGGAGTTTTTGCCGACCGGCACTGTAGAGTGCCGACCGGCCATGGATTGGTGGCCGATAATATGAAACCCCAGCCGATGGATAAGTTCCATGGCCGGTGGGTATTCCCTTCAGCTGATGATGTCCTACAGGGTTCAGGGAACCTATCCCAGGATTTTTGCAGTTTTCAGAGAAGCAGGGCAGTGTAAACAGAGGCAGCAGTTGTATGGTACGGGCTTTCGGAGCAAGATAAATCCGAGCATGCATCATTCACGCATCCCGAGGCGGGGGCTGTGGCCATCTTCTCTTTGCATTTAATTTGTTAATTAGATTAGAAATTTTGTAATAATTAATTTAGTATTATTTATTCGGACTGTAATATTTATTTGGACCCTCCGAGTGAGGGCAATTGTGTAATAGTGTGCGTGCGTGTGTGCATTCATTCCAACCCCCTTCTTTCTCCCTTTTATTACCGCTTATTGATGGTAGACTAGACTATTTAAATTAGCATACCTTAGCTATGCATGCGTGCATCCAAACATTTGTCTTACATGCATCGGCTCGGCGCATCACTCTAACTGCATTTGTATTTTAATTTCAAATTGAATACGTGTTAGTTGCAGCATTTCACATGTCATTGTAGATTAGCCGAGCCTATCTTAGTTGCATTTTTGCATGTGTTGCATTAGCCATCTTAACATATAGGATCATACATATGATTACTAACTAGTTTTATGTTTTGGCTTGGAGTACTCTGTAAGTTCTTTGCTTTAGCATCCTTGCATGCGTGTGAGTGTTTGGCCATGATAGCATGATTTACCATGGGCTAGCTGCTTATGTGATATAACTGCTTGAATGCCTGTGGATGGAGGTGAATCACCTAAATTGGGATAACGCATTAAAACTGTGAGTTTTAAGCCCACTAGATAGTGTGCAAAACATCTTTTTAAAAGCCCACTCGAGGTGGCAAAACCTGCATTTTAGCCTACTTGCGAGTAGGCAAAACCATTTATAAAAAACAAACATGCAATGTTTTGTTCCAATTTAGGCGATTTGGTCTATACTTGTTTGCTGTGCGCATAACATAGTAATTCTAGGCTAATAACCGGAATAAGAACACATAACGTTTTCAAAAATGGATATCACGGTTAGTAGAGGCCGATCTTCGGATCGGGCGAGAGGGGGTGCTCATAGCTGACCTTCCCCAATCGTACCCAAGCTCCCGAGCCGAGGCAACTTTGGTGATGACGGACACGTGGCCTTTGGCACCGAGTCAGGGTTTCCTAAATTCCCCCATAAAAATATTTAGGTGGCGACTCTGTATCTAGCAAAGCAGTCCATGTTTGGCACTTCTTTTCAAAAATCTGTTTTCTCAAAACAATTTGCCAGATTTGGACTCTTTGGTTCAGATTAAGAACCGTGACACAAATCCAGTCCGAACTGTAACGGGGTCCCTCGCGGACGTGTTACACAAATATGTAAAGAAATGATGAAGTATAGAGATAGATGATATGTATAGCCCTCAGCAAATTTTCTGACCCTAAAGCAAGAGGGAGGAGGCTCCCTTTTATAGAAATCCATGCCCCAAGCTTGTTAGACAAGCTAGAGGCCCCAAGCCATCCCTCTATACACGTGTATGGAGGATGCTTTCTATGCCCAATAGCTGGCACAGCTGGCGAGAAAATATCTGCAGAAAAATATAGAAAAGGTGCCAACCAGTTGAGGTTGTTGGTCGACCACTCCCATGGTCGACTGACCAGAAAAAGTGGTCTTCAAGGTCAACAAGTGGTTGGAAAGGGGGAAAGCTGGTTTACACAAAGAAAGGAAGGTGATGGCATGGCTGCCAACCCCTTCAGGTGGTCCAAAGACCACCAAAACCAGCTGGCCGACCAGAAAACTGGCTGGCAGGGAAGAAAAGTGGTCTACAAGGGGAGAAACTAGTCTACACCCCTTATTCCACCCTCCAAGAAAGGAAAACAAGGTTTGGTTTAAAACCAAACTAAAAAGGAAGCAAGACAAAAGTCCGCAGGACAAGGCATGCAACTGGGAGCCCCGAAAACTAGTCTACGGATACAAAAAGTGGTCTAAGAAAGGGAAAGGTGGTCTACGACCACAAAAAGTGGTCTACAGACCTCTGTTTCCCTCTAGGCAAAGGCAACAAGGCATGGTCCGAAAACCAGGCCAAGAGGAGAACATTAAGTGGTCCAAGACAAGGCGCTCAGCCGAAGGCTCCAAAAATTGAAAACTAGCCTACAGGAGAGAGAAGTAGTCTACGACTACCAAAAGTGGTCTACGGACCTCTCTCTCCCTCCAGGCAAGGGCAACAAGGCATGGTTCACAAGCCAAGCCAAAACACAAAGAGTTCAGAGGCCCAAAGGCAAGGCACTCAGCCAAAAACTCTGAAAACTCAAAACGAGCACAAACATGCGCAATCATCGAGTGCTCAATCGATGACGTCGGAGTCTTAAGGTCAGTCAAAAATGGCATGTCTACAACAAGTCTATCGCCGTAATAGATGAAGTTCAAGATCAAAACCCTTTGTACTATGATATCTGGAACTTATTAGAAAATAAAGTTTATCCACCAGAGGCAAATGCCAAAGATAAGAGGGCAATATGGCGAATGGCTGTTCAATTTATCATCTGTGGAGGTAAACTGTACAAATGGGGCTATCTGGGAATGCACAAGTTGTGTGTTGACGCAGAAGAGTCAAGGCGCCTAATGGAGGCCATCCGTAGGAAAGAGAGTGTCGAGCGCACATGAACGGAGTACTGTTAGCCTGGAAGTTTCTCAGGCAAGATTACTATTGGTCTACCATGGAGGAGGATTGTATCGACTTTGTTCGGCGATGCCACAAATGAAAAATTCATGCGAATCGCATGAATATCCCGCCGTCAAAGCTATACAACATAACTTCACGATGGCCCTTCTCAGTCTGGGAAATCGACATCATCGGCGCAGTCACACCAAAAGGGTCAAATGGTCATGAATACATTTTGGTAGCAATTGATTATTTCACGAAGTGGGTGGAAGCTTAGTCCTACACGGTGTTGAAAACAACGCATGTGGCTAAATTCATCCGAAACAACATCATTTGTTGTTATGGAGTCCCCGAATGAGATCATTTTAGATAATGGCTTCCATTTCAAAAAAGAAGTGATCGACTTGTTGGAGAAATACAACGTGGCTTTTCATAAGTCATCCACATACCGGCCACAAACCAAAGAAGCTGTTGAGGCTGCCAACAAGAACATGAAGCACATTTTGCAAAAAATGGTTGAGACTTATAGAGATTGGCCAGACAAATTGCCATTTACACTCTGGGGCTATAGGACTTCAATTCGAACCTCTACTAGAGCAACTCCATACTCTCTAGCTTATGGGATGGAAACTGTTTTGCCGATTGAAATAGAAGTTCCGTCGCTGCGAGTTATGGCCGAGTGTCAGATAGCAGAGGCGGATTGGCAACAGAGCAGGTTTGAAGAACTGATACTGTTCGACGAGAGAAGGCTGAAAGCATTACACCATGTTCAAGGTTATCAACGTAGGATTACGAGGGCTTTTAACAAGAAGGTTAAGTACCGAAATCTCAAAGAAGGGGATTTGGAACTGAAAGACAACCGAGCTCTCATCTATGATCCTAGGGGCAAGTTCAAACCCAATTGGACTGGTCCTTACATCATCAAAACTATCTAGTTAGGTGGAGCTGTTATTCTTACGGACCTAGATAGCCTAGAATTTTCCCAACCAATCAACATGAACAAGTTGAAGAAATATTACCCCCGAGAGGCTCGCTAGGCCGAAAACCCGGAAGGGTGACCTAGGCAAAAGTTAGAGCACAAAAAAATTAGAAATAAAGAAAAACTGAGCTCGCAAGGTTGAAAACCCTAAAGGGCGACCTTGGAAAAAGTTAGAGCGTAAAAGCAGAGCGTTAATACTCGAGTGAACCTAAACCGAACTACGTAAGGCCTGATTCCCATCTTCGGGATACGTAGGCAACTTCATCTTAAAGTTCGGCTATAAACACCCCCAACTCAACTGTCCTGTCCAGGTGTTGATCAAGTCAGCTTTGTCTATTCTTTATATGAATGTTCGGTTGTGATCGCCCTTTAAGAACTAGTTACAGTGCTGAGCAATGCTATTCAGGCAAGGGTCAATTTATTGTCTTTCGATCCAGGGTTGTACATCTCGAGGACAAATTCTGTGCGTGTCAAGTTGTCATCCTTATCAAAAATGATTTTTGGAAAGTTTTGATAGAGGTTGATTTTTGTTCAAATTAATCTTTTTACAACTTTGACCATTTTTGGATCAAAAGAAAACTTTTAGTGCCCATAACTTCAATTTCATTGATTTCAATACAAAGTTCTCCAACTCTCGATACAAATCAAATTTGCTTTTATTACATTCAAAAACAATACTTGAAAAGTAAGATCAAAGCAAATAAACTAGGGGCATAGATGAATCAGGTGTTCCTGCGTCCCCTCCCTGTGCTTGTGGAAGCTTCTAATGCTAAAGTGGGCCCGAATTCCACCTCATCTTCAAGCCAGGTCAGGCACTCATTAGAAAGTGCGCAGTTGAAACTAGGGGTAGGAGACAGAAGTTCTCTCATCCTCCACGTAGTGGGATATCTAGCCAATTCTGAACCTCGGATTGGGAATGAAGCTGGGTACTCTACCCCCTCTTCTGGGCATGTCTGGTCATGTCCAAACTGACGCCTAAACCAGAACTGAAAGTAGAATACATAGTGTGTAAAGCCAATCAGTTGAATGCCAAGTTGCCGAGCCATGCTGTAGCTCATCTCAGGCAGATCAAACCATGGGCAACGCCAAGCAATGTCAACAGCAGACCTGTTACATATCCAATGGCACCACCACCCTGCATTCAAGAAATCAACTAGCTGTTGGCGAAAAAAGTATCCTCAAGCTGAGTATGCAGGGCAAGAGTCCATTACCTTCAGCTTGTCCATAAGTCATATCTGGGGAGGGATGAAAGAAAAGAGAGATTAAAGAATAGAGAGGTGAATGTTGAGAGAAAAGAGTGAGAAAAGGGCTTTGACAGAAAAACAGAGCATGAATACTGAGAGATGTGTGAAACATACATCAAAAAAGGTAGAAAACATTACCTGCAGAAGTAGTAGACTCCCCGCAAATTTGTTTGCCTCTCACCAATGGAAGGCGTCCAAACCCATCAAAGTCTCAGCCAATGTCAAGCCAATACAACTCTTGCCCTCTTTCAGGCCTTGGGCCACTTCAACTAGCTGAATGCTAGACCCTCCGAAATTGGGGGCAAGAAGGAAGTGATCTAACATGCACAAACAAAAGGCGTGTTGTCGAAAACCCCGCCAAAGAAGGTCACCTCGGTTGCTGGCTTCAGAAAATCAATGAATGAGACTGGGGATGTCTAGCTCTCCGTTGTGAACAAAGGATCGGGCCTCGTGCAGAGTAAGCCCGCACATCCTTCCCAAAGCTTGGATGTGACCAAAACGAGGCTGAGACAAGATTTCCTCATCATGCTAGGACTCTATTAGCACTGGAAATTCTTCGATTTTCGGGCATATCTCTTGTCCCCCGAAGTCAAAGACGTGCGTAATCGGGTTCCAACATCTAGCTACGGCATGTAGGAATGAAAAACAAAGTGGAGAATGACTCAACGGGAATAGTGCATTTATGCCGAAACCCCATAAATTCATCTTTTTCGAGCCATCTAAAGTTGTAATCCAATTCAAGAGTTTTTCAGCAAAGAATGGCTCCATTTGTGAAGAATTTGCAGCTGAAATAAAGAAAATACGAGGTCCAAACCTTTTGTAGAAGATAAGGCAGTGAGTGGAAGCTAGGTGTCAACATTCTGGAGGTTCCTCACATTGATGGCCGACTGGCCATTGGTGATGGCCGACAGGCCACTTTGGTAGCTGACCAGCCACCACTGGTAGCCGACATCCTCTATTCATGGCCGACCCATGGCCGACGGCTTTTTTTCCTATCCTCTTGTTCACCTGTGTGCTGAGAATGCTGAAGACATGTGTTTTGTTTTGTTCTTTATGTCTTGTAAGGTCTTGTTTTGAGCCCTTTAACTTTAGCAAGTTTGTCGAGTTACATTTGAGTTGTTTTGTTTTGTTTATCGAGTTATTTTGTTCATCCAGTTATTTATCGAGTCATTTTGTTGTATATCGAATTGTTTTGTTGTTTATCGAGTTGTTATTTTGATTATCGAGTTGTATTACTTTGATTATTTCAGTTGTTGGTCTGTTCGTTACCTGATTCAGACTGTTGTGACAATACAAGTGTTCGGTTTCCAATATGAAATTCAATCTCCTTTTCATGCAATACGGTGCTCATGATGCAAAATACAACACTTTTTTCAAAAATACATTGGTTTTCATTCCAATCATAGTTGTTTTTACAAAAGTGCAGTACAAGTTTTTTTTTAAAAGAAAATAAAACTCATCTGAAGCTGTACAATGTGCTAACGCTACTAACAAAAAGAAGCTAAGCAAAAACTACAAAAAATCAGCACTGGTCGTCTCAGGCTCAAGAAGCCCTCTTCGTCCTCTTCCTCAGAGGAGAGGACTCTGCAGTACTGTCTCTATCGGCGCCATTGTCTGAACTAGAATCAGAGTATGAACCGGAGCCATCTCCGCTCTCCACCTCGGAGCCCTCCTCAGAATCAGCACTCCTACTCTCAGAACTCGAGCCAGCGTCATCGTCTCCATTCTCGGATGACTCAGCATGCTGACTCGTTGCCTCCTCGGCCTCACTAGTCTCAGCCTTATCATTGCTCAAGATAGGCTCTGAAGGGCCACTCTTATCTCGGGTGCCCCTGGCTCTACCTTGGCTGTGTGCCGGAGCCTGTCTCTCTCTCCTCCCTGCCGCCGAAGGAGGCACCGCTAGTGCTGGTGTTGGTGCTGCAGCCGCCGCCGGTGCTATCGGTATGGATGGAACTTGAAAAGGCGATTGTCGTATGTCAGCCACAATATGCATATTAGATGCAAGTATGATGTGTAGAATGAGCGTATGCAGGAGACAGATACAGTGTATAAATACTATATGGAGGTGCAATGTATCAGTGCGGTGTGGGGAAGTTTTCAGTTAAAATGTCAGTTTCAGTGTGTTAGCAGAAATTTGATGACTGGAATGTAAGAAAGCTGAAGAAATGACCTGAATACTGTGGAAGCAGAGCAATGCCTCCTTCCTCAATATCGTGCCTTCGAATGAGGCTAATAGCTCCAGCAGATCCTCGGTGTATCTTGGGGGTGCCTGAAAATGCATTGGGAATGATCAATGTCCAGAAGGAACAAATATCAGAAAAAGATGAGAAAACTAAAAATGTGGTACATACCGGGGGTGCGCCATGACCTCTGACATATCTATGCCCCGCTGCGGTAGGCTCAATCGGAATCTGATATGCCTCCCTAATATACCGCCAACAGGTGAGAGCAGTAGGCAGCTTCGGCCAGCCGGTCCTCTGCCTTGCATGAGAAACCCCTCTCCCACGAGCCCTAGCTGCCCTTGTCACTCTAGGCCCTGCCCTCGCAGCAAGAGCTCTCACCCCCTCACCTCTACGAACACCAGTCAGAGGTGGCATAAGGTGTGTCTGAATAAAGACCATATAATCGCCCTCGACTCGGAAGTACTCTGCCTCCAAGCTCACCATGAACTGGATAACCCTGTCAACAGATAGGCTGTTTGTTGACCTCATGAACTTTGGCAGCGTTATCAGTATGAACGGAGCGGGCAAACCCAGAGATTGACACATGACTCTTTCGCCTAGGTACCAAGCTCGACAAACTGGACCCTCATGTAGAATACGGTAGCACGAGATGCCCAAGGCCACAGTGTACCGGCCTGGAACCCCCATCGGTATCATGGCCCATGGCTATCACGTGATATGCAAATAGAAGGTGAATAGATTATTAGCCGTCGTTAGTTGCTAATATGTGAATCAGAACAGATGTAGAGCAAAAATGATGACCGTGTTTTAGGTTACCTCATGGGCAGCTACGGTGTCAAAGTAATGTCTGAAGAAGTGAAAGGTTCGCGAGTCCTGCGGCGAAGCTGACCATCGTACACCCGCGACTAGGGGACCGTCAACGGAACCTCCATTGCAGGCTTTGGGGCAAGAGTCAGGAAGTATGCATACACCCATAGCTGTGGAGAAAGCGCAGTGATATGTGATCAATATAGTTTGAACAGATATAGAAAATGCAAAGAAGAAAGCATACAGTGCATGAACAGATATAGAAAATACAAAGCAGAAAGTACATGTGTTGAACAGATGTAAAGCAAGAAATGTTGAACAGAAAATGCAAAGTATAAAGAGGGAACTGAGATATGTACCTCCTAGGCTCGCCAGTAGCCTTCGATCAAGTATCCACCCCCGCGAGAGGTCGAGTTCATATAGCCGTATAGAGTGGCAAGGCCGGCCCCGTTCCAATCTTAGAAACTCACTCGGGGAAAGACCACCAGTGCACTCAGTAAGTATAACCCTACGGTGTTTGCCCTGTTCACAAACAGGGTAGTACCGAGGAGAAACATCAGAAAATCCCGAGCGTACTGCTCCATCTCCTCTACTGTCTCTAGCTTAGTCCCTCGGAACTGCTCCTTAAACCAACTATATCTGACCATAGCTGTCCGAAACAACGGTGGGCACGCCCCCAACAGCTCAATCCAGGCAGCCTCCCACTCCCCCATATTAGGATCGAGAGGAATCGGATCACCCTCTATGCCTAGGCCTGTGATCATGGCGAAGTCGTAAGGAGTCATTGTCATCTTTTCGGCAGTGGAAAGGTGGAGAGAGTTGGTGGTGTCCCACCATCCCTCCACTAGCGCTCCAAGAAGTGGATGGCTCACTATAACTCGCGTCAATCCAGAGCAGAATACGCTGAAGCTGGCCTCGTCAACAATGTCTCGTACTCTTATGGAGAGCTCGTCATACCAATCTCTAGCCGTCATGGCCCCATAGCCCCTGTATGCGCAAGAGTCACCCTATGGTAGAGGACAGGTGAACCAGTGTAAATATAGTTAGATGAAAAGGAAGTGCAAAACAAATACGGTGGCAGTGATGAAAGTATAGTCAAATAAGAGACAGTGCAAGAATGCAAGTAAAGAACATCAGATGTGCAAGTAAATAGAGTTTGTACCTTAATGGCAACGGCTGAAAGATGGGAATCTGGCTCCCTTAGTAGGAGATCCGCTGGCGCGTCAGTAGCAAAATCGGTGAAGTGCCTAATGCCTCCAGCAGGCGGAATATGCGTCCGAGGGTGATACCTCGCTGGATCAAAAGGCCTTATTCCCAGTGGTAATGGCTCCGGCTCCACCTCAGAATCAAAGTCTGCCTCGAACTCCACCTCTAGTGAAGCTCCATCATGTGGTATGTCATCTGCCATCTGGAATATGGGTGAAGAGTTGATGAACAGTGAAGAAAATTGAGAAAATAGGGTAAACTTTGAAAAAGTCAAACCCTAGGAGAGAGAAAAAGGAAGAAAAAGTCAAAGCCTAGAATAAGGCACCAAACTCGAGTGAAACTCAAGGGGAACAAGCCTCAAGTGGTGAAACTCCAAGAAAAAGCGCCGAAATCAAATTTCAATCTGTTCCAAAAGGAGTAAACTAAGAGGGTTTAGCGAAGAAAATATGCGTGGGGCGTTGGAAAACGCGTATAAAGCTCGGATCTAGAGAGAAGGAAGGTCTAGAGAGAGTGAGTGGGGATTTTCAAATTTGAAGGAGTGAAGAAATGAAGTATGGTTGAGTATATTTAAAGACCTGAGGTGAAAAGACCATCTTGGCCCCGATCTGCCATCGGTGGCCGATAATCTTCAAGGGTGACCGACAGGTGGCCGTCACCCTCATCTAGTGGTCGTCCAGTGCCCAGTGCTCCTATTTTGTGTCTTGATGCTATAGTTGTCCCTGTTTCTCTAGAGGTGCAAGGGAAGGTCACTGTTGAGTTCAAATTCTCTCTATGGAAGCTCGCAATTGTGCTTTCGATGATCGTTGTTCGTCCTTTGTTGAACGAGGTGAATCCTTTTTGCATGCCACAACTCTTCCGAGAGGTGAATCAGAAAGTTGCTATTGAACTTGTTTTATTAGAATACACTTTCATTCTTATGTAGACTATGCATTCCCTTATTTTGTATGTAGAACGTTCATTTTACATATGTTGTTGCACAGAATACATGTTTCAATTTTGCATAGAACATGCATTTGTTATTTAGCATAGCATGGAACATGTTCTTAATGCATTTTGTACTTTGCATAGAAGATGCTTTCAATTTTGCATAGAACATGCATTTGTTATTTAGCATAGCATGGAACATGTTCTTAATGCATTTTGTACTTTGCATAGAAGATGCTTTCAATTTTGCATAGAACATGCATTTGTTATTTAGCATAGCATGGAACATGTTCTTAATGCATTTTGTACTTTGCATAGAAGATGCTTTCAATTTTGCATAGAACATGCATTTGTTATTTAGCATAGCATGGAACATGTTCTTAATGCATTTTGTACTTTGCATAGAAGATGCTTTCAATTTTGCATAGAACATGCATTTGTTATTTAGCATAGCATGGAACATGTTCTTAATGCATTTTGTACTTTGCATAGAAGATGCTTTCAATTTTGCATAGAACATGCATTTGTTATTTAGCATAGCATGGAACATGTTCTTAATGCATTTTGTACTTTGCATAGAAGATGCTTTCAATTTTGCATAGAACATGCATTTGTTATTTAGCATAGCATGGAATTGAAAAACTGATTTTTAGAAAGAAGTGTCAAACATGGACTGCTTTGCCAGATACAGAGTCGCCACCTAAATATTTTATTTTGGGGGAATCTAGGAAACCCTGACCCGTGCCTAAGGCCACGTGTCCATCATCACCAAAGTTGTCTAGGCTCGGGAACTTGGGTACGATTGGGGAAGGTCGTGCAATGAGCACCTCCGCTCGCTCGATCAAAGATCAGCCACTGCTAAACATGATATCGAGTTTTTGAAAACACATGCGTTCTTATTCTGGTTTATTAGCCTAGGATTACTATGTGATGCACACAGCATACAAGTATAGACTAGATCGTTTAAGTTGGAACAAAACATCTCATGTTTGTTTTTTAAAGCGGTTTGCTACTCGCAAGTAGGCTAAAATGCGAATTTTGCCACCCTCAAGTGGGCTTAGAAAACATGGTGATTTGCCACTCTCAAGTGGGCTTAAAACTCGCAATCGATGAATTGTTCCAATTTAAATAATTCAACCTTCACCCACAGTCATTCAGGCAGTTATATCACAAAAGCACATAGCCTCATGGTAAGCATGCTATCATGGCAGTCACTCACATGTATGCAAGGCAAGCATCATTCGACCATGGAACCTCAAAACAGAGCTAAGGCAGCCCAAATCATGAATAAAATCAGTTTAGAACATGGCTAAAATATGCTAGAATCAAGGGGCCAAAACAACATGCAATGTGAGCTAGTGAACATGGATTACACTACAAGCATATGAAGCATTCAAGAGGCCACTAAACCAGCAAAAGTCAGAGATATGACATGCCAAATAAAGTCCAAAAACCCACTGAAACATGATCAATGCATGCAACAATGACATGCTCTTTTGATAAGCTATAAGAGGGGTTATTCTACACATGCAAGAGACACACCCAAGGTGACAAAACCAACTCTGGATAGAGCCTAGGCAGGCCCTAAAAGTCACTGAAAAGGGCCTGAAACAAGGCTTGGAGGTGTGCAAATGGAGGCTCCTTTGTAAGGCCAAAAATGCTAGTGAACAAGACAAGGAGGGAGAGGGTCACCCCTCTCTGATTTTGGCTCTCAAAAACACATGTTAACCACTGAAAATCCATTGGATTTCAGTGGTTAAAAGGCTAAGCAATGGTCAACACAAAGGCCTTAGGGCATGGCTCAAAACAAGGAAAAATGAAGCATTCAAGGGGGTAGATGACCCCCAACAACAAAATGACCTTAAACAAACATCAAAAGGACCTCAAAACAAAACTTTTTCAGTTGACAACAAAGCTCAAATATGCATGCAAATAAAGCTAAGAGATGGATCAAAATAAAGCTTAAAAGAGGAAAAAAGTGTGTTACCCTTGAAGCTCAGCAAGACAGCAACTTCTGAAGCCCAAAACCAACTCTTTGAGACCTCTCAAGACCCTCCAAGAACCTTAGAACAATGGTGGAGGTGTGTGGCTATGAGGTGTGGTGTAATAGATCTAGAACAAGACCCTTTTGAACCCAAAATATAGAGATAAAGAGAGAGGTATATTCTATGCCTTCCAAGAAGTTCTGAACCTGTGCCAAGGAAGAGGAGGGCCTCTCTTATAGAGATACAAGGCTAAAGCTTCCTCAAGAAGCTAAAAACCAAGGCTCAAGATGTATGGAGGATATAAACTGTGCCTTCCAGCTGGCACTACTAGCACACACTCACAGAGACAAGACTGGGAGAGGCAGGTCGACCAGTTCAGGTGGTCGGCCGACCACTTCCCCTGGTCAGCTGACCAGTTCAAAAGGTTTAACTCAAAAAAAGGTGGTCAGCCAGCCCATTTGATGGTCTCCCAACTGAATGCAAGCTAGTGGTATGGTGGGAGACCAGTAAATGTGGCTCAAAGACCAAGGAGACCAGCTTCCTGACAAGAAAACCGGCTGGCGGGAGAAAAGTGGTCTCCCACCCTTGTACCACCTCCCAAACAATGAAAACAAGGTTCATGCCAAAAATGAACCAAGACGGATGCAAAACGAGGGTTCAAGGGTCAAAACGCGCAGCCGGGTATCCCGAAAATAGGCTGTTAAGCATCGAAAGTGGCGTGCGACTACAAAGGTGGTCTCCCGGGCCACAGTGTCCCTCCAGAGAGGAAGCAAGGTGTGTGCCAAAAACCGTGCCAAACGGAGAATGTTAAGCGCACGGCCAATGGCTCCAAAAATCGAAAACTGGTCTCCAAACGGGAACAGTGGCCTACGACCATGAAAAGTAGCCTACGGCTACTGAGAGATGGTCTATGAGACCCTTCCCTCCCTTCGGGAAGAGAAAACAAGACCTGGTTCGTAAACCAAGACAAAGCACAAAAGGGTCCCGAGGTCCGGGGGTAAGGCTCTCAGCCGAAATTCTGAAACCTTAGAACGAGCATAACAAGCACCATCACCGAGCGCTCAATCGATGACGTATGAGTCTTAAGGTCGGTCAAAAATGGGGTGTCTACAGGTGCGTCCCGGTATTTACACCAGTCCTTTTGGTTAAAAACATTCGGGGTGCGTCCCAGTGTTTACACCACTCTTTTTGGTTAAAAACATACGGGTGCGTCCTAGTGTTTACACCACTCCCTCTGGTTAAAAGTATTCGGGTGCGTCCCGGTGTTTACACCACTTATTTTGGTTAAAAACATTCGGGTGCGTCCCAGTGTTTACACCACTCTTTTTGGTTAAAAGCATTCGGGTATGTCCTGGTGTTTACACCACTACTTTTGGTTAAAAGCATTCGGGTGCGTCTCAGTGTTTACACCACTCCTTTTGGTTAAAAACATTCGGGTGCGTCCCAATGTTTACACCACTCCTTTTGGTTAAAAGCATTAGATGCATCCCAGTTTTTACACCACTCATTTTGGTTAAAAACATTCGGGTGCGTCCCAATGTTTACACCACTCTTTTTGGTTAAAAGCATTCGAGTGCGTCCCGATGCTGACACCACTCCTTATGGTTAAAAGCATTCAGGTGCATCCTGGTGTTTACACCACTCCTTTTGGTTAAAAGCATTCGGGTGCGTCCTAGTTTTTACACCACTCATTTTGGTTAAAAGCATTCGGGTGCATCCCGATGTTTACACTACTCCTTTTGGTTAAACACATTCGGGTGCGTCCGATGTTCATACCACCATTTTCCTTCTGTATGTAACACATTAGGATCTCAGTCGAGACCTTGGGTGCGCCCAACGGTTGCTCTTTGCCTTTCTTGTGCGTTGCGTGTTTGAGTTTGCATAATTTCCTTACATCCTTTCTGCATGAAATGTGGTTTGGTTCGTAATTCCCACTTGTGCCATGTTTACTTACTTTTGTGTTTGAGGTTGCTATACCTTGTTTAGGTTTGTTTGAATGTGGCATTTTCATCGCATAGCGTTTGCATTTAAATGTTTCATTACAACCTCATTTCATTACAACCTCATTGCATTTAAATGATCATAAGTTATGTTCCTGTGGGCGCAACCGTTTTTGTCTTGCTTGTTTGTTTGTCCAAGTCTTCGGCCTTGTCAAAATGGGTTATCTCTGGGCTTTGACATTCACTCCTATCATTTCACGACTTAAGAGTTCTATCAAAGAGGGGCAACTGTAGATACCTCATTTTTGACCGTCCTCAAGACTTGGATGTGATCACTTGTGCATTTGATGATTATGATTGCATGTGTTCGTTTTGAGTGCCCAAAGTCCTCGGCGAAACGCCTTGACTTTGAGCCTTTAGACCTTGTTCTTTTTGTGCCTTATTTTGGATCAAAACTTGGTGCCTAGAACTTGTGGTGACCTATCAGCCACCACCAGAGGCTGTCGGCCATGGCCTTTGGTTGTCGGCCATTGGTGTGGCTGGTCGGCCACCACTCTCTTTTTCCAGATATTTGTTGACAGCTGTGCCAATTGTTAGCACATTAAGTTGCATCTCCCTACACGTGTATGGTAGAATGTTTCTAAGCTCAAGACTTGTTTTTCTATAAATAGGGGGGTTCCTTCCCCATTTTAAAAGGCTAGAAAAGTTAGAGCAAAAATCTCCCTCTCTCTAGATTTCTCTCTCTCTCTCTCTCTCTCTTACAATTTTGTGCCTAATTGCTTGTTTTCTCTTCACTTTTGCATACACATTCTAAATCAAATCATCTTACCTTTGAGCCGAGGTTACTTGGGGTCTTCTTGGAGCTCTTGAAGGTGGTTTTAGCTTGGTTTTGTGCCTAAAGTTGCCCATTGCTTCAAGAGGTAGTTTACTTGCCTTGTTTACTTTGTTTTGCAAGCTTGTTTTACCATCTTTTCTTACTGTTTTGGTGCTGGTTTTGAACTGAGAAAAACTTTGTTTTTGTGGCCTAAAAGTGCTGGTTTGAGCCTTTTTTTTAGTTATGGAGTGGTTCACCCTTCTGCTTATTAGTTTGTAAAGCTTTTGTGCCCTTATTCATCACTTTCAAATCAAATTTTTTGGGCCTTTTAACCACTGAATTTCAAAGGTTTTTCAATGGCAAAAAACTTATTTTGAGGTCCAAATTTGGAGGGATTAGCCTCTCCTCCTTGTGTCTTGTTTGCATGCCTAGTTAGCTTCACATGTTAGCATGTTTTTCTAGCTTAACTTAGCTCAAGTCCAGCATGTTTTAGCCTTTGAAATAACCTGTTTTAGCTCTGTTTTAGCTCTATTTTGGGCTGGTTAGTTCGTTTGAGTCTTGTTTTGCATAGTTGTAGTGTAACCCCTTTCACTAGCTTAGTGTTTTAAGGCTTTAATCATCATTGGTGTGAGTTAACTGCCTGTTTTAGTGCTTTTTCTACTTCATTTCAGCACTTATAATCTCTGCAATCTCCCTCATTCCTTCACTTTTTGGTTTTGCTTTGAAAGTGGTTTCAAACCACTTGTTTGCCTAAGTGTGAAATGGAGGTGCTACACCTAATGGTTTAATCCCTTAGGGGGTTCATTACCAACAGTATAATGCCTCTTTCATGCCCAAAGAAACTTGTGGTTTGAGCCCTCCTTCCATTAGAGGACACTCACCGATGGACTTAATGGATTAATGAATGGTTTGGTAACTAAAACGTGTAAACAAAATTGGCAAATAAAAGAGGCAAGATAAGCATCTCTTTGTGTTACATTGCATGTGTTCAAATCGGACGTTAATTTGTACACAAGGAAAATGGGACATTTCATACTCAAAAGTAATGAAATGTGCCATTTTCCTAGGTCTCAATTGCCCCTGATCATACATGATAGGGTGATGGTCATTTTGGTCTCATTTTGCATTTATAGAACTTGCGCAATTGGTTTCACAAGCCATCATGCAATGAATTTGCTTGATTGATGGTTTGTGAACCAAAGCTTGTCCCTCCTTTCATTTCCCCATGAAAACGAGAGGCAAAGGATGCAAACAACCCTTGAGAAATACACTGCGTTGCTCTTTGTTGCAACAAGGAAGTTCAAACCAGCAGTGGCCGATAGCCATCACCAGTGGCCGACCGGCCACCATTGGTAGCCGACCGGCCCCCTGTCGGCCTCCATTGGTAGCCGACCAGCCCCCTGTCGGCCACCAATGAAATTTGCACAGTGTATTGGTAAGGTGGAGCAGAGGTGTTCTGAAAGTGGACAACTTTGTTGGTGTTCAAATGTGCAAAAAGAGGCTTGCAGCAGCAAAACAGTGGCTTTTCGGGTGGAAACCGAGCATGCATGGGCCTCCCTCGCTTCCCAGGATCAGTTAATTAGTTTAATTAGCAATAGATCAAATGTGTTGTAATTAATTAGTTATAACTAATTAAGTGTTGTAAATAATTAGTTAGTTTAACTAGTTATTTGATTTCGGTTTGTAATAATTGGTTAACTAGAATAGTTAATTAATTTCGAGTTTTGTAATAATTAGTTAGCTTAATTAGCATAGCTAGTTAGCTCTTATTTATTCGGGCCCTCCTTTGCGAGAACGTAATGTTGTAATAAGTATGCGTGTGTGTATATGTTTTCCAACCCTATGTATTTCTCCCTTTTATTTAATCACTTTTGATGGTTAGATTAGGAGCATCATATTTCAAATTAGCATACCTTATGCTTGCATCCATTCGTTTGTATTGCATGCACCGAGGCTCGAGCATCATGCAAACTGCATTGTCATTTCAATACTTATTTGAATACGTATTTAACTGCATGTTATGAAATCGATACATATAACATATTAGTAGCCGAGCGTATTAATTGCATAGTGCATGTGTTGAATTAGACACTTAACATAGTTAGGAATCATGCATATTTCACTAACTCATGTTTTCTTAGCTCGGAGTACTATGTGAGTTTTTATGCTTTAGCATACTTGTATGAATGTGAATGTTGCTATGATTAGCATGCTTGCCATGAGACTATGTGCTTAAATACTAAACTGCATGAATGCCTGTGGATGAAGGCTTGTTGTTTGAATTGGAACGATTCAACAAATGTGTGTTTTAAGCCTACTATGTTTGGTGGTAAATCCGCAAACTTTATGCCCACTTGAGGTGGCAAATTCAAACTATTTTCGCAAACAAACATGAGTTGAATTGTTTCAAATTGAGCAAACTAGTCTATAATTGCTTGTGCGCATCATTTAGTAAAGCTAGTTTAATAACTGGAATAAAAACACATAATGTTTAGAAAAATCATATCATGATTAGTAAGGCCGATCTTTGATCGGGCGAGTGGGGGTGCTCAGTTGATGACCTTTCCCTCTCATACCTAAGTTCCCGAGCCGTGGCAACTTTTGTGATGACGGACACGTGGCCTTCGGCACGAGTCAGGGTTTCCTAAATTTCTCCAAAACAAAAAATATTTAGGTGGCGACTCTGTATCTGGCAAAATAGTCCAATTTTGGCATTTTTGATTCAAAATCAATTTTTCAAAACGATTTGCCGGATTTGGACTCTTTGGTGTTTATTAGTTTCACATTGCACTTGCGAGATTAGATTCAGAACCACGGGAGTCCGAACTATAGGGCTTTGTTTCAAACCTTCCGAAATGCGGGGAAAAAAAGGGCGAGCCACACATAGGTTCTGGACTGCAAAACAAAAGACAAGAGAGAAAATTGGAACATCTGAGTTTGTTTCCACTTCAGCAATTTTCGAGATTGTATTCCGGAGGCACCTTTTCAGGCCTTGTCATTTCTCTAGAGTGTAAGTGTACCTCAAGCTCAAGCTCGAAGCCTGCTTCAAGTCAGAATAACGATCAAAGTACTCTCCTTGAGCACCATTTCTTGCCAGAGGCTTCTTAGCTATGTTTGCAATGAGTTCCTAGGAGACCAACTGCGATGGTGGAAACTAGAGTTCGAATGGCTAAGGCCTAGAACGCAAAGGTTCGGGATTTCCGAGACTAGAGTCTGGTTTAAATACCCAGGGGTGTATCCTCGGCCTGAAATCTATATGGCAACCCCATAGGTTGAGGTAGCGTATATGCGCCTCAATTTTGGATATTGCACCAACCTAGTCTGTTACCCCGTTAGAGATTAGGGAAAGTTGTGAATATGATCAGGAAGAAAAGCAACATCAGTGGCTTCTACATGCAGAGGTTACCCTTTGTCAGCATTTGAGGGCCTTTGATTTGTGAGTCGAAGGTAAAAGTCTGAAGAACACAAGAGAATGATTCCTATCAGAGTAGAGCAATTCATCGTTACTCACCCCATAAGGTACTTTCTAAAGTGCCGCTTTGTTTGTTTACTACATTTCCTTTGTGCATCTATCGCACAAATCTCATCATACTCTTTGCATCCATCGCATCATCTCATAACCTCTTCTCACGATTTCAGCGTGGTTTGAGTGTTCCTTTCCTCACACGATTTCAGTGTGTTTGGAATTTATCTCAGGACGCGTAGAATGCGACCTTAAGCGGTTTTCTTAGGACCTCTTCTCACAATTTCAGTGTGGTTTGAGTGTTCCTTTCCTCACACAATTTCAACGTGTTTGGAGTTTACCTCAGGACGCGTGGGACATGACCTTGAACGGTTTTCTTAGGATCTCTTCTCAAGATTTTAATGTGTTTAGAGTGTTCTTTTCCTCACACGATTTCAGCGTGTTTGGGATTTATTCTTCCTCTTCTCACGATTTCTGCGTGGTTAGAGTGTTCCTTTCCTCACACAATTTCAACGTGTTTGGCATTTATTCTTCCTCTTTTCACGATTCCAAATTGGTTAGAGTGTTCCTTTCCTCACACGATTTTAACGTGTTTGGGATTTATTCTTCCTCTTCTCACGATTTCAGCATGGTTAGAGTGTTCCTTTCCTCACACAATTTCAACATGTTTGGGATTTATTCTTCATCTTTTTATGATTTCAACGTGGTTAGAGTGTTCCTTTCCTCACACGATTTCAGCGTATTTGGGATTTGTTCTTCCTTTTCTCATGATTTCAGCGTGGTTAGAGTGTTCCTTTTCTCACACGATTTCAACGTGTTTGGGATTTGTTCTTCCTCCTCTCACAATTCTAGCATGGTTAGAGTATGTCACCCTATTCATCTCTACTACATTATCCATCGCATCCATTACATCATACCATTTTATCACTACATCCATTGCAATCATCGCCTCATACTTTATCTTATTGTATTCAGGATCATTATCTTTCCCCAGCAAATCATTCCTCACTTATATCATACCACCCAATTACTTGTACTCTTTCTCTTTCTACGAAAAACATAGTTTTGCATGTGCTTGTCCCCCTTTCATGTTGAAACATGGTTCTGTTATGTGTTAGCATCCATACTGCGCTGAGGCCAGTATTGAGGATGTAGGCACTTAGCCTGTGTTAGGCGTCGTTTGGCTGTGCACACTTCTTTCTATATAAAACATAGTTTGATTTGCATCTTCATTCCTTTATGGTATTTGTGTGGTAAGTACTGCTTATGGTTTCATTATATTATTGCATTGCACTATGTATTATTTGCATTCTGTTCCTGAATTACGCTGGTTTGATTCCTTGTAATGGGATATGTAGGCAACCCTTGGGTTCAACCAACTGCATTAGCATTTTGTTTGTTTGCCTAAGTCTTACGACCTTGTGAAAATGGGTCGTCTTCAAGCTTTGACATTCACTTACGTCATTTCATGACTTCGAGCTCTGTCAAAGAGGGGCAACTGTAGACACCGCATTTTTTGACCGCCCTTAAGACTTGAGAGCCTCAGGCTGATCACTCGATGATGAAAGTTATGTTGTAGAAACGTTCGATTTCTTTAGCATAAAGAGCTTCAAAATCCCAACCTTACACCCCATTTTGACCAAAGCTATTTTAGACCAAAACTATTTTAGACCTTAAAACTCTCTTTTTCAAAATATTTTTCTAAATGTTTCTACAATGTTCCAAGACTCATATTTCGTTTAAAATATTACACTTTTCGGTAAACCGAGTAAGGACAAAGTGGAAATAAATGAAAAGGAGGTGAACTCTTTGAAAAATCTTTAAAACATCTTATTTATAGGTTTGAAGTTGAAGAAAATAGGAAGAGATGGAAGAAAACTAGTTGGGGAAATGGTTGAGCATGAAACCATTAAGAGAGAACTGAGCAGCCTTCACTAAATCAGGCCTATCTCTTTGTACACTTAGACTTTAGTTGTGAGGCCACCACCATTGGAAATTAGACTTCCGGGACTTCAATTTAGACTCAAGAATTTCCTAAAGCCAAGTCCGGATGAGGTAGATATGGCCAATGGAAGCTGGACAGCAATCTGTTAAGAGAGAAATGAGCAGCCTTCACTAAAATAGGTATATCTCTTTGCAAACTTAGAATTTAGATGTGAGGCCATCTTTATTGGTAAGTAGACTTCTGGCGATTCAATTTAGACTCAAGAATGACCCAAAACCAAGTCTGATTGTAAGAGTTATACTAGTTTGAAGTCGGGCCTGAAAATAGATTTTTGTGGCTGACCACCCACTATTAGTGGCTTGCCGACCACTTGTCTAAAACACAAATATTTTTTTCAAGCTGTCCCCCAAAAGCTCCAGTTGTTCCTATACAGATATTTCTGACCTGAGAGACTGTTTTTCTATATATGCAAGGCCAACTCTCATGTTTTTAGGTTACAAAAAATTCTAAAAGTCCCAAAACTTGAAATTCTCTCTCTATCTCTATCTTGCAACACACACACCTTACCCAAACACTTCCTAAACCAATATTGGAGCTCTCCTTGCTGAGATTATTTAGTCCAAATTTCAGCCATTGAGAGTGAGAACTTGTTAGTTTGTTAACATAAGAGTTGGCTTGCTTCAAGAGGTATAATTTTGAGCATCTTTGCACTACTTCTTTTCTATCTTTTCTTACTATTTTTGAACTATTTTTGGACTATTTTTACGGGCTGACGCTTGTGGCTTAAAGCTATGAAAGGTAGAGGGGTTAATCACACTTCTTTGAACCTTGCTTCTTAGGCCTTTACCCTTGTGTTTCCCATCTTTTTATCTACTTTTTTTGAGCTTTTTACCACTGATTTTTAGAGGTTTTCAGAGGCTAAAAATATAGTTTTGAAGTCCCAAAAATAAATTTGGCTTGTTTACTAGCTTAAATTCTCCATTATTTTAGCTTACTCTTTTAGCTTCTTTTACCTCAATTCCAGCACTGTTTTAGCTTCATTTAGGACTGTTTTTATGTGGTAGTTTCATTTGTACTTTGTATAGTATGCTTGGAGTGTAATTGTCCTCATAGGCTTAGTGGTTTAGGCCTTAGCCACCAACCTATTTGAGTTGATAACATTTATTTATTGCTTTTCACACTTGTGTTCACCTCTAAGCATCTTTGCAATCTTTCTCATTTCTTGATTTTTCATTCGCTTTGAGAGTTGTTTCAACCGATGGATTGTTTGAGCTTGAGATTAAGGTCGTTGTGCTTAATGGTTTAATCTCTTTGGAGGTTCATTACCAATGGCATGACATCTCTCTCTCATGCCTAAAACAACTATTTGTTTGACATTTATTTTCATTAGAGGACTTAATCTTCATTTTTGGACTAAATGAATTAAGGAATCGAAAGGTAATTAAGAGAGGTAATTAAAATTGGAGATAAAATGGACCAAGATAATAAAATAATTTGGTGTTCAATCGAACGTTAATTGAACACATGGAGACTAGAGTTATTTCAAACTTGTTAGTGATGAAATGGTTCAAGTTTTCAACGTCAACCACTTCCATTGATCAAATCATGATAGGGATGAGGTTTACGAGTCTTTAATTGTGCATTTATTGAAATTGTATCCCTTGGTTCATAAGTCATCACACAATGAAATTGCGTCGATTGATGGCTTGCGAATCGAGCCTATCTCTCCTTTGAGTTGCTTGATGATAAGGAGAGGCAGGGTGGATGAACATCCCCTAAGAATACTCTAGTTTGTGCTCTGTTTGTTCTCTGTTACTGCAGGATAGGCCATTTTTGGTGGGTTTTAGGACCTGCATGACCTCTATCCAGAGGTGGTTTTGCCATATTAGGTGTCCCTCTTACATGTGTAGAGTAACCCTCTTCATGGCCTTTCAAAGGAGCCTATCATTCTTGCATGCACAGATGATGTTTCAGTGGGTTTTGGGGTTTATTTGGCATGTCATACCTCTGAATTTTTCTGGTTTGATAGCCTCTTTATTGCCTCACATACTTGTAGTGCAAATCCCCTTTACTAGCTTGTGTTGCATGCTATTTTGGTCCTTGATTCTAGCACTTTTTGGCCATGCCTTAAACTGATTTTTTGCATGTTTTGGACTGCCTTAGCTCTGTTTTTATTCCTCATGGTCGAATAATGCTTGCTATGCATGGTTGTAGTTCAATACCCTTGCCTAGCTTTGAGTTTTGGGGCCTATTGCATGCTTGTGCTGAGGTGTTTCCATGTTTTGGGGCCATTGTATATCATATTTCAGAGCTTATATGCATGTCATATTCCCATGTTTTTCACTCTTTAAATGCGTTTGAGAGTTGTGCATAAATGCCTCGTTTTCGGACCATTGTATGAGCTTCATTTCTATGCGTGTTGAGCCATCATTTTAGGCCATTTTCCCACTGTCTTAGATCTACCTAGGGTCTATTTGGGGTCAGTTTTGTCATTTGTGCATTGCTTTGTGTACCTCTAGTGTAATCTGCTTCACTAGTTTCGGTATTCGGGCCATCTAGCATGTATTGTGTGACATATTTGCATGATTCGGGACCATGGTGCATCATGTTTCAGAGCTGGAAAATGTGTGTTTGTATGCCATGTTTCATTCTTTGCCATGCTTTGATAAAGTTGCATTTGGTGCCTTAGGATCGGTCCCTTGCATTGGGCATTTTATTGCTTTTCACACTTGTGTTCACCTCTAAGCATCTTTGCAATCTTTCTCATTTCTTGATTTTTCATTCGCTTTGAGAGTTGTTTCAACCGATGGATTGTTTGAGCTTGAGATTAAGGTCGTTGTGCTTAATGGTTTAATCTCTTTGGAGGTTCATTACCAATGGCATGACATCTCTCTCTCATGCCTAAAACAACTATTTGTTTGACATTTATTTTCATTAGAGGACTTAATCTTCATTTTTGGACTAAATGAATTAAGGAATCGAAAGGTAATTAAGAGAGGTAATTAAAATTGGAGATAAAATGGACCAAGATAATAAAATAATTTGGTGTTCAATCGAACGTTAATTGAACACATGGAGACTAGAGTTATTTCAAACTTGTTAGTGATGAAATGGTTCAAGTTTTCAACGTCAACCACTTCCCTTGATCAAATCATGATAGGGAGGAGGTTTACGAGTCTTTAATTGTGCATTTATTGAAATTGTATCCCTTGGTTCATAAGTCATCACACAATGAAATTGCATCGATTGATGGCTTGCGAATCGAGCCTATCTCTCCTTTGAGTTGTTTGATGATAAGGAGAGGCAGGGTGGATGAACATCCCCTAAGAATACTCTAGTTTGTGCTCTGTTTGTTCTCTGTTACTGCAGGAAAGAACCAACATTAGTGGCCGGCAGGCCACTTTTACTGGACGACACGCCACCATTAGTGGCCGGCCGGCCACTACTTCTAGGTTGCCGACCACATTTTTTCAGCTAGGTGGTATCCCTTTTCCAGCAGAGCAACGCAGCGGCTGAGGTGGAAAAATAGGGCAATTTTCTAAGTGTGCAACAGTGGCATTCCGGTAACAAAACGGAGAGCACTATCGGATAGAAATTTACATCCATACATGAGCCATCCCTCGATTCTCGGGATCCGTCAAACAAATGTTGTAATATTAGTATGTTGTGCTTGGAATAGCGTATTTGTAACTAATTAGTTAGAATAGCTAGTTAGTTTTGTGTTGTAATTATTTAATTAGCCAGAATAGTTAGTTAAATTTGTTGATGTAATAATTAGTTAATTAGCTAGTGTAGTTAATTTATTTTATTTGGTTTGTAATAGTTAGTTAATTCGTGGTAATTAGCTAAGACATTCATTCAGACCCTCCTGCGTGAGGGCAAACTTGTAATAATGTATATGTCTTTCAATCCCACGTCCTTCTCTATTTTATTTATCGTTTATGATGGGTAGTTTAGAACATGTTTCTTTTAGCATTTGCATCCACTTATTTTGCATGCATCAAGGCTCGGTTCATCATTCTAACAAAGCATTGTCGTTTATTACTTTTTTGAATACGTGTTTAAATCGCATGCTATAAAATTAATTAGCATGTCATAATTAGTAGCCAAGCCTATTAGTTACATATTGCATGTGTTGCATTAGTCATGTTGTAATAGTTAGGAGCACGAATGTTTTCTAACTCTTTGTTTCTTTTAGCTTGCCTTGGAGTACGAGGTGAGCGTTTTTGTACTTTAGCATATCGCATACGTGTGATTGTTGCCATGTCTAGCATGTTTTCCATGAGGCTAAGTGCTTAATTGATATACTTGCTTGAATGCCTGTGGATGAAGGTTAATTGTTTGAACTGGGATGATTTGATGAATGTACACATGAGCTCACTTTTTCAAGTGGTACATATTCGAAACAATTTTCAAAACAAATATAAAATCAAATTGTTCCAATTTTTACAAATTAGTTTATACTTGTGTGCAACACATAGTAATGTTATTCTAATAATCAAAACAAGAGCATATAATGTAAATAAAAATCACAACATAATTAGTAAAGGCCGATCTTTGATCGGGCGAGTGGGGTGCTCAATTCATGACCGTCCCCTCTCGTACCTAAATTCCCGAACCGAGACACTTTGGAGATAACAGATAAGTGGCTATAGACACCCCATTTTTGACCGACCTTAAGACTCAGACGTCATCGATTGAGCGCTCAGTGATGACGCATGTTGCGCTCATTCTAAGGTTACAGAGTCTCGGCTGAGAGCCTTGCTTCCGGACTTCGGGACTCTTTTGTGCTTTGCCTCGGTTTGCAAACCAGGTTCTGTTTTCTCTTCCCAAAGGGAGCGAGAGGTCTCATAGACCATCTCTCAGTGGCCGTAGGCTACTTTTCGTGGTCGTAGACCACTGTTCCTATTTGGAGACTAGTTTTCAGAGCCGTCGGTCGTGCGCCTCGGTTCGGGACTGCTTAACTTTCTCCGTTTGCTCTGGTTTTTGGCACACACCTTGTTTCCTCTCTCTAGAGGGACACTGTGGCCTGGGAGACCACCTTCGTGGTTGCACGCCACTTTCGATGCTTAACAGTCAGTTTTCGGGGCCTCCGGCCGCGCGTTTTGGCCCCGAACCCTCGTTTTGCATCCGTCTTGGTTCATTTTTTGCATGGACCCTATTTTCATTGTTTGGAAGGTGGTAAAAGGGTGGGAGACCACCTTTTCTTCTTGGAGATCAGTTTTCCCCGCCGGCCAATTTTTCTTGTCAAGTAGCTGGTCTCCCTGACTTTTGAGCCACAATTATTGGTCTCCCACCATACCACTAGCTTGCTTTTACCTTGGAGACCACCCTAGGAGGCCACCGACCAGCTGACCCTTTTGAACCTGGTCGGCTGACCACCTGAACTGGTCGGCCAGCTGGGAGGCATTTGCTGCATCCTCCATACACGTGTATGGAGGATGTTTATTCTTGGTTTTTAGCTTCCAAGAGAAGCTTTGGCCTCTCTTCTCTATAAAAGAAGGGCCTCCCTTCCTTTGCAAGGGTTCAGAAGTTGCTGGAGCATACATACACATATCTCCTTCTATATCTCTCTCTTTTAGGGTCAATAGAGCCTTGTTCTTGGCCCTTCACACACCATCTCACAACCACACACTTCCACCATTGCTTGGTGGTCCTTGGAGCTTGTTTGCAGAGCTTGAGGAGCTAGTTTCTTGGTCCATAGCTTGCTGTCTTGCTGTGCTACAAGGGTAACACACACTAGTTCCCTCTTTTGGTCCTTATTTTGTTTCATATCTTAGCTCTATTTGCAAGCATATTTGGGCTTTTTCATAAACTGAAAAAAGTCTTTTTTGAGGTCTTCTTGAAGTTTTTTTAAGGTCATTTTTCTGTTGGGGGTCATCTACCCCCTTACATGCTTGTTTTCACCTTGTTTTGAGCCATGCATCTAGGCCTTTGAAGTGAGCTTTGTTTGGCCCTCTAGCCACTAGCATACTGTTTTGAGCCCCAAAATCAGAGAGGGGTGACCCTCTCACCCCTTGTCTTGTTTGCTAGCATTGTTGGCCTAACAAAGGGGCCTATATTTACACACTTCTTGAGCATGTTTTAGGCCATTTTTGGTGGGTTTTAGGACCTGCATGACCTCTATCCAGAGGTGGTTTTGCCATATTAGGTGTCCCTCTTGCATGTGTAGAGTAACCCTCTTCATGGCCTTTCAAAGGAGCCTATCATTCTTGCATGCACAGACGATGTTTCAGTGGGTTTTTGGGGTTTATTTGGCATGTCATACCTCTGAATTTTTCTGGTTTGATAGCCTCTTTATTGCCTCACATACTTGTAGTGCAAATCCCCTTTACTAGCTTGTGTTGCATGCTATTTTGATCCTTGATTCTAGCACTTTTTGGCCATGCCTTAAACTGATTTTTTGCATGTTTTGGACTGCCTTAGCTCTGTTTTTATTCCTCATGGTCAAATAATGCTTGCTATGCATGGTTGTAGTTCAATACCCTTGCCTAGCTTTGAGTTTTGGGGCCTATTGCATGCTTGTGCTGAGGTGTTTCCATGTTTTGGGGCCATTGTATATCGTATTTTAGAGCTTATATGCATGTCATATTCCCATGTTTTTCACTCTTTAAATGCGTTTGAGAGTTGTGCATAAATGCCTCGTTTTCGGACCATTGTATGAGCTTCATTTCTATGCATGTTGAGCCATCATTTTAGGCCATTTTCCCACTGTCTTAGACCTACCTAGGGTCTGTTTGGGGTCAGTTTTGTCATTTGTGCATTGCTTTGTGTACCTCTAGTGTAATCCGCTTCACTAGTTTCGGTATTCAGGCCATCTAGCATGTATTTTGTGACATATTTGCATAATTCGGGACCATGGTGCATCATGTTTCAGAGCTGGAAAATGTGTGTTTGTATGCCATGTTTCATTCTTTGCCATGCTTTGATAAAGTTGCATTTGGTGCCTTAGGATCGGTCCCTTGCATTGGGCATATTTGCATGAGTGTTCTTGCCTTTAATTTCACCATCATTGGCCACTGATTTAAGTGTGGCTGAGGCCCATTCATTTTAGTTTAAGTCCATCTTGCATTATGTATGTCATATCCATGTTGTCGCATGCTTGATCGTTGCATTGTGTATGCCTTGATTATGCCTTCGTATATGCCCAGCGTCATGTGCATTGTATATGCCATATAGTTTTCATGTGCATTGAGTATGCCATCGATTATTTCATAGCATTGTGTATGCTAGTAGCATGTTTGCATATCATCATTTGCATGTTTTCATCATTTAGTGGCATTATGTTTAAGTTGCATGTTAGAGTTGCATTCATGCATGCCATGTATGTTGCATTGTGTTTGGAGTAGGGTTTAGTCCAAACGCGGGAAGCGAGGGACGTTTCGTACTCCAAGTGACGAAACGTGCCTCGATTCTCGATCGCCGACACTCCAGATTACCCATGATGGAGTTTAGGCCTTGTTGTGTTTATATGTGCATTCATTTTACATTGAGTCGTGCAATCCGACTCCTCGACCATCATGCATCGAGATGCATGGTTGATGGCACAAGGATCGAGGACTACACTCCCTAGAGCTTGTGTAATGACGGGGAGAGTGGTCAGGCACACATATGTTGAAAATACCTTGCCTTCTCTCTCTCTTGCCTTTGTTGCAGAAAAAGCAGAAACCAGGAGGATGAACTGGTCGGCTGACCAGGTTTTCTGGCAGGCCGACCACCTTTTCTGGTCTTCACCACCAAGGGTGGTCGGAAGGTGGTCTCCCTTGTCCATAGCTTGGTCGGCAGCCTTCCCACAGCTTTTTTTGGTGGAGTTTCATCTCTCTGGAGCCTCATGCAACTTTCTAAAATCAATTGCAAACAAGGGCGAGTCGAGGCATCGGGATGGATTTCCCGACAAGGCGACTCGAGCATGCATGCATCTTTTATCATTCAATGCAAAGCTGAGGCAATCCATTTCATGTTGCTTGCATGCTAGTTTATTTGCTTTTCTAGTTTAATTTGTTAATTAATTAAGGTTGTGTAATCATTAGCTATAATTCGTTATTCATTCGGTTGTGTATTATTTATTCAGACCCTCCGAGGAGGGAAATGTTGTAATAAGTGTGCGTGTGTATGATGTAGGTCTTCCAACCCCACGTCTTTCTCCCTTTTATTTACCAGCTTATGATGGTTAGGTTTAAGGCACGTTTAAATTAGCATCCTTATGCTCGTATGTTTGCATCCATTCATCTGTTTTGCATGCACCGGGCTCGGCGCATCATGCTAACTGCATTGTATTTCAATTCTAAGTTGAATACATGTATCGATTGTTGCATCTCATATGCCATCTTAGAATAGCCGAGCCTATCGTAGTTGCATTTTTGCATGTGTTGCATTAGGCATTCTTAGCATAGTTAGGATTCATGCATGATTTCTAATTAGCTTCTTTCTTTGGCTCGGAGTACTCGGTAAGTGTTTATGCTTTAGCATCCTTGCATGTGTGTGAGTGACTGCCATGATAGCATGCTTACCATAAGGCTATGTGCTTATGTGATATAACTGTCTGAATGCCTATGGGTGAAGGTTGGGTTGCTTGAGTTGGAATAATTCGTCGAAACCCATGTTTTAGCCTACTAGAGAGTAGCAAATTTCAATCCATTTTTCAAAACAAACGGATATGCGATGCTTTATTCCAAATTAGGCAATCCAGTCTATGCTTGTATGCTGTGTGCATCACATAGTAATTCTAGGCTAATAACCGGAATAAGAGCGCATAATGTTTTCAAAACGCGATATCATGGTTAGTAGAGGCCGATCTTTGATCGGGCGAGCGGAGGTGCTCACGAAGTGACCTTCCCCAATCGTACCCAAGTTCCCGATTGTAGACACCCCATTTTTGACCGTCCTCAAAACTTGGACGTCACCACTTGAACACTCGGTGATCATCCATGTTTGTGTTCGTTGGGAGTTCCCGGAGGTCTCGGCTACGCGCCCTGCCTCAGGATCTCCGAACTTGACCGTTTTGTGTCTGGTTTTGCACCAAACACTTGTGTTTTGCCTTGGAGGGGCAGGGAATGCCTTGTGAGGCATCCCCACATACCACCGGCAGTGGCTAGAGGCTACCGGCTGGTTTTTACTTCCATCGGCAATCTTTTCTGCCGGTCGGCACATTTTGTTGTCGGTCGGCACTCTTTTTTGTCAAAATGACATTTTTGGGCAGCCAACCACTATTCATCTACTTTATGTAGATATTTTGTGCCAGCTGTGATAGCTGGCACCAACTCTGCTTCCCTCCATACACGTGTATGGAGGGATTGCCCTCTAACCAAGCTTGTTGTATAAGCTTTGCAAGAGGGAGTTCTGTAAGAGGAGAAGCCTTCTCTTTGCTCTAGGTTAGAAACTTTGAAGGCAAAAACCAGAGCTTCCACCTATAGATACACCCTATCTCTATATCTCCCCCTCTCTCCTCCTTTGTGTGTGTTTCTTGGCCTAAAAGTGTGATTTTACCTTACTTTTGCACCAATACACACACTATTACACCTTGCTCCGAGATTGAGGACTTTGAGGGTTGATTCTTGAGTTTTTGGGCTGTTTTTGATCAAAAGAAGGAGGCTACCTTGGCTGTTCTTGAAGTGTGCTTCAAGGGTGAGCATTTTACTTTAGTTTCCCCAAACTTGCACTAGCTTTTTACCTATCATACTTGCTGATTTAGTTTTTGTGCATAACATAAAAAAGGCTTGTATTTTCATGCTTAAGAACTTTCATTAAGAGTCTTTCATGGTTTGAGTTCAAACTCACCCTCTTAGGCCTTATTTGGCCTTTTTGTTGCCTCTTTGGTAAGGCTTTGTTTGCTTAAGTGTTTTGATCTTCTCACCACTAAAAACCAATGGATTTTCGGTGGTGAGGAAGGTGGTTTGAAGTCTTGCATAGGGGAGGGTCACCCCTCTCCCTTCATTGTCTTGTTTCCTTGTATTTTGGCTTAAAAGGGTAACATGCATGCTTGATCATTTTTTGCCTCATTTCAGAAGTTTTTTGGATGTTTTAGGTCATATGTGATCTCTGTTTTTGGCCGGATTTGTACCCATTTGCATGCTTAATATACTTGCTTTACATTCCTCCACTTGGCCTAGGATTGTATCTTGTGTTTAGGCCATGATTCTTGCATGTGTTGGCTTGATTCCATGAAGATGTTGGCATTATTTCACCATGTTTAAGGTCTGTTGGCCCTTCATTTCAGTCATACTTGCCTTGTTTGGTGTCACCTCTTTATGTTTTGGCTTGTAAGCTTTCAGCATATTGACCTCTAGCATGCATAACCATGATCATCCTCATGATTTGGCATCATTTAGGACCACATTTCAGTCCATAAATCATGTTTATATGTGTGCATGTGTGACCTCTTTTATGCCTTGAGGGTGTGCCCTTTTATGCCTAGATATGAGCCTTGATGCACATACCTCTTTGGAGTCACTTTATTTGCCATATTAATGGTTTTTGGAGTCCATTCTTGCATGTTAAAATTCTGTTTTGGCTTGTCCAAGTCATGCCATGAGTGGTCATGTTGGTGGGAGTGAAGTGCTTCCTTTTTATGCCTTAACCTTAGGACCATTGGTTTGCTTGTTAGCATGAGTATTGGTCCACCTTTCTAGGCACTTTTGGCCACTGTTTTGAGTTGGGTTAAGGTCTGCCCCTTTACCATTTTAAGCCACCATAGCATGTTTGCTTCACGTTTGTTGTATGGTTGCTTCATTAGGTGTTGTATCATGATGCCCCTTTGGCTTAAAGTGTCCATATTTACACTGCATTTGCATCTTGTATGCCTAATATTGCATGCTTGCCATACTAGTTGCATGACACTTGGCATACCTTGCATCTTGATATCATGTTGCATTTTGAGCCATGTTAGCATAACATGCATTGCATTACTTGGTTTGGGGTGTCAAACCAAGTGTGAGGGTTAAGGGGCGTTCATACCATAAGTGATGCAACGCGCCTTAACTCTCGGTCACCGGGGCCTTTGACTTCAACATGATAATGCCTTGGTCCTCATTTGTGTATTGCATGCATCTTTTCATCAAATGGCAAGCTCGATCTCTTGGGCTATCATGCACCATTGATGGCTCGAGAATCGAGGGCCATGTTCCCTTGAGTTTAACACATGATGGGAAACATGACTATGCTCACATGTGCCTGAAAATCCCATGCCATATACTGTCTGTTCTCTGTTGCTGTCAAAACTGTCTCCTGCAGGAAGTTTCTGCCGACCGGCAGAATTCAGTGCCGATCGGCCATTGGTGAAGGGCCGATAAGTCCAGAAGCAGCCGGTGGAAATTATGCACTGCCGGTGGGAATTTCCCTCAGCCGGTGGTACTCTGCAGTGTACAATGAACCTGTCCTAGTACTTTGAAATTTTTCAGAGGGATAGGGCAGTGTAAACAGAGACAGCCTTGGTATGGTGCGGACTTTCCGGGCAAGGCGGGTTCGAGCATACACCATTCACGCATCCCGAGGCAGGGGCTGTGGCCACCTTTCTTTTTGCATTCATTCTGTTAATTAATCAGAAATTCTGTAATAATTAATGCGTTTATTATTCGGACTGTAATATTTATTTGGACCCTCCGAGTGAGGGCAATTATGTAATAAGTGTGCGTGAGTGTGTGTATGTCTTCCAACCCCACGTCTTTCTTCCCTTTTATTTACCTGCTTATGATGGTAGACTAGGGCATATTCAA
>NW_021028885.1:47760-96960 GCF_004153795.1 Camellia sinensis | reverse complement strand
ATAAAACACTTCAAATTTGACTGTGTCCATGTGATGGTTCTGGTCATCTTTGTCTTCTCTGTATCCGAGAGTTCGGTTGTGATTGTCACTCTAAGGACTGATTACAATGCGCTGCAGTGCTATCCAAACAAGGGGCAACTTTTTGTTGCCATATAGTGTGCTGTGGTGCTATTCAGACTAGAGGCAACGTTCAGTTGCCATGCAGTGTCGTTCAAACAAGGGGCAATTCTCCTTCGGATCTGAGGTTGTGCATCTCGAGAGTAGGTTCTGTGCTCGTTGAGCAGTGGCCATTTGCAAAACAGTTTTGAGAATTTTTTTACTGAGGTTGACTAATTCTCTCAAAAATTATTCCACTTTTTCAAAACTGGACCATTTCTTGGACCCAAAAAAGGAAAATTTTCAGTGCTCACAGCCTGACTTGCATGATTTTAAATTAGAAAATTGAACAAGCATGTTAATCTAACTCTCATAATGGTCAAAATTGTTTTAGTAAGAAAAAACAAAAAAAAAATGGTCAAAATAATGAAACTAGGGCACAGTTGAGTTAGGTGTTTTGTCTTTTCCCCATTGTCAATGTACTTGCCAGAAAAGGGCACCACTAAAGTTGACCGCAAAAGGGCAGAAAGCTCTCACATCTCCAAGCAACGAGGTATCAAGCCAAGTTCGAAGTACGAACTGGAATGGGGCAAGATATTCCCCCCCTCATCTGGACAGATCTGATCACGTCCAAACTCCCCAGCAGAGCATCGTCAACTGATGTCCAATGAAGATTTGCTACACACCCAGTTGTGGCGGAACCCCTCTGTGGAGGAACTCACTGGTTGTGTACAGAAAAGAAAGAGAATCTAGCAGCATGCTAGGGGCAAGAGCCCGCAATTCTTGTTTATCCATCAACCACCTAGGGAGGGATAAAAATAAGAGATTGAAGAATAGATGTGCGCTAAGAGAAAAAGTGAGGAAAAGGGTTTTTAAGAAAAACAGAGCCTGAGGGCCGAGTGAGTGAGAATTACAAATGAGAAAGGGTGGGAAACAATACCCGGAGAAACAGGCTCCCTGTGCACATTTGAGTCTTGTGTTTTGTTTTGTTTTTGTTGTCTCGATTCTTGTTTTGAGTCGTTTCGAGTGTCAATAGGTGTGTTTAGGTTGTTTGCCTTTGTTTTTCTTTGTTAAGCCGGTGATGCGCTGTGTCCAGTCGTAGGCTCAACACCCGGTTGAGAATCCTTTTCTCATTTCAATCTCCAAAAATGAATCGTTTTGTGCTCAGAGTGCTGTGTCGTTCTCCATATTTGTGCAAAACAGGATTTGTTCTTTCATAAAACCGCAGGGTTCAACCCAAGTCATGTGAAAACAGTAAAAACCAGGACCTATTTGAAGCTATATAGGTTCCAGACTACAAAGCAAAAGAAAATGGGAAAATTTTGAGCATCTGAGTGTGTTTCACCTTCAGAAAATTCCCGAGTTGCATTCCATATGCACCTCTTCAGACCTTGTTAATGTACCGAAGTATGATGCGCCTCTACCTCAAGTGTAAACCTGCTTCAAGTCAAAATGGCGGTCTAAGCAGCACATGTGGCTTTCACATACAGATGTTATCTCTTGCCAACATAAACGGTGTGTACCCTTTTTGAGCTGAGTGTGTTGCAAAGCCCTCTGAGAGATAAATCTGAGGCACCAGAGTACATGTTTGATGCCCCTCTATTGCATAGAATGTGCACTTTCATATACACTTCTTTTTCATGCGTGCCACGCATTGTTATGATCCATGCATAGAATATGCTTGCTTTCGATTCCGCATAGAATATGCTTTGCTTTCAATGTTGCATAGAAATATGTCTGTCTCATGCATAAAACTGTGTTCAATATTGCATAGAATATGTTTTCCTTGTTGCATAGAAAAATGCCCCCATACTTGCATAGAACATGCACTTTATCGCACTTCTTTTGTGCACCTTCCTTGCACTTTCTTGTGCATTACATCTCTCTCGCACTATCTATTGCACTTACACTTTGTATCTCACTCACACTATCTTGTGCATTTCAAATCACTCGTGCTATTTAGCGCATCGCACTGTTTTGTGCATTACATTTCAATCGCGCTATTTTGCGCATTGCATTGTCTTGTGCATTGCATTCATTCACGCTATTTTGCGCACCTCAATCGCACTGTCTTGTGCTTTGCATATCGCATCGCACTGTTTTGTGCAGTTTATCATTCGCGCTATTTTGCGCATCGCACTATTTGTGCAGTTTATCATTCTCACTATTTTGCGCATCGCACTGTTTTGTGCAGTTTACTTTTGCGCTATTTTTGCATCGCGCTATTTGTGCATCGCACTGTTTTGTGCATTTTATCACTTGCGCTGTTTTGCGCATCACACTGTTTTGTGCAGTTTATCACTCGCGCTATTTTGCGCATCGCACTGTTTTGTGCAGTTTATCATTCACGCTATTTTGTGCATCGTACTGTTTTGTGCAGTTTATCACTCACGCTATTTTGCGCATCGCACGTTTTGGGCAGTTTACTTTCGCGCTATTTTGCACATCACACTGTTTGTGCAGTTTACATTCGTGCATTTTGCGCAACGCACTGTTTTGTGCAGTTTACACTCGCGCTATTTTGCGCATCGCACTATTTTGTGCACCTTACTTTCATTGTATATGCATTTTATCGCGCTATCTTGTGCACCTTACCTGCACTTGTTAGTGCATTGCATCGTTGCACTATCTTGTGCACCTTACCTGCACTTGTTAGTGCATTACATCGCGCTATCTTGCACACCTTACCTGCACTTGTTAGTGCATTGCATTATTATGTATATTTCATAGCATTGTTATGCTTATTTTCCCTCATTGTTATGTGTCACACTTAGGCTGCATGGTCATGCACCTCTTCACTTGCGTTGTCACGCACTTTCTACTCGCATTGCTAAGCATGTTGCTAACGATATTGTACCAGTTAAGTTTCTTCTTTTACAGGCACGATATTATATGTACGATTCATTGAGGCTGGCGCGACCAGACGAATCGGACAGGTATTGTATTCTCCAAGTGAAACGTAGCGAGAATGAATAATTCTCTTACATCCTTTCTGTATGAAATGTAGTTAGATTGTATATGCTTGCTTAAAACTGTTGCATGACTTGCTTCATTACAGCTTTCTTTCCATGATCATAAGTTATGTTCGGCTTTATGCATGTCTTTTGCATTTTGCCCCTGCCTGCGGGCACATCTCTTTGTTTATCTCACCTGTTTGTCTAAGTCTTTAGCCTTGTCAAAAATAGGTTGTCTCTGGGCTTTGACATTCACTCCCGTCACTTATGACTTCCGACTTCTATCAAAAAGGGGCAACTGTAGACATCCCATTTTTTGACCGACCTTAAGACTCAGACATCATCAATTGAGTGCTCGGTGATGGACACATGTTGTGCTCGTTCTGAGGTTACAGAGTCTCAGCTGAGAGCCTTGCCTCCGAACTTCAAGACTCTTTTGTGCTTTGCCTCGGTTTCAAACCAGGTTCTGTTTTCTCTTCCCAAAGGAAGCAAGAGGTCTCATAGACCATCTCTCAGTAGCCGTAGGCTACTTTTTCGTGGTTGTAGACCAATGTTCCCGTTTGGAGACCAGTTTCCAATTTTCGGAGCCGTCGGTCGTACGCCTCGGTTCGGGACTGCTTAACTTCCTCCGTTTGCTCCGATTTTTGGCACACACCTTGTTTCCTCTCTCTAGAGGGACACTGTGGCCTGGGAGACCACCTTGTGGTCGCACGCCACTTTCGATGCTTAACAATCAGTTTTCGGGGGCCTCCGCCGCAGCGTTTTGGCCCCTGAACCCTCGTTTTGCATCCGTCTTGGTTCCTTTTTGGCATGGACCCTATTTTCATTGTTTAGAAGGTGGTACAAGGGTGGGAGACCACCTTTCCTTCTTGGAGACCACTTTTCCCCGCCCGTCCGATTTTTCTTGTCAGGTAACTGGTCTCCCTTGACTTTTGAGCCACAATTACTGGTCTCCCACCATACCACTAGCTTGCTTTCACCTTGGAGAACACCCTAGGAGGCCACCGACCAGCTGACTTTTTGAACCTGGTCGGCCGACCAGGGCAAGTGGTCGGCCGACCACCTGAACTGGTCGGCCAGCTCTCTACAGCTTTGTCTCATTAAGTTGCTTCTAGCTGTGCTAGCTGGGAGGCATTTGCTGTATCCTCCATACACGTGTATGGGGAGTTTATTCTTGGTTTTAGCTTCCAAGAGAAGCTTTGCCTCTCTTCTCTATAAAAGAAGGGCCTCCCTTCCTTTGCAAGGGTTCAGAAGTTGCTGGAGCATACATATACATATCTCTTTCTATATCTCTCTCTTTTAGGGTCAATAGAGCTTGTTCTTGGCCCTTCACACACCATCTCACAACCCACACTTCCACCATTGCTGGAGGTCCTTGGAGCTTGTTTGCAGAGCTTGAGGACCTGGTTTCTTGGTCCAAAGCTTGCTGTCTTGCTGTGCTACAAGGGTAAACACACACTAGTTCCCTCTTTTGGTCCTTATTTTGTTTCATATATCTTAGCTCTATTTGCAAGCATATTTGGAATTTTTCAAAACGAAAAAAAGTTTTATTTTGACCTCCCTCTGAAGTTTGTTTAAGGTCATTTTTCTGTTGGGGGTCATCTACCCCCTTACATGCTTGTTTTCACCTTGTTTTGAGCCATGCATCTAGGCCTTTGAAGTGAGCTTTGTTTGGACCTCTAGCCACTGAAATCCAGTGGATTTTCAATGGCTAGCATACTGTTTTGAGCCCCAAAATCAGAAGGGGTGACCCTCTCACCCCTTGTCTTGTTTACTAGCATTGTTGGCCTAACAAAGAGGCCTATATTTACACACTTCTTGAGCATGTTTTAGGCCATTTTTTTTTTGAGTTTTAGGACCTGCATGACCTCTGGTCCAAAGGTGGTTTTTCCATATTAAGTGTCCCTCTTGCATGTGTAAAGTAAACCCTCTTCATGGCCCTTCAAAGGAGCCTATCATTCTTGCATGCACAGACCGTGTTTAGTGGGTTTTGGGGGTTTATTTGGCATGTCATACCTCTGAATTTTTCTTGGTTTGATAGCCTCTTTTATTGCCTCACCTACTTGTAGTGCAAATCCCCTTTACTAGCTTGTGTTGCATGCTATTTTGGTCCTTGATTCTAGCACTTTTTGGCCATGCCTTAAACTGATTTTTTGCATGTTTTGGACTGCCTATACTCTGTTTTATTCCTCATGGTCGAATAATGCTTGCTATGCATGGTTGTAGTTTCAATACCCTTTGCCTAGCTTTGATTTTGGGCCTATTGCATGCTTGTGCTGAGGTGTTTCCATGTTTTGGGGCCATTGTATATCAATATTCAGAGCTTATATGCATGCCATATTCCCATGTTTTTCACTCTTTAAATGCGTTTGAGAGTTGTGCATAAATGCTCGTTTTTGGACCATTGCATGAGCTTTCATTTCTATGCATGTTGAGCCATCATTTTAGGCCATTTTCCCACTGTCTTGGACCTATCTAGGGCTTGTTTAGGGTCGGTTTTGTTTCATTTGTGCATTTGCTTTTTGTACCTCTACTGTAATCCGCTTCACTAGTTCGGTATTCGGGCCATCTAGCATGCACTTGTGTGACATATTTGCATGATTCGAGACCATGGTGCATCATGTTTCAGAGCTGGAAAATGTGTGTTTTGTATGTCATGTTTCATCCTTTGCCATGCTTTTGATAAAGTTGCATTGGTTGCCTTAGGATTGGTCCCTTGCATTGGACATGTTTGCATGAGTGTTCTTGCCTTAATTTCACCATCATTGGCCACTGATTTAAGTGTGGCTGAGGCCCATTCATTTTAGTTTAAGTCCATCTTGCATTATGATGCCATATCCATTGTTGTCGCATGCTTGATCGCTGCATTGTGTATGCCTTGATTATGCCTTTGTGCATGCCAGCGTCATGTGCATTGTATATGCCATATAGTTTTCATGTGCATTGTGTATGCCATCGATTATTTCATAGCATTGTGTATGCTAGTAGCATGTTTGCATATCATCATTTGCATGATGCATCATTTAGTGGCATTATGTTTAAGTTGCATGTTAGAGTCATTCATGCATGCCATGTATGTTGCATGTGTTTTGGAGTAAGGTTTAGCCCAAACGCGGGAAGAGAGGGATGTTTTGTACTCCAAGTGACGAAATGTGCCTCGATTCTCGATCGCCGACACTCCGGATTACCCATGATGGAGTTTAGGCCTCATTGTGTTTATATGTGCATTCATTTTACATTGAGTCGTGCAATCCGACTCCTCAGCCATCATGTATCGAGATGCGTGGTTGATGGCACGAGGATTGTGAGACTACACTTCCTAGAGCTTATGTAATGATGGCGAGAGTGGTCGGCACACATATGTTAAAAAATACCTTGCCTTCTCTCTCTCTTGCCTTTGTTGCAAAAAAAGTAGAAACAGGAGGATGAACTGGTCGGCCATCCAGGTTTTTCTGGCAGGCCCGACCACCTTTCTGCGTCTTCACCGACCAAGGATGGCGCTCGGCAGGTGGTTCCCTTGTTCATAGCTTGGTCGGCAGCGCACTTAGCTATCTCCTGGGTGGGAGGTTTCGACCTCTGCTATCTTAAGTCTCTAATATCTAATTCATCTAGAGCAAGACGCAGTCGAGGCATCGCGATCGAGATGTTTCCCCAGACTCAAGCATCATGCATCTTATCATCATGCTCTGAATTTCATTTAGTGGATTGCTGATTAGGCTATATCCTTCATTCCATGTAATTGTTAATTACATGTTAGTTGTTAATATATTAGCTTTTATAATTCATCGTTATTGCATTCGTTGTGTTGTTATATTTATTCAGACCCTCCGAGGAGGGCAATGTTGTAATAAGTGTGCGTGTGTATGATGTAGGTCTTCCAACCCCACGTCTTTCTCCCTTTATTTACCAGCTTATGATGGTTAGGTTTAGGGCACGTTTAAATTAGCATCCTTATGCTCGTATGTTTGCATCCATCTGTTTTGCATGCACTGGGCTCGGCGCATCATGCTAACTGCATTGTATTTCAATTCCAAGTTGAATACTGTATCGATTGTTGCATCTCATATGCCATCTAAGAATAGCCGAGCCTATTGTAGTTACATCGCCATGTTTGCATTAGGCATTCTTAGCATAGTTAGGATTCATGCATGATTTCTAATTAGCTTCTTTCTTTGGCTCCGGAGTACTCGGTAAGTGTTTATGCTTTAGTACTTGCCCATGTGTGTAAGTGACTGCCATGATAGCATGCTTACCATGAGGCTATGTGCTTATGTGATATAACTGCCTGAATACTGTGGGTGAAGGTTGGTTGCTTGAGTGTGGAATAATTCGTCGAAACCCGTGTTTTAGCTTACTTGCGAGTAGCAAATTTCAATCCATTTTTTCAAAACAAACGGATATGCGATGCTTTATTCCCAAATTAGCAATCCAGTCTATACTTGTATGCTGTATGCATCACATAGTAATTCTAGCTAATAACCGGAATAAGAGTGCATAAATGTTTTCAAAAACTCGATATCATGGTTAGTAGAGGCCGATCTCTTGATCGGACGAGCGAGGGTGCTCACGAAGTGACCTTCCCAATCGTACCCAGTTCCCGATGTCAGGGCCAACTTTGTGATCGAGACAGAACGTGGCCTAGAGCGTGGTTTACTATTCCAAAAATATTTAGTTCGCGCCCGCTAACTACTCAAAATAAGTCCATGGGTACTCTAGTCGCGACTTTCATAAGTTAGCACTTCTTTATAAACTCATGTTCAGTATTTGCCGGATTTAGACTCTTTGATGATTTCACCATCCGCATTGCACTTCAATCTATTGAGACTCAGTGTTAAGCAGTGACTATTCTGAGTCCGAACTGTAGTAAGCCCAAATGAACAAAACGGGAATTCCTCCGCGGAGTTCGGGGATTCACGTCTACAGTGGCCTTGGTACGAGTTCCGGGTTTTCCTAAATTTCTCAAAAATATTTAGGTGGCGATTCTATATTTGGCAAAGCTGTCCATTTTGACATTTTGATTCAAAATTGATTTTTCAAAAAGAATTGCCAGATTTATGAACATGATTATATACAACTCTCTTACTATTAATGAATTATCTGAACAACTGTTTAGAATACAGTGAATGCGAACTTAGCTTAATCTCTACGCAGACAAAGTCTGATTACGAAATGGTGGAAGTAAATTCTTGGTTTTAGATGATAATTTTCACATGACATAATAAAATTTTGTGTAAGATGTGTGTAGATTTTTGGTAGTATGCTAACTATTTTATTTTTTTTTAATCCATATCTTAATCAAACTACCTTTACCGGCTAAATTTAATATAGATAGATACAAATTTTAAAATTTAAATTATTTTTAAAAGATCATCAATTAAGAAAATTTTAAATATTATTATACTGATGAATGACTCAATTTTTTTTTTTTTTTTAATTTTGAAAAGTTAAAATATTTGACTTAACTATTATATATATTAGACTGTTTTTAAAAGAGTTAAGATAAAATATTCAATTATAATACTACCATATTGATTAAATTAACAATTTTAAGATTAAATGTCCAAATATTATCATATTGATTAAATGTCCAATAATTTCATGACAGTGTATTTTTGTATTTTTAAAATTGAAAAAAAAATATAGAGATACAACGTTTTTGCTCGTATAATAGTATAGATTTAAATTAAAATTGATAGATAAATATATCAGTACTTGAAATATTGTAATTAGCATTTTGGATATCTCTTAATTTCTTTTTTGAATTTTAAGAGAGAGAATAGATTTGGGTAAATCAGGAAAGAGATTATTTTGTTCTTTCCTTCTAAAAAACATAAATTTGGAATCATTATTATTTTTAATTATTGGTTTAATGAGTAGTCAATATGTGTTTTTAAATTATTTTTTTAATTTAAAAAAAAATTCACAAATTTTGTAATATCCTTGTTCTATAGTATGCTAATTGGTCCTTAACATGAATCATGATTATGTTTAATATAATTTTGTTGTGCCATTATGTTGAAAATATGTGATTTTGAATTTCTATCTGTTCACCGTAGAAATATCTGTTTGATTGTCTGCTTTGGAAATTAAATTGAACCCCGTCATCAGCCACAGAAACTGAAAATGATTACGCCATTGTGGTTGGCATGTTTTTAGAGCCTACGGTGAAGTTTAATTGAAATTGATTCGGATAAAATTAAATGGATTAAATTAATGGATAGTGCTCAATTATTTAAAATATTAGGAATTTTTGATTAGAGGAGCTTATTAGTACTTTAGTGGAGTGGCCACTTTCACCCAAATTCTCTCTTTAGCTTCATTACTGATTTTGAACTCACAGAGAAAGATAGAGAGAGAGCCGACCTTGAGAGAAAAAAGAGGCATCTTGGTGTATTTTTGCTTATGATTGTGAATTGGGAAGGCTAGGTGCAAGGGTTGGCCCATAAATGTTGAAGATTAAAGCTCCTTGGTGAGGTAATTCATGAGTTCTAGTTGTAATTTTGTGGATTCAAGTTTGATTAATGGTCACAAGAACATGAATTAGTTTGATTATAAGGGAATTGAGTTGTATTTGTTGAATTTAAAAGTCAATAGATGCATGCATGTAGGAAATTACTATGAATTTCCATATTGGGCATAAAGTATGTAATCCATGTTGAGTTTTGATTAATGACCATGTATTTGATAATCTCTTCACCAATTAAGTTAGGGAATATATGTGTATATTTCACATGCAAGTGCAAATCATGGAGCTTGAGTCTTGCATGTTTGAATCTAGTGTGTTTCCAGAAAACAACTCAATCACTTACCAGTGCAAGTGGTAATTCTTTGTACATTAGGTACAAACTTCTAGAAGTGCTTATTTGCAATCAAGGATTGTGTTTACCAACATCCTTCGTTCTAAAAAAAAATATGTCTCAAGCCATAATCTCAGGGACACCATTCCTGTGTTTATTAATGCCAATCACTAAAATTGACTCTATTGGCATTCATATAACTCTAAATGATCAGCCGATTATCTTTGAGTTTATTACAGAACCTTACACCAAAGAACTAGGTCAAATCAAAGGTCTAGTTGATTTCAAAGAAAAACAAATTAAGTTCTTACAAAAGGAAATTAGTTTTTTAACTACAGAACAAAGATGTGAGAATTACAAATGAGAAAGGGTGGGAAACAATACCCGGAGAAACAGGCTCCCTGTGCACATTTGAGTCTTGTGTTTTGTTGTGTTTTGTTTGTCTCGATTCTTGTTTTGAGTCGTTTCGAGTGTCAATAGGTGTGTTTAGGTTGTTTGCCTTTGTTTTTCTTTGTTAAGCCGTGATGCGCTGTGTCCAGTCGTAGGCTCAACACCCGGTTGAGAATCCTTTTCTCATTTCAATCTCAAAAATAAATCGTTTTGTGCTCAGAGTGCTGTGTCGTTCTCCATATTTGTGCAAAACAGGATTTGTTCTTTCATAAAACCGCAGGGTTCAACCCAGGTCATGTGAAAACAGTAAAACCAGGACCTATTTGAAGCTATATAGGTTCCAGACTACAAAGCAAAAGAAAATGGGAAAATTTTGAGCATCTAAGTGTGTTTCACCTTCAGAAAATTCCGAGATTGCATTCCATATGCACCTCTTCAGACCTTGTTAATGCTACCGAAGTATGAGTGCGCCTCTACCTCAAGTGTAAACCTGCTTCAAGTCAAAATGGCGGTCTAAGCAGCACATGTGGCTTTCACATACAGACGTTATCTCTTGCCAACATAAACGGTGTGTACCCTTTTTGAGCTGAGTGTGTTGCAAAGCCCTCTGAGAGATAAATCTGAGGCACCAGAGTACATATTTGATGCCCCTCTATTGCATAGAATGTGCACTTTCATATACACTTCTTTTTCATGCGTGCCACGCATTGTTATGATCCATGCATAGAATATGCTTGCTTTCGATTCCGCATAGAATATGCTTTGCTTTCAATGTTGCATAGAATATGTCTGTCTCATGCATAAAACATGCGTTCAATATTGCATAGAATATGTTTTCCTTGTTGCATAGAAAATGCCCCCATACTTGCATAGAACATGCACTTTATCGCACTTCTTTTGTGCACCTTCCTTGCACTTTCTTGTGCATTACATCTCTCTCACACTATCTTATGCACTTACACTTTGTATCTCACTCACACTATCTTGTGCATTTCAAATCACTCGTGCTATTTAGCGCATCGCACTGTTTTGTGCATTACATTTCAATCGCGCTATTTTGCGCATTGCATTCATTCACGCTATTTTGCGCACCTCAATCGCACTGTCTTGTGCTTTGCATATCGCATCGCACTGTTTTGTGCAGTTTATCATTCGCGCTATTTTGCGCATCGCACTATTTTGTGCAGTTTATCATTCGCACTATTTTGCGCATCGCACTGTTTTGTGCAGTTTACTTTCGCGCTATTTTGTGCATCGCACTGTTTTGTGCATTTTATCACTTGCGCTGTTTTGCGCATCACACTGTTTTGTACAGTTTATCACTCGCGCTATTTTGCGCATCGCACTGTTTTGTGCAGTTTATCATTCACGCTATTTTGTGCATCGCACTGTTTTGTGCAGTTTATCACTCACGCTATTTTGCGCATCTCACTGTTTTGTGCAGTTTACTTTCGCACTATTTTGCACATCACACTGTTTTGTGCAGTTTACATTCGTGCTATTTTGCGCATCGCACTGTTTTGTGCAGTTTACACTCGCGCTATTTTGCGCATCGCACTATTTTGTGCACCTTACTTTCATTGTATATGCATTTTATCGCGCTATCTTGTGCACCTTACCTGCACTTGTTAGTGCATTGCATCGTTTGCACTATCTTGTGCACCTTACCTGCACTTGTTAGTGCATTACATCGCGCTATCTTGCACACCTTACCTGCACTTGTTAGTGCATTGCATTATTATGTATATTTCATAGCATTGTTATGCTTATTTTTCCCTCATTGTTATGTGTCACACTTAGGCTGCATGGTCATGCACCTCTTCACTTGCGTTGTCACGCACTTTCTACTCGCATTGCTAAGCATGTTGCTAACGATATTGTACCAGTTAAGTTTCTTTCTTTTACAGGCACGATATTATATGTACGATTCATTTGAGGCTGGCGCGACCAGACGAATCGGACAGGTATTGTATTCTCCAAGTGAAACGTAGCGAGAATTGAATAATTCTCTTACATCCTTTCTGTATGAAATGTAGTTAGATTTGTATATGCTTGCTTAAAACTGTTGCATGACTTGCTTCATTACAGCTTTCTTTCCATGATCATAAGTTATGTTCGGCTTTGTGCATGTCTTTTGCATTTTTGCCCCTGCCTGCGGGCACATCTCTTTGTTTATCTCGCCTGTTTGTCTAAGTCTTTAGCCTTGTCAAAAATAGGTTGTCTCTGGGCTTTGACATTCACTCCCGTCACTTATGACTTCCGACTTCTGTCAAAAAGGGGCAACTGTAGACATCCCATTTTTGACCAACCTTAAGACTCAGACATCATCAATTGAGCGCTCGGTGATGACACATGTTGTGCTCGTTCTGAGGTTACAGAGTCTCAGCTGAAAGCCTTGCCTCCGGACTTCAAGACTCTTTTGTGCTTTGCCTCGGTTTGCAAACCAGGTTCTGTTTTCTCTTCCCAAAGGAAGCAAGAGGTCTCATAGACCATCTCTCAGTAGCCGTAGGCTACTTTTCGTGGTTGTAGACCAATGTTCCCGTTTGGAGACCAGTTTCCAATTTTCGGAGCCGTCGGTCGTACGCCTCGGTTCGGGACTGCTTAACTTCCTCCGTTTGCTCCGATTTTTGGCACACACCTTGTTTCCTCTCTCTAGAGGGACACTGTGGCCTGGGAGACCACCTTTGTGGTCGCACGCCACTTTCGATGCTTAACAATCAGTTTTCGGGGGCCTCCGGCCGCGCGTTTTGGCCCCTGAACCCTCGTTTTGCATCCGTCTTGGTTCCTTTTTGGCATGGACCCTATTTTCATTGTTTAGAAGGTGGTACAAGGGTGGGAGACCACCTTTCCTTCTTGGAGACCACTTTTCCCCGCCGTCCGATTTTTCTTGTCAGGTAACTGGTCTCCCTGACTTTTGAGCCACAATTACTGGTCTCCCACCATACCACTAGCTTGCTTTCACCTTGGAGACCACCCTAGGAGGCCACCGACCAGCTGACTGTTTTGAACCTGGTCGGCCGACCAGGGCAAGTGGTCGGCCGACCACCTGAACTGGTCGGCCAGCTCTCTACAGCTTTGTCTCATTAAGTTGCTTCTAGCTGTGCTAGCTGGGAGGCATTTGCTGTATCCTCCATACACGTCATATCTCCTTCTATATCTCTTTCTTTTAGGTTCAATAGAGCCTTGTTCTTGGCCCTTCACACACCATCTCACAACCACACACTTCCACCATTGCTTGGAGGTCCTTGGAGCTTGTTTGCAGAGCTTGAGGACCTGGTTTCTTGGTCCAAAGCTTGCTGTCTTGCTGTGCTACAAGGGTAACACACACTAGTTCCCTCTTTTGGTCCTTATTTTGTTTCATATCTTAGCTCTATTTGCAAGCATATTTGGACTTTTTAATAAACTGAAAAAAGTTTTATTTTGACCTCCTCTTGAAGTTTGTTTAAGGTCATTTTTCTGGTGGGGGTCATCTACCCCCTTACATGCTTGTTTTCACCTTGTTTTGAGCCATGCATCTAGGCCTTTGAAGTGAGCTTTGTTTGGCCCTCTAGCCACTGAAATCCAGTGGATTTTCAATGGCTAGCATACTGTTTTGAGTCCCAAAATCAGAGAGGGGTGACCCTCTCACCCCTTGTCTTGTTTACTAGCATTGTTGGCCTAACAAAGAGGCCTATATTTACACACTTCTTGAGCATGTTTTAGGCCATTTTTTGTGAGTTTTAGGACCTGCATGACCTCTGTCCAAAGGTGGTTTTTCCATATTAAGTGTCCCTCGTGCATGTGTAAAGTAACCCTCTTCATGGCCTTTCAAAGGAGCCTATCATTCTTGCATGCACAGACCGTGTTTTAGTGGGTTTTTGGGGTTTATTTGGCATGTCATACCTCTGAATTTTTCTGGTTTGATAGCCTCTTTATTGCCTCACATACTTGTAGTACAAATCCCCTTTACTAGCTTGTGTTGCATGCTATTTTGGTCCTTGATTCTAGCACTTTTTGGCCATACCTTAAATTGATTTTTTGCATGTGTTGGACTGCCTTAACTCTGTTTTTATTCCTCATGGTTGAATAATGCTTGCTATGCATGGTTGTAGTTCAATACCCTTGCCTAGCTTTGAGTTTTGGGGCCTATTGCATGCTTGTGCTGAGGTGTTTCCATGTTTTGGGGCCATTGTATATCATATTTCAGAGCTTATATGCATGCCATATTCCCATGTTTTTCACTCTTTAAATGCGTTTGAGAGTTGTGCATAAATGCCTCGTTTTTGGACCATTGCATAAGCTTCATTTCTATGCATGTTGAGCCATCATTTTAGGCCATTTTCCCACTGTCTTGGACCTAGCTAGGGTCTGTTTAGGGTCAGTTTTGTCATTTGTGCATTGCTTTTTGTACCTCTAGTGTAATCCGCTTCACTAGTTTCGGTATTCGGGCCATCTAGCATGCATTGTGTGACATATTTGCATGATTCGAGACCATGGTGCATCATGTTTCAGAGCTGGAAAATGTGTGTTTGTATGTCATGTTTCATCCTTTGCCATGCTTTGATAAAGTTGCATTTGGTGCCTTAGGATTGGTCCCTTGCATTGGACATGTTTGCATGAGTGTTCTTGCCTTTAATTTCACCATCATTGGCCACTGATTTAAGTGTGGCTGAGGCCCATTCATTTTAGTTTAAGTCCATCTTGCATTATGTATGCCATATCCATGTTGTCGCATGCTTGATCGCTGCATTGTGTATGCCTTGATTATGCCTTTGTGCATGCCCAGCGTCATGTGCATTGTATATGCCATATAGTTTTCATGTGCATTGTGTATGCCATCGATTATTTCATAGCATTGTGTATGCTAGTAGCATGTTTGCATATCATCATTTGCATGATTGCATCATTTAGTGGCATTATGTTTAAGTTGCATGTTAGAGTTGCATTCATGCATGCCATGTATGTTGCATTGTGTTTGGAGTAAGGTTTAGCCCAAACGCGGGAAGAGAGGGATGTTTTGTACTCCAAGTGACGAAATGTGCCTCGATTCTCGATCGCCGACACTCCGGATTACCCATGATGGAGTTTAGGCCTCATTGTGTTTATATGTGCATTCATTTTACATTGAGTCGTGCAATCCGACTCCTCAGCCATCATGTATCGAGATGCGTGGTTGATGGCACGAGGATTGAGGACTACACTTCCTAGAGCTTATGCAATGATGGCGAGAGTGGTCGGGCACACATATGTTGAAAATACCTTGCCTTCTCTCTCTCTTGCCTTTGTTGCAAAAAAAGTAGAAACCAGGAGGATGAACTGGTCGGCCGACCAGGTTTTCTGGCAGGCCGACCACCTTTTCTGGTCTTCACCACCAAGGGTGGTCGACAGGTGGCTTCCCTTGTTCATAGCTTGGTCAGCAGCCTTCCCACAACTTCCCTGGATGGAGTTTCATCTCTCTGGAGCCTCGTGCAACTTTCTGAAATCAATTGCAAACAAGGGCGAGTCGAGGCATCGCGATGGATTTCCCAACAAGGCAACTCGGGCATGCATGCATCCTTTATCATTCAAGGCAGAGCTGAGGCAATCCATTCCATGTAGCTTGCATGCTAGTTTATTTGCTTCCTTAGTTAAATTTGTTAATTAATTAGGGTTGTGTAATAATTAGCTTTAATTCGTTATTCATTCGGTTGTGTATTATTTTATTCAGACCCTCCGAGGAGGGCAATGTTGTAATAAGTGTGCGTGTGTATGATGTAGGTCTTCCAACCCCAGTCTTTCTCCCTTTCATTTACCAGCTTATGATGTTAGGTTTAGGGCACGTTTAATTAGCATCCTTATGCTCGTATGTTTGCATCCATTCATCTGTTTTGCATGCACCGGGCTCGGCGCATCATGCTAACTGCATTGTATTTTCAATTCTAAGTTGAATACATGTATCGATTGTTGCATCTCATATGCCATCTAAGAATAGCCGAGCCTATTGTAGTTACATTTTCGCATGTGTTGCATTAGGCATTCTTAGCATAGTTAGGATTCATGCATGATTTCTAATTAGCTTCTTTCTTTGGCTCGGAGTTATCGGTAAGTGTTTATGCTTTAGTATCCTTGCATGTGTGTAAGTGACTGCCATGATAGCATGCTTACCATGAGGCTATGTGCTTATGTGATATAACTGCCTGAATGCCTGTGGGTGAAGGTTGGGTTGCTTGAGTTGGAATAATTCGTCGAAACCCGTGTTTTAGCTTACTTGCGAGTAGCAAATTTCAATCCATTTTTCAAAACAAACGGATATGCGATGCTTTATTCCAAATTAGGCAATCCAGTCTATACTTGTATGCTGTATGCATCACATAGTAATTCTAGGCTAATAACCGGAATAAGAGTGCATAATGTTTTCAAAACTCGATATCATGGTTAGTAGAGGCCGATCTTTGATCGGACGAGCGAGGGTGCTCACGAAGTGACCTTCCCCAATCGTACCCAGGTTCCCGATCCGAGGCAACTTTGGTGATGACGAACACGTGGCCTTAGGCACGAGTCAGGGTTTACTCAATTCCCCCAAAACAAAATATTTAGGTGGCGACTCTGTATCTGGCAAAGCAGTCCATGTTTAGCACTTCTTTCTAAAAATCTGTTTTTCAAAATGATTTGCCGGATTTAGACTCTTTGATGATTTACCAATCTCGCATTGCACTTTGCGAGATCAGATTAAGAACCGTGACATTTGAGTCCGAACTGTAGTGAGCCCAAATGAACAAAACGGGATTCCCTCCCGGGACGTTCGGGGACGTCTACAGTGGCCTTTGGTACGAGTTCCGGGTTTCCTAAATTTCTCAAAAATATTTAGGTGGCGATTCTATATTTGGCAAAGCTGTCCATTTTTGACATTTTGATTCAAAATTGATTTTTCAAAAGAATTGCCAGATTTAGACTCATTTGTATTTATCTATTTCACATTGTACTTGTGAAATCAGATTTAGAATCACGTGAGTCCGAACTGTAGGGCTATCGTATCCAAAAAGAGCACGAAAAGTCGAGCTACAGGAAAATATCTTGGTGTTTAGATGATAATTTTCACATGACATAATAAATTTTGTGTTAAGATGTGTGTAGATTTTTGGTAGTATGCTAACTATTTTATTTTTTTTTAATCCATATCTTAATCAAACTACCTTTACCGGCTAAATTTAATATAGATAGATACAAATTTTAAAATTTAAATTATTTTTTAAAAGATCATCAATTAAGAAAATTTTAAAATATTATTATACTGATGAATGACTCAAATTTTTTTTTTTTTTTTAATTTTGAAAAGTTAAAATATTTGACTTAACTATTATATATATAGACTGTTTTAAAAGAGTTAAGATAAAATATCAATTATAATACTACCATATTGATTAAATTAACAATGTTAAGATTAAATGTCCAATATATTATCATATTGATTAAATGTCCAATAATTTCATGACATGTGTATTTTTGTATTTTTAAAATTGAAAAAAAAATATAGAGATACAACGTTTTTGCTCGTATAATAGTATAGATTTTAAATTAAATATGATAGATAAATCAGTACTTGAAAATTTGTAATTAGCATTTTGGATATCTCTTAATTTTTCCTTTTGAATTTTAAGAGAGAGAATAGATTTGGGTAAATCAGGAAAGAGATTATTTTGTCTTTCCTTCTAAAAAACATAAATTTGGAATCATTATTATTTTTTAATTATTGGTTTAATGAGTTAGTCAATATGTGTTTTTAAATTATTTTTTTAATTAAAAAAATTCACAAATTTTGTAATATCCTTGTTCTATAGTATGCTAATTGGTCCTTAACATGAATATGATTATGTGTTTAATATAATTTTGTGTGCCATTATGTGAAAATATGTGATTTTGAATTTCTATCTGTTCACCGTAGAAATATCTGTTTGATTGTCTGCTTTGGAAATTAAATTGAACGCCCTATCAGCCACAGAAACTGAAATTGATTACGCCATTGTGGTTGGCATGATTTTTAGAGCCTACGGTGAAGTTTAATTGAAAATTGATTCGGATAAAATTAAATGGATTAAATTAATGGGATAGTGCTCAATTATTTAAATATTAGGAATTTTGATTAGAGGAGCTTATTTAGTGGGCCACTTTCACCCAAATTCTCTCTTTAGCTTCATTTGACTGATTTTGAACTCAAGAGAAGAGAGAGAGAGAGAGCCGACCTTGAGAGAGAAAAGAGGCATCTTGGTGTATTTTTGCTTATGAATTGTGAATTAGGAAGGCTAGGTGCAAGGGTTGGCCATAAATTGTAAAGATTAAAGCTCCTTGGTGAGTAATTCATGAGTTCTAGTTGTAATTTTGTGGATTCAAGTTTGATTAATGGTCAAGAACATGAATTAGTTTGATTATAAGGGAATTGAGTTGTATTTGTTGAATTTAAAGTCAATAGATGCATGCATGTAGGAAATTACTATGAATTTCCATATTTGGGCATAAAGTATGTAATCCATGTTGAGTTTTGATTAATGACCATGTATTTGATAATCTCTTCACCAATTAAGTTGAGGATATTGTGTATATTTCACATGCAAGTGCAAATCATGGGAGTTTGAGTCTTGCATGTTTGAATCTAGTGTGTTGGTGATGAGTTTGAGTTAATTTGAGACATGCATGTGATTAAATTGTGAAATTAAGTTTCATTGTGTTGTAATTTGGTATTTATACCATGTTAGAATATGTATATGTGAAGTTTGAGCCAAAATCATGCATTTGGAACCTTTGAACATCAAATTGAAGCTCAAGAACATGTTCTGGATTTTCCAGAATTTTGATGTCCGCTCGAGCGGGGAAACCGCCGCTCGAGCGTGAAATTCGTGTTCCCAGTATTTTCTACAGACATGGTGTCCGCTCGACCGGGGAAGTTCACGCTCGAGCGGGGAGCCATATAGAGAGGCCTTCTGCTTGAGCGCCAGAGTTCGTGATCGAGCGTAAATTTGACATATCCAGTACTTTTGCAGACCTCGTAGGTCTGCTCAAGCGGGGACCCTGTTTTCTAAAATTTCGAAAAGACAATTTGTGTTTCATTTTCTGTTCTCTTTCACTTCCAAGCACTCTTAGGCATGCATTGAGCATTGTAAATGAGTAAAAGAGATAAGAATGAAGTCTAAAGAGAAAAATGTGAATTTAGAACGGATCGAATTGTTTGTGACCCTTTTGTGTTCATAGAATGTGTAGGGTCGAGCTCCAGGGCAAACCAACCAACCGATCACTGTGAGTAAAATCTTAACAGAGATATTTGAAATATGTTGTTGTCCAATTGCTTACTTCTATGTAGGTTTTATAAGTTCATTGATTCGATTGGAGGACAATGTTTGCTATACCGAAGGAGTGGGCCAGAGGCCAGTCTGATTCGAATAATAGAATGAATGGGCCAGAGGCCATTTTGACACGAATGGATGGGCCAGAGGCCGTTTTGACACGAATGAATGGGCCAGAGGCCGTTTTGACATGAATAAATTGGCCGGATGCCGTTTTGACATTAATGAATAGGCCGGAGGCCGTTTCGACATGAACAAATGAATGGGCCAGAGGCGATTTTGTTATCTGAATGGGCCAAAGGCAGTTTTGACACAAATGAAAGTTTGAATGGGCCAAAGGCCAGTTTGTTTGGAACCGCAGTCACTTGACCTAAATTGTGTATATATGTTAAATAGAAATATGAATTGGGCCTAAGGCCGTTTGAAGCATGTTGTTCTATATATCGTCTGTATAGCTTTTTTAATTGATATTATTCACTAGGCTCTCGCTCACGCTCATTCATGTGTTTGTAGGTGAGCCAAGAGAAGTCCAAACCCAGCCCAGTGAAGTCTATGTGGAACAACAAAGGTTTTGGGAGAGTCAGCCCTTGTGTCTCACACACGAGACCCCTATTTGCCCTTTTGTTATGTATTTATATTCTGTCATGTTGGCAAAGGCTTTGCATCTGTTGTATATAGTCGTGATGGGTTGACTTAGACTTATATGATCTTGTATGTACAGAACTTTATGTAGTACATATTTTGTTGTGAGCTATTAATATGCATATGTATGGTTTGTTATGATGTGCCATGTAAGTACAGCTCTATGGACAAAGTTTTAAACTGCTTTCGTTTGGCCTCCATTAACTCTGTTAACATACATTTGGTTTGGTTTGAGGCCGTAGGAAATCTCATGATCACTGGCCGGTTATGTCCTCAACCCACGGGGCGAGTTCGAGTCATGACAAATTTAATTAGAAGTGTTGTAGTTTTCATAATGTACGGAAAGTTTCTTTTGTTTAATATATAGAACAAATATATAAATAGATAGATACATAGAGATATAGTTTTGGAAGAAAATTTAAAAATTTTACTATACTTGATAGGTAAAGATTAATGTATGAAATGTGGAATATTTATTAATTTTGTAATAAATACATTTTAGATTTTACGACAATTGTATACTTAGGGAATAAAAAACAAAAAAAAAATTATATATTGCTCGACTTGATGTGCAAAGATTAATATTTTTTTTAATAGTGAGGTTAGCGTCCGACATATGAAATATTTATTAATTTTGCAATATGTAAATTTTTTATTTCCCAGCATAAATTTATTATCTATTTTTCATTTATAACTCTAGATTATGTTTGACAATTTTAAAATATTTTCATATAAGTGACATGACGTATATGTACTAATACTAAATTTAAAAACCTTAAAAATCTAATTTATCAAATCTAAAAAAATAGATCTCATTTACTTTCTTTTCATAAATTTGAGCTAATTAAAATATCAACAATGCTAGGTATTCCGAAAAAATATAGCTCAAATGACTCGAAACACTCAAAACGACGTCGTTTTGAGTGTAAAATAACGTCGTTTTGACACATTTGAGTCATTTGAGCCACAAAAATTTATGTCATCAAACATTTTTCTTAAAATATATTGTCTTGAAAATCCAACAACTAATAACATTGCAACATGGGTATTTTTATAAATAAAAAATTCAATATTATGAAAAATAAGAATTGAAACTTTGAAGTTCAAACATCCCCATAATGTTTTTTTGCTTATATCATAATATATATCTTTCTGCAAATATATTAACATTATTGGTTGTTAATTGGTATGCGTGGGTTTTTATGAGTACTAGTGGGTGGCACACACACGATGTGTGTGCAATTTAAATAAGTAACAATAAAAAAAAAAATAATGAAGTTCATATTATAATGTGTACTTAGCTTAAGTGGTATGAATCGTCGTACTTAAATCCATGGTCATGGGTTCAAGCCTTGCCCATCTCTTTGTTTAACTTTTTTTTAAAAAATAAAAAATACTGCCACATGGCATGAGGAGAGTGAAGCTTCAAGACACCATATTATGTATTCACTTTATAATAGTATAGATATTTGTCAGTTAAGACCGTAAACTCAATACCAACAACCAAATTATAAGAGGGAAAAAATAAATAATTAAGCAAACCTACACTGCTAAAGATTAAATAATCTTTCTTTTTCTTTTCTTTCTTTTTTTGTGATATTAATAATAGAGCTTTCACGAGTATTAATGGGTAATTGTGTCTTCGGAACCATTTAACTATTATATAAAAGGGGCTGAAAACCAAAGTTACTTTAAACAAAGTTAACTTTTAATTTTTAATCTATTTTGAGTTATATTATTTTTCATATTTTTTTTTAAAAAAAAGAATAAAACTAAAAAGACAATTTTTAACCATTTTATCAAAAACACTCCTATGCCATATTGGGCTTCTACCACATTAAAGAGCATCTCGGAGCATGAACAAATTAGACTGTTCATGGCCCAAATGTATTTGGTGAACAAAATCTTGGGCTTGCCGTGCTAGATCATGGACATAATAGACAATTTATGCAACCTTTCATGCCATAGGGGATTTTATTAACTTCATGTCAAATAAAAAGGTTACAATATTTAAATAGGAAAAAAAAACAAACTCCTTTTTTAAACGTTCACAATCCAAGGGGGAATGGAAGAGAATGAGAATGAAAGCAATTTTAGGCAAGGCCTTGATAATTAAAAATTAAAAATATTTTGTCAAGGTATGATACAGTAACAAGTAAGAGGACTCCCAGGAACTGGTGGAATGCATTTACCACCCTTTGGAAAGCCTGTGCTAATGCAATGTTTGTTGCAATCTGGAAAATTTGAGCATGGTCCCTGGTATAACAGCGTTTCTGCTTCACCTATCACAACAAAAAAAATAAAAAATAAAAAAATAAAAAAAAATAAGAGAGAGAGAGAGAGAGAGAGAGAGAGAGAGAGAAATATATATTTATTATTGTATTTTTTTATAAACTTTATGATTGGATACATAGAAGAGAAAAGAGAACACGTTATCATATTTTGTTTGGTTAAACTACATAAAAGAAAACAAAAACAAAAAAATATATATATTTTGTGTTGTTTTACCCAAATAAATTTTAATTGGTATCAATTTTTATTTCTTCTAGTTTTGTTATTACGAAAAATTAGTAATTTGTTGATTTCTGTTCTCTCTTGTTTTCTCTACTTTTGAGATATTCAAAATGAAGATAATAAGAGAAATTTTATTTCTTTTCCATTTCACACAATTTTTTCCTTTTTACTAATCCAAACAAATGATATGAATAAAAGAAATATATTTCTTTTATTTTCTTTTGAAATCACCCATTTTAAACAAGTTGTTAACATGTGTGTCCTTCAGGCAAACATAAAAAAACAAATATTATTTTTATATATACACATACATATACGGACAGAAACACACTTATCAAGAATTAAAAGAGAAATGATATACCAGAAGTTGAAAGGAGAGCAATGCAAAGAAACCCAACAAAGAGGACGCTACTGGTGATGGAGGAGACCTTGCCCATGTTTTTCTTTTTTGGTGATGTTTCTTGTTTGTGGTCTTTTGCTATATGTGAATGAGTAATCTTATGGCCAATTTATAGTAGTTGGATTCTTTGTTTTGGCCCTAAAAAATTACATTTATCTCTGGGGAGTAAATAGATATTAAAGAACCGGATTTTCAATATATATATACTAGTATATCACTCGTACTATGCACGGATTATATTTACAATTATTTATATACATGAATTGCGATTTTTAAATGTCTTTTTTTTTTTAAATGCCTTCTTTCTTTCTTTTTTATATTATACTAAAGTTTAATATTTTGATAATAATCAAATGTGTTAGACTTTTCAATGAATTAAATGTCTTTTTTTTTTAATTATATTATATTAAAGTTTAATATTTTAATAATAATTATATGTGTTGGACTTTTCAAGAAATTTTTTTTATGCTTGTTCTTAATGCATTAAAGTGTCATTATGAGGAATAATAATCATATGTGTTGGGACTTATCAAGGAATTCATATGTGTTGGATTTCAAAGAATTTTTTTTTTTTATGTTTGTTCTTAATGCATTAAAGTGTTATTATGAGAGTAAGGTTTTTAATGCATTAAAGTGTTATTATGAGGGTAAGATTTTGGGGTTAGGAGAAGTTAATAAATGTAAAAAAAAAAATTTTTTACCAAATATGCATATGAGTATGAAATCCACACTTGTAATTGGTATAAGTTTTGATTAAATATTTTAGGTCTCTAAGCATTTTTGGACGTTAAAAGACTACCATAGTGTACACTACATACCATACATAGGTCATGGGACCTACACCAATTTGGTAAAAAAAAAAATAATAAAATTGTGTATCCCATTACTATTGTGATAGAGACCCCACACATACATGACTCCCACAACCCTCACTCTCATCCCAATCACTCATAATATGGAGTCCACATATACATGGGTGGACTCCACACACACATCAAGGGTTAAGATCAAATTGGAGTCATGAAACTCCTAAAAAAGGAGTCCCAATCCCACTCTCATCACAACTACTCATAATATGAGGTCCACACATACATGAGTTGACTCCACACATACATCAAAGGCCAAGATCTAATTAGGGGTCATGAAACCCCAAAAAAGGGGTTCCAAACATTTCTGTACTACTTTTGTTGTGATAGAAATCCTCACACATACATGACCCTACAACCCCTACTCTCATTCTAACCACTCATAATGTGGGGTCCACTCATACATGAGTGAATCCCACACACATATTAAGGGCCAAAATCAAATTGGCGGTCATGAAACTCCCAAAAAAGGGTTCCCAAACATTTTTGTACTACTTCTATTGTGATAGAGACCCCCACACATGCATGACTCCCACAACCCCTACTATCATCCCAACTACTCATAGATGACATGCAGTGTAGATTATGGTAATTTTTTAATGTTCAAAAATGCCGAGACTTAAATGTTAGAGATTTTGGTCTCTAGCATTTTTAGATATTAAGGTTACGTTTGGCCGATAAGATTGGATGAGATTATTAGTGAGAGAATGGTTATTAAAGAGATTATTAATATAGGAATTGTTTGTGAGGAGATTAAGTAAAAGTGTATTTATTTTGATAATAGTACGGGCGATGGTTAATGATGTGATTATTAAATTATTTTTATATAAAATAAATAAAAATAATTTGTATATTAAAAAATATAAAAAAAAAAACTGGTGCACTTGGTCAAAAAAATAAAACTAAAAAAATAAAAAATTTATATAAAGTAGACTTAATCCACTCACTATGTGCCTAATTCTACCAAAAATTCAGCCAAACTAATCCCTACTAAGGAGGATTACTGAACCCCTTGTATTATTAATTCCTCCTCCTAAATCATCACCAAACATGTCATAGGTGAAATCTGCAGCCATAACAAGATTACCGTAATCTATATTATATACCATATATATTATATACCATATATATTATGGAGTAAATAAGCATTCAAGAGCAATGGAAATACATAAAATACATAAAATTTTACTATTTTTTTACCAAATTGGTAAGTTCCCCACAACACGATTGTGAGGCCCACCACACCCAAATGAGCGTTTTGGTAAATATTTTAATAAAATATTTAAAATTTCTAATATTTTTGGATATTAAGATTATCATAATTTACAACACATATCATGGAGGTAGTTAATAAAAATAATTAATTTGTATACAGGTGGGATAATTGTATTGGGATTTATCATTTTAAGATCAAATGTCAATTAACTGATATTAATTATAAAAATATCTTTTTGAGGGCATTGTTATGCAAGTCTAAAAATCATATCTAATTTTCAAGTTTAATGATGTATTAATCAATTAAGGCTTTATTTGGGAAGCCTTGGTTGGGGCCATTTTGACTATTTTAGGCACAAAAAATAAAATAGTCTTTTTAACTCAATAAGACAAAACATCGCATATAATTCATAATCATTATTTCTTTCACAAAAAAGTCAAAAAAGCCAAAAGCTCTTCCCAAATTAGACTTTTTAGCCCCAAGCTAAAATAGTCAAAAAAACTAAAAAACCAAAAAGCCAACCCACTTTCGAAACAAATCCTAAGATAGGTAACACGCTCACTCATAGGGGTGTTCGTGGTTCGGTTACAGCCAGAGAACCTTCAATTCGCTATCCGTCCGCCAGATTGACGGTTGGATGTGAATTGGTTTGACGGTTTAAATTTTTACAAATTTTGAGTATAATATAACAACTTGTCAATATTTTTTTTGAATAACACTTCAACTTAACATAACTAAAATATTATCAAATAAATTGTCAAATACTAATAATAAATACATATAAGAAAATTATGTATTATCAAAACTATTTCATTACTTTTTTTATTCAAAAACTATTTACTTTGATTTTTTTTTTTAAATGACAAATTTAAACCTTGTATTTTTCACACAAAAATACAAAATATCAACACTTACCATTTGATAAAATGATTTCCAAATTAAAAACAAATTAAAAACACAACAGAATATCTAAACTTTTTTTCATTTGAAAACACAAATAGAATATTTAAACAAATTGAAAACACAAAATCTTACAAATTCCTAAGGGTAGTCGCAGTTTGCGGTTCGGTTGCAGCCAAAGAAATCTCAAATCCGTCATCCATCAAAAAATAGGCGGATTGAAAAAAATTAATCCGCAACCGTCTACTCGTCATCACACATCCGTCCAAAATGCAACGAATCAACTCAATTCGGTTTGGTCGATTTTGGCAAATCGGAATATCCGCTGGTCACCCTACCCACTCATATCTTTTCAATCATCAACCAATCATATCACTTATACATCATTGGATCTAGAAAATGAGTTTAGAAAGTGGACTTGTATATCATTTTCCTTTATGGTGAATTACACTAACAGTCTCTGTAGTTTGAGGTTTGTGTCACTTTAGTCTCTGACCTTTCAATTGTGACATATTTAATCCTAAATTTCAAATCTCATTTCAAATAAGAACAATTGAAGATACAGTGTCACGACTCGCTTTCCGTACCCAAGAGTTAAGTATCGTGATGGCCAATAACTGAAGTTATTCTTGACCAATTCTTAAACAAATTACTAAACGCGAGTGGGAAAAAAAATATTTAAGTGATGATACCAAAATAATCATTGAAGCTTCTATTTAATTAAATTGTCAGAGTTGAACTATGTTTACAAAGTGCTTTGTGTCTACCTCATGCACTGGCCCTGACCCTGACATGTCACTTGAAAGTGGTAAACAATTATAAGCACATGGCAAAGTGAGAAATATTATACCAAGAGCATAAAGGCATAAAATTCACCCTAGATAATTATTAGCTAAATAAAGCTTGATATTAAAATACAGAGTATATAATACATAGATCATTTGACATATTATACAGAAATCATATAAACAAAATAATCATAACCATGGTACAAAACGGAACAAAACTGATGTATAGACTCAAGAGATGGCTCATACGAACTCTAAAAGGTGGCTCCCATCATAGTGTAGCACTTAGCTTCGTACAGTACTTTGCTCCACATCAGAAATCATAACCACGGTACAGAACAAAAACAGATATATGGACTCTAGAAGTGGCTCGTACAAACTCTAGACGTGGCTCCCACAATAATGTAGCACTTAGTTTCGCACAACACTTTGCTTCATACCAGAAATTAGAGTGTTAGTGGATTCATGACAGACAGAGAGTCATAACGTAACTAATCAGAGAACCAATGGTTATTTAAGTCCCCCAAGACATGAGACCTCCGTGGTGGTACTTATAAAATAATTATTCAAAATACAGTTTAATAAACCGTTATATCTATGGGTTTTCCTTATTATAGAAAATAAGATTCATAAATTAAAAATGCTAATATAATTTATAAAATATAAATTACGTAAAATAAATTATGATAACCCAAAATATACATAAAATATATGATGGTGACTAAAGGTATAATATAATTTACGTTAAGATTAATTTCAACTTTATCTTTTGTTCATTGCGATAGACTAGATGCTCCAAACTAAACTCAAAGTTTTATATATAAAACTTGGAGACGAGAGAGACAGAGACGAGCGAGAGAGAGAGAGAGAGAGAGAGTGTGAGAGTTTGGTGATGATGATGATATTTATAGATAGGTACTTATACAGTAAAGGAGGCGTGGGCGGCCAGCAGTTTTGGGGCATGTATTGTTTGTTGTATAAAAAGGATTGTATTTTAGTATATTTTGATTTTGAAAAAATATAAAGAAAATATAATAAAAATATCATAATACTTGGAAAATATTTTTGAATGATAATATAATGTTAAAATTATTGTTTTTGAAATCATTTATAATTAATTAATATTAATATAAAATTTAAAGAACAATTTAAATTTTTAGATTGTTACGTACAGTTTCTCCATTATAAGGGCAAAGAAGTCAATTTGAGAAAATATAAACTAGTTTAATAAAAATAAATGTCAAAAAAATATTTTGAATTTTTAAAATTATTTTTACCCATTAAAGATAAAATTATATAAAAATGATAAATCTTTTAAATTTATATGTTTTATCAAATTAATTTTTAATATGTGTTTAGATGATGATCATGTAATGAGTGGTTATTTTGATCAGTTATCATGTAATAGATGGTTGTATTTGTTGTTAACAAATATTTTTAAATGGTTATTATATAATGGTTTGTTGTTAACAAATATTTTTAAATGGTTATTATATAATTGATGCTTATTAGACTTTTAATGTGCAATCGATATATTTAATATATAAAATGTTTTTAGTTTTGGATTTTTTGATTTCATGAATTGGTTTAATAATGAAATCAAAGTTATCGCTATGTTTGACTTTTGAAAAAATAAATACTAATTTAACGAAAATAAATATCAAAAAAAATTATTTAAAAAAAATTATTTATATTCTCCCAAAAGATAAAATTATATAAAAATGACATATGTTTAATTTTTTTCACTAATTTAATTTTTAGTTTCTTAGAAATTTTTTCTAAAAATAGATTCTAAAAACTAAACCAAATATAACTTTATAAACAAGAAAGTTTCAATATTATTCATTAAAAAAAGACCATTATATTTTAAACTATATTCAAGTTAATTAACACAAAATAAGTTATATGACGACTTTATCTTTAAAATAGACCATTTGCACAAAAAAGATATTTGATTATCATTATTTGAAACAAAATTTAAAATTTAAAATCAAATATATCACAATTAAAAAATTAATAATTAAAATGATACATATTTCAAATTATAAGATTTGTGAGATAATTCCGCCGTTCCTTTATATAAATTTTGTAAAATTGTCCTTTACAAGACAAAAGTTAGGTCGACATTCAGGCCAGAGGGCATATGGATTCAGTTTCGAAACTTGAAAGAGTCATGTTATTAAAATAGTGGGCCTTTAAAATTGTTATAATTATTCGGTCCATCATTTATTTTCCTTCGTGTTGTCATTCTATTGGGCCGATTTTTGTTTCATATATAAAGAATGTGGTAATAATTATGGATGCAAAAAATCAAATAATAAATAATATATATACCTGCAATTATATTAGCATTATTGGTTGTTAATTGGTATGCGTGAACTTTTATGAGTATATATTTGTCAGTTAGACTGTAAGCCCAATACCAACAACCAAATTATAAAAAAAAAAATTAAATAATTTAACAAATCCTTCAATAATAAAGAGTAAATAATCCAAAAAAAATAGTTTTGTTTTTTGTGGTATTAACTAATAGGGCTTTCATGAGTGTGGATGGGTTGTTGTATCTTCGGGTCCATTAACTATTGTACAAGAGGGCCAGGAAATTCTATTTAATGAGCCATATTGGGCTTCTACGAGATTAAGGCCTCGTTTGGGAACAGGTTAATTTAGTAATTTTTTAGCTATTTGGCTAAAAAAGTAGGTAAAAAAAACTTATATATTTGGGATGACTTATTGGCTAATTACGAAAAGATGTGCAAAAAGTAGAGAGAAAAGAAAATCTTTAACTTTTTGATATGAATTGTTGACTTTTTGACTAAAAGGGTAACTTTTTGACTTTTTAGCTAAAAAGGTAAGTCCCCAAACGGGGCCTAAAGAGCATCTCGGAGCATGAACAAATAGACTATTAATGGGCTGAAAACTTCGCTTTTCAAGGATTTCTGGCCCAAATGTGTTAGGTGAACAAAAATCTTGGCCCTGCCGTGCTAGATCGTGGTGATGAGATAAGGCATAATAGACAACTTATGCAACTTTAGATGCCATAGAGATTTTTATTAATTGCATGTCAAATAAAAAGGTTACAATATTTAAAAAGGGAGAAAAAAATACTCTTTTTATAAAGGGTCACAATTGAAAGGGGATTGGAGAGAATGAGAATGAAAGTAAATTTAGGCAAGGCCTTGGTAATTAAAAAGTGGAGGGTGGGTGAGGTCCATTACAGCAACAAGTAAAAAGACTCCCAGGACTTTGTGTACCGCATTGGCCACCTTTTGGAAAGCCTAAGATCATGCACCATCTGTTGCAGTCTGGATAATTATCACATTTTTCCCTTAGGCATACCAGTGTATTTTCTTCACCTGAGACACCTGTCACAACAAAAACAGAAATAAATAATTGCCTTAGTTAGGAAAGAGATAGAGAGAGGGGGAAAAAATGTATTTATTATGGTGTTTTCTTTACTTTTTGATTGGATAAATAAGAGAAAATATAACATTTTCTTTTATCTTGAATGGTTAAACTACGTTCCTTTGGAGATGTTCTTATAAAATTGCAACCATACAGAGAAGATTGATTAAACAAAAAAATATATATATAAAATGAAGATTGTAAGAGAAATTTTATTTCTTTTCCATTTCACACATTTTTTTCCTTTTTACTAATCCAAACAAATGATATGAATAAAAGAAATATATTTCTTTTACTTTCTTTTGAAATCACCCATTTTAAACAAGTTGTTAACATGTGTGTCCTTGAGGCAAACATAAAAAAAAAAAATTATTTGTATATATACACATACATATACGGACAGAAACACACTGATCAAGAATTAAAAGAGAAATGATATACCAGAAGTTGAAAGGAGAGCAATGCAAAGAAACCCAACAAAGAGGATGCTACTGGTGATGGAGGAGACCTTGCCCATGTTTTTCTTTTTTGGTGATGTTTCTTGTTTGTGGTCTTTGGCTGTATGTGAATGAGTAATCTTATGGTTTTTATCCAATTTATAGTAGTTGGATCCTTTGTTTTGGCCCTAAAAAATTACATATATCTTTGGGGAGTAAATAGATATTAAAGAACCGGATTTTCAATATATATATATATATATATATATTAATTTTTTTACCAAATATGTATATGGGTATGGAATCCACACTTATCTGAGTATTTGGTATAAGTTTTGATTAAATATTTTAGGTCTCTAGCATTTTTGGACATTAAAAGATTATCATAGTGTACACTACATACTGTTAGGATCAAACACACCCAGAAAAATTATCTCACACACACAGAGAACATAATATTTACGTGGTTCGGCCAAATGCCTACATCCACTGACAGAAATGAGAATTTTTCACTAAAATGGAGCAAAATACAAATACAGAGGAGGAGATGAAACCCACTCAACTCATAGCTCTCACTCTCCAATTTCTGATACAATACATCCTCTCCCTCCTGTTTCTATTTATACACAAAGAGTGGAAGAGAGAGATACACCAACCCACCAAAAAATTTCAACCCTCTTTAATAGTGAATGGTAAAAATCAACAGAGGCAACAGCGGGAAGGGAAGGGAGAGCAGATGCCCAGCTCAGACTTTCACTTCTCTTGAGGTGGAAGTCTTACTACGCCATCTTCTTTGATGCATGGTTTTGCATGCATGTGGGTTGGAACAACAATTCTCCCCCTCCATACCCACATGCATGATTGACTTCTCACTTGAAGTCCATCCCGGCAATGTCTCTGCAAATTTCGAGTTTGTCTCTTGAGACCACCTTTGTAAGCATGTCAGCTGGATTCTTATCTGTGTGGATCTTGATTAGTTCCAATAACTGCTTGTCCATCACTTCACGTATCCAACGATACCGAACATCAATGTGCTTTGTGCGAGAATGGTACATTGAATTCTTGCTCAAGTCTATGGCACTCTGGCTATCACAATGTACCGCAAACTTTTCTTGCTTTAATCCCAACTCTAGGAGAAACCGTTTCAACCACAACATTTCTTTCCCGGCTTCCGCTGCGGCAATATACTCTGCCTCGGTTGTGGATAAAGCAACACACTTCTGCAGCTTGGACTGCCAAGACACAGCTCCCCCTGCGAAAGTGAACAGAAATCCTAATGTAGATTTCCTACCATCAAGATCGCCTATCATATCTGAATCAGTATAGCCTTCCAAGACTGGTTTAGCATCTCTAAAGCACAAACACATTTTTGCTGTACCCTTGAGGTACCTTAGAATCCACTTGACTGCTTCCCAATGCTCTTTTCCTGGATTGGAAAGGAATCTGCTTACAACTCCAACAGCATGAGCAATATCTGGTCGGGTGGACACCATTGCATACATCAAACTCCCCACAGCGGACGAGTAGGGAATCGCCTCCATCTCTTGTTTTTCCTTCATAGAGGAGGGACAAGAATTCTTGCTCAGCTTGAAATGATTAGCCAAGGGAGTACTGACTGGCTTGGCATCTTTCATGTTGAACTTCTCAATCACTCGTTCAACGTACTTCTCCTGTGATAGCCACAACTTCTTGGCTTTCCTATCACGCACAATTTTCATGCCCAAAATTTGCTGTGCAGGGCCTAGGTCCTTCATGTCAAAGGACTATGATAACTCCTTCTTCAGTGATCTGATTGTTGTGGCATCTTGTCCAACGATCAACATGTCATCAACATAGAGCAGAAGTATGATAAAGTTTCCACCGGGAAATTTCCTGACATAAACACACTGGTCTGCAGCAGTTCTCTTGTACTCATGACCTACCATGAATGAGTCAAACTTCTTGTACCACTGTCTCGGCGCTTGTTTGAGGCCGTAGAGACTCTTCTTCAATCTGCAGACTAAGTTTTCTTTCCCTTTGACTTCAAAACCTTCTGGCTGCTCCATGTAAATTTCTTCCTTCAGATCACCATGGAGAAATGCTGTCTTCACATCCATCTGTTCAAGTTCCAAATTCAAACTAGCTGCTAGTCCCAAAACTACTCGAATGGATGTCATTTTCACAACTGGCGAGAAGATTTCATCAAAATCAATACCTTTCTTCTGCCCAAAACCTTTGACAACCAATCGAGCCTTATACTTGACTAGCTTTCCGCTACCATCTTTCTTCAACTTGAACACCCATTTGTTCTACAATGCTTTTCGACCCTGGGGAAGTTTCACCAAATCATAAGTCTGATTCTTCTGCAAGGATTGCATCTCTTCTTGCATAGCTTGCTGCCAGCTACTCTTCTCCTTATGATTTTGAGCTTCTTGAAAACTTTCTGGCTCCCCCTCATCGGTAAGCAAAATATACTCAAAAGTAGGGTATTTGGTTGACGGCTTAAACTTTCTTGTTGATCTTCGTAACTGTGGACCAACAGTCTCTGGTAAAGGGGGTTGTGGCTCCCCCTGCTCAACACCCTGTGCTTCTGGATCTTCTTCTTCTAGAAATCCATCATGTAACTCTACATCATTGATTGCATGCTGCGGTAACTCTTCTTCATCAGTGGCATGCTGTGATGGTGCAGGGTTTGGAATAATTTCTGAAACATCATCAACTTTGGGTTGGGCTGGTTGCCCAAAGTGTTCTAAGGTCTGGCCTTCTTGAAACACCACATCTCGGCTTCGAATGACCTTCTTGTTTTTTGGATCCCACAATCTGTATCCAAATTCTTCATCTCCATAGCCAATAAAGATGCATGGAGTGGCTTTGTCATCCAGCTTTTGTCTATGCTCCTTGGATACATGTGCAAATGCTTTGCACCCAAACACTCTCAAGTGAGAGTAAGAGATCTCCCTTCCAGACCATACTTCTTCTGGAATCTGAAAATTCAGTGGAACTGATGGCGATCTGTTGATCAAATAGCAAGCAACACGAACAGCTTCTCCCCAAAATGGCTTTGGTAGCTTTGCCATTTTGAGCATACATCTGACCTTCTCCACAATGGTTCGGTTCATTCTCTCGGCTACACCATTGTGTTGTGGGGTTCCAGGAACAGTCTTCTCATGCCGGATGCCGTGAGTAGCACAGTAGGCTTCAAATTCCTTTGACGTGTATTCGCCTCCATTGTCTGTTCGGAGACACTTCAGCTTCTTTCCGGTCTCCCTTTCCACCATAACATGGAATGTCTGAAAATGCTAGAACACCTCAGCTTTGGTCTTTAAGACATAAACCCATACCTTCCGTGATGCATCATCAATGAACGTCAGAAAGTATTTTCTACCACCCAACGATTCCACTTCAATGGGACCGCAAACATCAGAGTATACTCTGCTCAACAACTCTGATTATCTTATGGATGATGAGTGGAAAACGACTTTATGATGCTTTCCAAACAAGCAGTTGTCACAAGGATTTAATTTTGCATCTTTGGCAAAGGGAATAAGTGACTTCTTTGCCAAAATCTGTAACCCTTTCTCACTCATGTGACCCAGCCTTTTGAAGGAACGAGCCGGCCAAGGTTCAAAGACACTTCAGCTTCTTTTCAGTCTCCCTTTCCACCATAGCATGGAATGTCTGAAAATGTTGGAACACCTCAGCTTTGGTCTTTAAGACATAAACCCATACCTTCCGTGATGCATCATCAATGAACGTCAGAAAGTATTTTCTACCACCCAAAGATTCCACTTCTATGGGACCGCAAACATCAGAGTATACTCTGCTCAACAACTCTGATTGTCTTCTGGATGATGAATGGAAAGCGACTCTATGATGCTTCCCAAACAAGCAGTTGTCACAAGGATTTAATTTTGCATCTTTGGCAAAGGGAATAAGTGACTTCTTTGCCAAAATCTGCAACCCTTTCTCACTCATGTAACCCAGCCTTTTGTGCCACAAATTTGGTGATGCCTCTTCTTCTGCTGCATTGAGGCTATCTGAATTCACCTCCACATGAGTCTTGTATAGTGTGCCAATTGCTTGTCCTTTGGCTACCACGAGAGATCCCTTTTTCAACTTCCATATGCCTTTGCCGTAGTAGTTCTCATAGCCTTGTCGATCTAAGGCTATCCCTGAGATAAGATTCAGGCGTAAATCGGGAACATGCCTGACATTTTTCGACACCATCGTGCACCCAACTTTGGTTTGGATGCGAACATCACCAATTCCCACAATCTTCGAAAACTGGAGTTACCCATCTTCACTGTACCAAAATCTCTAGCTTGGTACATACTGAAGAACTCCTTCTGGGATGTAGCGTGGTAGGAAGCTGCTGTATCTACCACCCACTCGGTGTCGTTGTCTGACATATGGAGGCATTCTTCTTCTTCAACAGAGAATAATGCAATATCCTCTGAGACAGTAACTGCAGTGTTCCCATCTTCGGTCTTTGGCTGTCTATTGCCTTGTTTTTGTTCTCCCTTCAAAGCATAGCAATACTTCTTTATGTGACCCTCCTGGCCACAATGGTAACATTTGAACCTTGGACGGCTCGTACCTTCTTTGGATTTCTCTCTGTCTTGAGATCTTCCTCTGCTGCGTCCTCTACTTTTGCTTCTTCCCATGTCCCTACCTCTACCTCTACCTCTGCTTTTATTTTCTGTGACGAGGGCATGGGATTGATCTCCACCCATTTCTTTCTTTCTTGCCTCTTTACTAAATAAAGCATCTGTAACCATGCTCATGGTCAGTTTCCCTTCTGGGGCAGAGTTGCTGAGGGACACCACCAATGTCTCCCAACTGTCTGGCAAAGAACTGAGCAGCAATAGGGCCTGCATCTCATCATCTAACTCCATTTTGACAGTTGCTAGTTGGTTCACCAGATTTTGAAACTCATTGGTGTGTTCAGCAACAGAGATACCGCCTTTCAACTTCAAATTCACAAGTCTTCTCATCAGGAGGGCTTTGTTCCGAGCAGTCTTCGACTGGTACATGCCTTCTAACTTTGTCCAGAGAGCATAGGCATCAGTCTCCTGGGCGACATGGTGAAAGACACTGTGATCAATCCATTGTCTGATCTGGCCAATGGTCTTTCGGTTCTTCCGCTTCCAGTCTTCGTCTTTTTCCGTTGGTGGTTTAACTCCATTAAGCTCAATGGGGTCAAACAAATCTCGACAGTACAAGACATCTTCCATTCTGGGCTTCCAAATGGCATAATTGGAAGCATTTAACTTTATCATGGAATCTAAAGTCGACGTTGATTCCTCCATTAGACTTCGCCGTTGAGTCCGGACTGATCAAATTACGCGGAAAAGCACTTCGGATTGCCAAAAGAAAGACTGTAAATTTTTGAAAGATAATTTAAAAAATCTGACCGTACGGATGTGTCCGGAATATTCTAAATAGTTGGAAAGCACTATTGGATCACCCAAATCGGACCTCAAATGGCTTAGATCAAGCCAAAACAGATTGAATGGTTCAGATCGGCAGAATCTGGTGCGCCTGCGAAGCACCAGATTATTCCTCCGGTTCTGCTGACGTCAGGCTGACGTCAGCGGCTTGGTCAACGCTCTGACTCGGCTTGGTCAACTCGGCTCCGGCTCGGGCGGCTTGGTGCGCGCGCGTGCGGCGCGTGTCTGCGCGTGAACTCACGCGTCTTCTTCCTCTGAAAGCGCGTGCGGCGCGTGGTGGCTGATGACATCGGCCGGCGCGTGTATGCGCGTGAAATCACACTTCTTCTTCCTCTAGAAGCGCGTGAGGCGCGTGTGAGAGTGGGGGCGCGTGGGAATGGCGTCACAAAGCGCGTGTGGCGCGTGTGTGGCCGTTCGATCTCCGTTTTCGACGAGGTTTCACCTCTGTGCTCATCTCTTCAAGGGCTTTAACTTCGTCTGATCAAAAGTGGATTTCAACCACTTTGGTTTCTGGGCATTTCGGAAAAATGCACTTTGTTTTTCCGAAAAACACTCAACCTACTCTGATACCACTTTGTTTGGATCAAACACACCCATAAAAATTATCTCACACACAGAGAACACAATATTTACGTGGTTCGGCCCAATGCCTACATCCACGGACAGAAATGAGAATTTTTCACTAAAATGGAGCAAAATACAAATACAGAAAAGGAGATGAAACTCACTCAACTCACAGCTCTCACTCTCCAATTTCTGATACAATACATCCTCTCCCTCCCATCTCTATTTATACACAAAGAGTGGAAGAGAGAGACACACCAACCCATCAAAAAATTTCAACCCTCTTTAATGGTGAATGGTAAAAATCAACAGAGGCAACAACGGGAAGGAAAGGGAGAGCAGATGCCCAGCTCAGACTTTCACTTCTCTTGAGGTGGAAGTCTTACTATGCCATCTTCTTTGATGCATGGTTTTGCATGCATGTGGGTTGGAACAACACATACCATATATGGGTCCCACATCAATGGGCCTATACCAATTTGGTAAAAAAAAAAAAAAAATTTGTGTATCCCATTATGATTATGATAGAGACTCCACACATACATGACCCCCACAACCCTACTTTCATTCCAATCACTCATAATTTGGAATCCACAAATACATGGGTAGACCCCACACACATATCAAGGGTTAAGATCAAATCGGGGTCATGAAACCCCTAAAAAAGGGAGTCTCAACCCTACTCTCATCCCAATTGCTCATAATATGGGGTCCACACATACATAAGAAGACCCCATACACACATCAAAGGCCAAGATCTAATTGGGGGTCATGAAACCCCTAAAAAAGAGGTCCCAAACATTTCTGTACTGCTTCTATTGTGATAGAAACCCTCACACATAGATGACCCCACAATCCCCACTCTCATCCTAACCACTCATAATGTGGGGTCAACTCATACATGAGTGAACCCCACACACATATTAAGGGCCAAGATTAAATTGGGGTTCATGAAACCCCCAAAAAAGGAGTCCCAAATATTTCTCTATCATCCCAACCACTCATATAAGACATGTAGTGTAGATTATGGTAATTTTTTAATGTTAAAAAATGCTGAGACTTAAATGTTAGAGATTTTGGTCTCTAGCCTTTTTAAATATTTAAGGTTACGTTTGTTTGGTCGATAAAGTTGGATGAGATTATTGGCGAGAGAATGGTTATTGAAGAGATTATTAATAAGTGAATTGTTTGTGAGGCGATTAAGTAAAAGCATATTTATTTTGATAATAGTACGGGCGATGGTTAGTAGCGTGATTATTAAATTATTTTTTATACAAAATAAATAAAAAATTATTTATATATTAAAAAAACTAAAACAAATATTAAAACAAACCAGTATACTTGGTAAAAAAAAAATTAAAAAAATTAAAAAATATATACATAATAGGCTTAATCCGCCCACTATGTGCCTAATTCTACCAAAAATTCAGTCATGCTAATCCCTACTAAGGAGGATTACTGAGCCCCTTGTATTATTAATTCTCCTTCTTAAATCATCACCAAACATGCTATAAGTGAGATCTACAATCATAACAATCCAATCCGACCATCCACACCAGTAAACAAACATGATCAACAAGATTACCATGATCTATATTATATACCATATATATTATGGAGTAAATAAGCATTAAAGAGCAATGGAAATACATAAAATTTTACTATTTTTTTTAACAAATTGGTAAGTTCCCACAACACGGATGTGAGGCCCACCACACCCAAATGAGAGTTTTGGTAAATATTTTAATAAAATATTTAAAATTTCTAATATTTTTGGATATTAAGATTATCATAATTTACAACACATATCATCCATGGAGGTAGTTAATACAAATAATTAATTTGTATACAGGTGGGATAATTGTATTGGGATTTATCATTTTAAGATCAAATGTCAATTAACTGATATTAATTATAAAAATATGTTTATGAGGGCATTGTTACGCAAGTCTAAAAATCATATCTAATTTTCAAGTTTAATGATGTATTAATCAAGGCTTCGTTTGGGAAGTCTTGGTCGGGGTTTTTTTGACTATTTTAGTCACAAAAAACAAAATAAGCTTTTTAGCCCAATAAGAAAAAATATCACATCCAACCTATAATCATTACATTCTTTCTCTCAGTCAAAAGCCCTTCCCAAACTAGGCTATTTAGCCCTAGGCTAAAATAGTCAAAAAAGCCAAAAGGTCAAAAAGTCAACCCACTTCCCAAACGACTCCTAAGATAGGTAACACTCTCACTCATAGGGGTGTTTGTGGTTCGGCTACGATCAAAGAACCTCCAATTCGTCATCCGTTCGCTGGATTTACGGATGGATGTGAATTGGTGAGTATATTTAAAAAATCAGCTTCCAAGGGTTGAGATTTAAACTCACCAAAACGACGTCGTTTTGGTGAGTATATTTAAAAAAAATAATAATAAAAATAAAAATTCCAAGGTTGATGTTAGATCCCTGTGAAACAACAATGGCAGCAACATCTCTATCTTTGGCGAGTGGAGAAAAGAAGCATTATTGGTGGCTTAGCAACAGAAAGGTATTTCAAACACCTTGATGATGATGATGATGATCAGGTGAGTAAATTGAAAATAAATAAATAAATAAAAATTGAAAGGTTGATGTTAGATACCTGTGCAACAACAATGGCAACAGAAAGGTATTTCAAACACCTTGATGATGATCAGGTGAGTGAATTGAAAAAAATAAAAAATTCAAAGGTTAAAGTTAGATCCTGTGCAACAACAATGGCAACAATTCAAACACCTTGATGATGATGATGATGATAATCAGATGAGTAAATTGAAAAAAATAAAATAAAATAAACATTCGAAGGATGATGATGATGATGAGATCGTTACACTCGTGATTTGCATTCAATCCCTAACATTTATGTATTTTTGCATAGAACGTTATTGAATCGCTGGAGATGAAGAAGCGAAAGAGCTTTGAGTTGGAGAGCAAGCTCGAAGCGAGGGATTTGCTACAGGACTACATTCCGAGCATCAAAATCGCCTCCGATGACTCGTCGTCTTCTATCTCCTCCGATAACTCTTCTCAGCAGCTTTTCGAAAGAGCAACTTCTCTCGCCGGGGAGTGATTGTCCCTCTTTCAAGCGCTTCTCTGTCATGGCCGGCCTTTGTAAAAAAGCAACCAAGAAGGGCAATGGAGGTACGGACTGACTGTGAAGGAAATTTGAATTTTTTTTTTTTTTTTGAAATATACTCACCAAAACGACGTCGTTTTGGTGAGTTTAAATCTCAACCCTTAGGGGCTGAGTGAGGACACGTGTCGGGCTCTTCTCCTCTACTTTAGGAGATCACTCAAGAGGGATCACTCTAGAGGATCCTAACGCTTCTATTGGGCCCTGAATCAAGTGGCCCATGTTTAATAATTTGGAAAAATTAAGTTCTAACAGTTTGATTTAATTTCCATCAAATCCTATTAAAAATAAATTTTAATAAAATCCTAACTAAAAATAATTTATTGTGACGATTATTTTGTGTATCGCTAAAAATTGATAATTAATGTTTTTTTGTTACAGTTTTTATAAATTATCGCTAAAAATCACAATTAGTAACTTTTTTTGTGACAAAATTTTTAAACTGTCACTGAAAGTTAGTGATTTTTTTTTTTGTGACAATTATTTTAAACTGTCACTAAAATTTATAATTAGTGACATTTCTTGTGATAGAATTTTCAAACTATCACTGAAAATGAATAATTAGTGACATTTTTAATAGTGCAGGATGAAAAATACCATTAATTCTTACAGAACCTATTGAGTAACAAATTTACCTATTATGAGTTACACGTATATCCTCATAAATTTTTGCTCTCTCAAGCATTTCATTTTAAAATTTCCAAATAAATTCACCGGAATCAGAATACCAAGTTGAAGTTTCCAAAAAAATTCACTAGATATTTACAAAAAAAGATAGACAATTATTAGAATGAATATTTTGTCTTCTTACCATGTATAAAGATTATAATATATCATTAAAATTCACAATCAATGGTCTAAAGTTGTTATGTCAATTAATTTTCAAGTCATCTCTAATTGTTATTGAATTTGAAAATAAAAATAAAAATTGATTCGACTTTCAAACCATTTAATTCTGAAAATGATGCTATGTTAGATATAGATTCTTACATTCCATTTAAGATTAGGAATAGATATAAGCAGACTTCTCTTTTTACAAATCACTCTTTATTTGGGATATTATTCACTCTTTGGATTTCTACTTAATTGAGAAATAAGTTTAAGTTTGATTATCAATCTTCTTGATATATAAGACATATTTTAAATATTTCAAATCAAAACAATTAAACGTTCAATTTGATCATTTATGACATAATTGATTAATAGTAATACTCTCCGTTCCATTCATATAAGGGAGATTTACCAATAAATCCCAAAATTTGAACTTATGAACCAATTGGCCCCATTTTTATTCTATTAAACCATTTAGTCCCAAAACACACACACACTGATACACGCACACTACCACGTCCGGCAGTACCATCCTCGCCAAACCCTTGTGGTTGTTCTCCGCCGAACTCCGCAACACCACCGCCGCTTCCAGCGCAGAGGTTTACAACAGCAATCTACTTGAATCTACTTAAAGCTACTCCCATGAATCGAAGTGCAGTGCTGGTATTTAAAGTGCAGGTATTTAAAGAACAAGTATTTAAAGAACAGGTATTTAAAGACTGGAAATGTAAATGACTGGAAAAGAAAATATATGAAGTAAATGACTGGTTTGTATGATCTGAGTCCGTCCTCTTTTCTGGGGGCTGCCCTGCTATTTATACTCGTCAGTGATGACCTTCGAACTGCACTTCGAACCGTCGAACTGCTCCTCCATGATCGCTGATCATGCTTCCTTACAAGTAGCTCAACTCGTGTAACAGTCGAAACACTCTCTCACATGGAGACCCAGCCACACACAGTGATACACACACACAGCACACAGTGATACACACACACACACAGAACACAGCACACACAGAGCACAGCACACACCAAACCCAAATTCCTCTTCTCTCTCTAAGACACACTCAGCGCATAACACACACACACTGATACACACACACACACACAGAGTGATACACACACACACACACAGTGATACACACACACACACAGAGCACAGCACACACAGAGCACAGCACACACCAAACCCAAATTCCTCTTCTCTCTCTAAGACACACCCAGCGCATAACACACACACACTGATACACACACACACACACAGAGTGATACACACACACACACACAGTGATACACACACACACACAGAGCACAGCACACACAGAGCACAGCACACACCAAACCCAGATTCCTCTTCTCTCTCTAAGACACACCCAGCGCATAACACACACACACTGATACACACACACACACACAGAGTGATACACACACACACACACAGTGATACACACACACACACAGATACAACGAACACCTTTTTTTTGAAATATACTCACCAAAACGACGTCGTTTTGGTGAGTTTAAATCTCAACCCTTAGGGGCTGAGTGAGGACACGTGTCGGGCTCTTCTCCTCTACTTTAGGAGATCACTCAAGAGGGATCACTCTAGAGGATCCTAACGCTTCTATTGGGCCCTGAATCAAGTGGCCCATGTTTAATAATTTGGAAAAATTAAGTTCTAACAGTTTGATTTAATTTCCATCAAATCCTATTAAAAATAAATTTTAATAAAATCCTAACTAAAAATAATTTATTGTGACGATTATTTTGTGTATCGCTAAAAATTGATAATTAGTGTTTTTTTGTTACAGTTTTTATAAATTATCGCTAAAAATCACAATTAGTAACTTTTTTTGTGACAAAATTTTTAAACTGTCACTGAAAGTTAGTGATGTTTTTTTTTTTTTTTTTGTGACAATTGCCAATAGAAAACTCTGAAGAGAAGACATCAAGAAAGTTGGTGGTTGAACATATAATATAAATGATGAAGTACATGAAGGATGCATTTCCCACGAAATTGATGAAAATCAACAAATAAAAAAATTCGAATAAAATTGAATTGTGTGTGGTAAACTGCGTAGATGCTAACAAAATGATATTCTAAATTTTTTTTGACTCCCACATAGATAATATTTGATAAATTTTTTGGCCATTTATTTAAAAATAACAATACAATAAATAGCAAAATAATTTGTGACATCTTGATCTCTCTCGTTCACGTCACAAACGTTATCCCAATTGATATGCAAAGCTTGCCTTTTCTAACCTGTAATAAACTATCTTGAATAGCATAGTAACGGTAATAAAGGAAGGTTATTCAAGCCTTTAATCCTGATTGTACACGTGGCAATAAATATTGGTCCTCACATGATCTGAGTAACACTAGATCAATAATGGGATGCAAGATGACATATCTTCAAACGGTTACTCATATTCAAATTCCAGTACAAGAGGGAAGCCCAACTGCCAGTAATGGCGTAATGGAGCTACTTTTAAGGAAGCATGATCAGCGATCATGGAGGAGCAGTTCGGCGGTTTCGAAGTGCAGTTCGAAGGTCATCACTGACGAGTATAAATAGCAGGGCAGCCCCCAGAAAGAGGACGGACTCAGATCATACAAACCAGTCATTTACTTCATATATTTTATTTTCCAGTCATTTACATTTCCAGTCTTTAAAATACCTGTTCTTTAAATACCTGTTCTTTAAATACCTGCACTTTAAATACCAGCACTGCACTTCGATTCATAGGAGTAGCTTCAAGTAGATTCAAGTAGATTGCTGTTGTAAACCTCTCTGAGGCTGAGTTCGGACCATTGTAAGTGTTCATTTTTATGAAATATTTCAATTGTTCTTCATATTACTGTTATTTTCTATTAACTTCTCCTAAATCAAGCCACCAGTAAAAGTCCTCTTCATTGAGGCTGAAAAGAACTAAAACACATCGTCTGATAATTGGTTGGCAAATCACAATTTCTGTAAGGACTGATTGATCCTTGCTGGCACGCTCACATTCACAAAAATACCCTTCGAAAAGCCAAAAAGCCAACATAATTTTTGGCACGCCCAGTGGGACTTAATTAAAAATGGCTAGAAGAAGACGACAAGGAGAAAATGAACGCTTGGAAGAAGGCGTGGAAGGAGAGTAGAAATACCAGATCCAGAGGATAATGTGGTAACACATCCTGTGGAAACTCCTATATTATCAGAACCTATGGTCGAACAGACCAGTACTTTTGGACAAGGACCATATGTCCATATTATTGGACAAAACCAAGGAATTGGACCGTCCACTGTGCCATTCATTCAACCAACAAATCCATGGGATGGTTTAGTAAATGCCATGGGACAACAATTAATGAACACAATGGAAAGGTGGCAACATCCTTTTTGGATCGAATGAATAACCATCAACCAACAAACACAAGACACACGGAGGAAGTTGTAAATGTTCCCCAACAAAGATTGGCTAGAGAAAAACAGCCTATGCAAGTTAATGGACATTCTAATGGTCAAACTAGTACTCAAACCTTGAAAGACCATCACCTCAGTCTTGGTATGAACCTATTTCAGCCTATAGCAGGCCAAAATGCCTCAGTACTTAATAATGAAGCCACACAGGTTGGTGGATCTGGCCAAGTACAAGAAACTGGCATAAGAATGGTTACAAATCCCATGTTCGAAGCCATGCCTGGCACAAGGGGTACACTAACCCTATTCGAATTACACCGGGGTTGGAGGGTTTTCTACAAATGGCAGAGACACAACACCTGTTCCAGCACCTTTTGCAGGTCCTTCGCAGGTCAGGCTCAAAGGGTTACCCACACCCCCAAAAGCAACCTGCACCGCAAGGACAACTAGCCCCAAATTTACCACCTTATGGACCAAGAGGACCACAAGCACAAGTTTGTCCACCAAATCCTGTGTTTGCCCCTCCACCGGGTGGTTCAGCAGGCACAAAATATGGTCCCTAGAGACCAGATTGCTGATATTGTGTTAGGGAGATATGTGGACCAATGGCTCGGGGGGTCCAGACTCCTATATACAGAAAACCATACCAGAATGGGTGGATAGGGTGCATGAATACCCAAGGGGATTCAGAATACCAGATTTTACCCTTTTTATGGACTGGAAATCATCAACGATAGAACATATTTGCTAGGTTTGCTGCTCAATGCGGTGAATTTACTAACCATGACTATATGAAACTGAGATTATTTCCAAATTCCCTAACGGGGGGAGCATTTTATGGTACATCAACCTTACACCTGGCTCCATTCAAAATTGGCAACAAATGAATAGCATTGTCCCATGCCAATCTTCCAAATCAGAAGCCAGAGTATCTATGCGAGATTTGGCCTAGATTGAGTCAAAGGCCTGAGAAAAGGCTACTTCAGTTTATTGCCAGATGTTAAAAGGGCTCGAAATAAATGTAGAGTCATCCTGCGAGCCAGAATTCGTCAGATGGCTCAAAATGGTTTCAGAATTCAGCGCTTCGAAAAAGTTTTGATTCAACTGATTCAGAGATTTGGTCGAATTACCTTATAAGGTGTCTCGATATGAAGCATTACTAGAAGAGAACAAGATCGAAATTAATGCCATCATATAAGACATTTAAGAGATCCTAAACTATGAAATAGATGCCACGCAGAATTGCTAGGCAAAGAACCTGTAATTGTGGAACGCATTAATTCATAAGGATACAACTATAGACAGCAGCATTTAAACGAAAGACTTTCACAGAAAATACTCTTCGATTTAAAAAAGCCAATACATCTTTGATTATTTGCTCGCGCGCTAATTTCCTTAAGTTACCAAAAGGAGTAAAAACTATCCATCTCCCAGATGAACTGAAGGAAAAGTATACTGTAAATAGGCATAATCTTGGTCTTCACCTCGACTAAAAACTGCATTGTTTTTTCGAGACATGGATCCAAGAACAGATTCGGAGAAGGAAGTTTTGAAGTTCCCCACTAAACACAGAAAACATGGAAATTGACAGTGAATCGTTCCAGAAGTTGGAGAAGGCACAAGCTAATGTGGTTGTACCAAACTTCCAGAATCATTTCTGCAAGAGTTGGAAGAGGATAACGTGCAAAATTGCATACTGCCAACCAGATAACTGCTAAGAAGGAGCTAGAAACCCACCAGCTATTGGACAAGGTTTCTCACATCAAGGAGGATTGCAATCTGACGAGAAAACTAGAATGACAACTCCTTGGAAGCGCAGCGGTGATGCGAGAATGTGCCCAGGTGCAGACGTCAGTACAAGTGGTTGAAGGGGCTCCCAACTGATGCGAACACATACTACAGGGATGCTTCCAGAGACGTCCTAAGTCAACCAATGCTTACAACAAAGGCCGTCTCCGGCTAGTGATAGAGCAGAGAACCAGTTGGATTGAGCCTGTGCGTTGAACGGAATGCATTACAAACGGCAAGACTAGCTTCTGCATGATATCCAGCGCCACATAACTATTATCAGAATGGAGAGTAGCCATTTTCTGAAAGAAAACGGGAGAGAGGTTCATTCATGAATCAGAGCCTGAGATTGGGCCCCCCTAGACCAGTTTCACGCAGAGACAGAAATGGTCACCCTTTACGAAGCGGTCTGAATCAGATTCAAAACATGAGGACAAAACCAAGCCTTAGCCTTCACGGCCAAGTTGGAAGATGGCTTCGAGGTGGAAGGGCGTTCAGCGTCTTGAACAGCAAGTTTCTGGGTACCTGGAGTCCCAGAACTGGGTTGTAATGCAAGACAACTCTAGAGAATTGCCTGTTCGAAGAGATGTTGTAAACCAAGGCAGGATTATCAGCCTCCTATGTTGGCTCCGTAATTAACGGTGCGTGTGGGTGTGTGGGGGGGTTGGGTGGGGCGGGTATGCTTAATACACCCACAAAGACAGGGAGCCGACATTGGTCCCAGTCATCTTCAAGATCACAGAGGAGAAAAATTCAGCGCACTGTACACCCGCTACCAAGAAAATCTGACGAAAGTGAAGAAAATTCTTTCACCAGTTCAAAACGGAAGGAAGTAAGAACCAAAGTCAGACCATGCTCCAAAGCCGGTTCCACGATAGCAAAGTGGTCTCAGCCGAGAACAATTGGCTTAACGGTTCATGCCGAACTAACAGCCAGAGAAAGTCTAGTTTAAGTTGGCATTGAGAGACTCTAATGGAGACATAGATAGCGCACCGAAGAAGAGGTAGCGTAAGCCAAAGAAAGAGTGTTCGTGGAGGAAGAGATGTTCGATAGCCTTCATTGGCTGAGAACGTTTCTGACTGAGAGCCGGTTGGAGAAAGAATGCCTTCGAGAGGATTCAGTTAGCAATGAAAACTAGATGGCATGCAGCAGGATGTTCTGAGGTGAGCTCGACCAAAGTAACCAAGAGGGGAACAAGTACAGCCAGCACCATCCATGTTGGCCTCGGTTTCACCCCAGTCTCAGTGAACAGGTACACATACTACCACAAGGAATTCCACAGCTGGAGATGAACAACCAGAGGGCAGGGAGCTGATCCAGTTCAGATCTCTAGTGAAGACTTCGCAAGCAAGCATTGTGCAAGATAACTTCGAAATAGTTACACCGATGGAAATGAATAGAAAGTGAGGAAGTGGTAAGGCATCAATCTATGTATCCATATCGGCACCCCTCAGATTCGTTGACCGCAGCACGTCACGGCCTTTGTACATCAGGCTTCTCTTGATGGCATACAGCTGAACCGCAGTCCTGATTAGATAATGGGGCAAGCAGTAAACCTACTTCCCGAAATCTTCTTTGAAGAAAACTAGTGGAAAAAGAATTCCGCAGTTGATACCAACTTAGCACAACCATTGCTGGTTGTTGCTGGAGATAAGCAAATGGCTCAGGGGATTCTACCCATTAATTTAAGTGTGGGAACCAGGATTGTATGACAGCATTTCTTCGTAATCGACAGTAATGCTAAATATAATGCTTTGCTTGGAAGGGACTGGATCCACACTTAACAAAATGTGTTGTCCTCTCTTTACATCAGAAAATCATGATGCCTTTAGGCTAATGGAGAGACAGAGGAAATCGATGCAGATCCTCAACCCTTCAATAGCCTGTGCAGACTTTGCGGAGGGCTAAATTGTATATGATGAGGGTGTCGCCACTCAGTATATGATGAAACGATGGACGATTCAGCCGAAGTGGACGGCTGACGAGGGAATGTGCACACTGAAAGCACTTAGTCCAAAAAAGTGCTGGTGAAGAGGTTGTCCTTAAAGAATGACAATTTGATGCCTGGTTATAGGCAAAGAGAGGAACCACAGGAAGCCAGATCCTGGCTTTGATTAAATTTTCAGCATTGGATAATAAAAGCAATAGTCCAGAAAGTTCAGAGCAAGAGAGAGAGGCCATGATAATTGGCTGCAAACAGCTTAGCAGCAACAGGCTAGAGTGTTGACTCTTGATAAGTACTGTGGCCTTGGACATTGAAAAAAAGTTCCAGGAGATACAGGAAGAGGAAGCCTTGTGGACAGATTTTGTCTATGAGGAGGAAAGCAGAGATATCGAATTAAGGAACCTGGGTGGCCAGAAGACCAAGCTTGAAGATCACTTCAAAGGTAGCAGAAACCAGAGGAGGTTCTCATGCACAAGACCCTTTTAGAAGAAGTAAATCAGCGGGGAAGGTTCTGTACAACAGCCCACTTATGTAAAGTGTTTGTTTGAATGCTCTGGACAGAAACCAGCTTTTGGTTTTCTGAAGAAATACAAAGATTGCTTTGCATGGTCTTATAAGAACTACCAGGATTGCGACAGGTCATTAGTGGAACAATAGGCTCCCTATGAAGCCTAATTTCAGGCCATATAAGCGAAACCAGAAGGATGAGTCCAGAAGTTAATCAGAAGGTCAAGGAAGAGATCCTTAGACTCCTCAAAAGGCCAGTTTTTATTAGAACAGCCAGGTATGTCGATTGGCTATTCTAATATTGTGCCTGTAGTAAGAAGAATGGCAAAATTGAGGGTCATGTGTCGATTCAGAAATATTAAAAATTAATTTTTTTTTAATTTTTTTTTTTTAAATAAAAATTTTATTAATTTTTTTTTTTATTTTTTTTTTTAATTCTAAATAATTTTAAATTATTTATTTGGCCACTCCAAAGATTGAGTACCCTATGCTATAGTTGGATTTGCTGGTGGACAGTTCAGCGTGAGTCACCAAGTCTGCAATGATGGATGGGCATTCCGGCTAATTAACCAAATCTGCCATTGCCAGAGGAGATACCACAAGACAGCCATTCAGATGTCCTGGGAATATTGGCACCTTTGAATGGTGTTAAAATGCATTGGCTTTAAAGAATGCTGGAAAGCCTTACATTATCAAAGAGCCATGAACACTATCTTTCATGATCTTATTGGAGGATATCTGAGAATGTTATATTGATGACATTATTAGTTAAAATCTCCAATTCAATGGAAGAGCACCTGTTTCACTTAGAAGCAGCTTATTGAACGGATTGAGGAAGTTCAAATTAAAGCTCAATCCTCTTAAATGTGC
>NW_021028885.1:0-47735 GCF_004153795.1 Camellia sinensis | reverse complement strand
CCACGTGTCGAACTGTAACTGGCTTTTACAAAATATGTAGCCAACAATTTCAAATCAAAACAATTAAACGTTCAATTTGATCATTTATGACATAATTGATTAATAGTAATACTCTCCGTTCCATTCATATAATGGATATGATACATCTAAACAATAACTACGTAAGTAAACGACCACAATGACGAGAAAAAATTACTTAGTACAAAAATAGTTAAAGATTATATTTTGACAAAAAAAATATCATTTTTATTGAAAGTATAAAAAAAAAAATTAGATTGATATTTTAATCACACTTAATTTGCCTGGGTATGATAATATTTATTTTTTTTATCACTTTTCAATAAAGTGTGATTATATATATATATATATATATTTTTTTAATCACACATTTTAATTAAAGTGTGATTATATATACACTATTACTTTTTAATCACACTTTTTAAATAAGTGTGATTATATATATTTTTTAATCACACATTCTAATTAAAGTGTGATTATACATACACTACTACTTTTTAATTACACTTTCTAAATAAGTCTGATTATATATATATTTTTTAATCACACATTCTAATTGAAATATGATTATTTATATATTTTTTAATTACACCTTCTAATTAAAGTGTAATTATATATACATTATTACTTTTAATCACACTTTTTAAATAAATGTAATTATATATATATATTTGTATATTTGATCATGCTCCCAAATAAGTGTGATGGTGTAAAATATTCCAATTTAATTTTTATATAAAATATACAATTTTCAAATTCGCGCCTCTATTCTACCCATGAATGACAGAGGACGATTCTTTCTATTCTTAACAAGATTGAATTTCACAACCACACAGGTCTCTTCTCCTTGCTTTATGTTTCTGAAACGAAGCCCTATTTCATTTTCTTCAACCCTTTGATTGTCAAAAGGAACGTAGAAAGGGTTAGGCACAGAGAAGAGAAGGGTTCGAAGGCGCAAAATCGCAGGAGAAGGGAAGGGTCTGAATTGTCTTATCGCAGAGAGATGGAGAGTTGAAGGAAGCAGCAAAGCGAAGAAGGTACTACTTTCTCTCTCTATCTCAACCCCTTCTCTCTCTCTCTCTCTCTCTCTCTCTCTCACTCACACACACACACACACACACAAAAATATATATGTATATATATCTACCTTCTTGCAATCGTAATTAGGTTATGATTTTGAACTTTGTTTTTATTGTACATTATGATCAGATTTGGAATTGTGTAGTGTGTGAGTGATTTTACGATCACACTGCCCAACTCAGTATTCAGCTGGAGAACACTGGCAGAATAGATGACACCTGGCTAACCTGTAACAGAAAGAGAAGATTCCGGCGGTGGTTCGTCTACCCGGGGCACTCCGACGATCAAGTCAGTATATCTCTCAAAGATAATCAATAGTGCTTAACTCACTAGACAGAATATAAATTGCGTACCTTAAACCCACGGGGGTGCCTTTCTTTTATAGCTAACTCAATCCTAGTCCCAATAGAAGCCTGACCTCTATGGACTCCTGTTCAGTATATATTTTGGACTCCTCAAGAGATATGGATAGATTCCCTAAGAACATTATCCTTATCCATCTTGAAGTCTTCCCTCATTTTAGGACTCTTGTCCTTTATCCGCTTTTCTCAGCCTTTGATATCTTCGGATATAACCTCAGCTTAACCGAGATTATTTCGGCGTCATGACCTGGACACGTGGCACCTCGGCTGACACGTCGGCGTCACCTTGCCACATGTCGGTACTCAAAAATATATCCCCACAACTGCCTCCTAGGTTCTACCTTGGCATTCTGAGGTGATGGAACCTACATCAGTACCCCATGCTAATTTGTCGATTTAAGCCGAGATCATCATCTTAGGCCGACATATCTTTTTAAAGATCAAGAATTCCAAGAGCTCCTTCACGCGTATGAGCTGTGATTCATAACAACTCAACTGTTTAAGCCACGTGTTTTCTCTTTACTGGATCGTACTCCAGATGTGCCTATAAGTCATTTCGCGCCTACATGCGCCGTCTGACGCATTCGCTGTCCCAGACGCATTAATTGTCCTCTTTTGCCGCCGTTTCAAGTTTTTGACAAAACTTGTTTTTTCCTTCTTTCGTGTTCTTCACTTTTACATCGATTCCTTTGCTTTTTCTCTCTCTAGCTCTTGAATACGCCATTGTTCTGGATCTCAAGCTCTGCAACTGCCTTCATTCTTCCTTCTGGTGAAGCTTCCGCCATTTCTGTCACTTCTGTAACCATTGTCTGACTTCGGCGATCCTTACACCGGCTTCTTTTCTTTGGTAAGTTTATTGTTCCTTTCATTTTCCATTCTTTGATGCTTTCTATTACTCACTGTCATTACTGCATTTGTTCAAACCTTTAACTTGTGAATCATCCATCTGAATGTGTTTTTTCACGATTTTGCCCTTGCCCATATCTTGAACACACGCATTGTTTCACCACTTCCCTGTATTTTTGCCACTGTTCTTGGCCCTATACTTCTTGTATTCTTTATGCTCTTGACAGACCATCTCTGTTCTTGATTTTGAAACTCGTTCTTGTTTCTGTTTTTTGTGTCTTTTCCAGATTCGTGCCTTCGGTCTTCGATTCCATAGACTTAGGCTTTGGGATTTGTCTGTAGAACCCATAATTTAGGAAAAAACTGAAATGAACTTCCTCTAGATCCATACAAACCTTTATCAAAGTGTACTTTTAGGTTTTTAGCCGAGGTCCTTTAAACCTTCCAAAAATACTTCTTCCTGAAATCCGATATCTCCATTTAAGCCGATATCTCCATTTAAACCGACATCATGGGCATGTGGAAACATAGAGTAAACACCCCATCCAAACTAGAATTCTTTAGACAAGAGTTTGAAATCCCAGCCGACATCCATCTGAGCTTGGCTGGGGATGATGACTCCATCATGCCTACTGATCACTCCATGCCCTTCCCTGTGGTAGCCTTCATTGAGTGTGGACTTCGGCTTCCAATCAACATCCTTTTTCGTGAAATACTTCATTATTACAAGTTGAACCCAATGCAACTTTCCATCAACTCCTATCGAACCATCAATGGTATCATAGCCTTAGCAAAACAAGAGAACACTAGGATCACATTAGCCGATATCCAGTATTGCTACACTATGTATGGCCTCAAAAAAGACACCGGCTATGCTTACTACCTCAAGCTGAGGTCCACCGAATACAAAATTTTCGCTGACCTCCCTGACTCCAACAAGGGAGCTGGGGATGATTATTTCATTACTTCGGGGAATTGGGAGTTCGCCCTAGATAAAGACCTCCATCTCTTCCCTCTCCTTCGATCAGTCTTTGTAGAGGGCAATTGTAAGAGCCCTGCATTCATACCTACTTGTTTTTTAAAGTCTTTCATACTTTATCTATTTCTTAGTGTTTGTTTTTCTTGCAGCTATTCCTAAGCCACCAAAGAACTTTCGCCAATCCTTCGTTCCTAGCAAGGATTTGATGAGACTCTTGGACCTGCCAGTTCATAAACGAACGACGCCTCTGCTTCTCAATTTTATTCCAACGTACAAGTCAGCTTTGCCCGACGTCCCTAGGAGGAAGAAGAAAAACCTTTCTCCACCCTCTGCCACAACGCCACAGACCGCATCCACATCTCGGACAGACCAAGGGTCAACCTCTGATCCAGCCGAGCAACCGTCAACTTCGGCTTCATACTTGATTCTAATATCCCAACGCCGCCGTCGACGCCGATCAGTTTCTACTGTCGAGATGGGTCGTCCTAAACCAGTTGCAAAAGATCTCTTGGCCAGCATCCTTTCTGATGTTGATGCACAACCAACACAAACCCTGCCTCCATTGAAGCCGAAAAGAATAAAAAAGGCTCAGCCAAAGGCTAAAGTTACTCAAATTGAGTCTGAGGATGCTCTGCCAATCTCCAAGTTGGCTGAGAGTGACAAATCTCAACCCTCTGCTGGGAAGAGGCGCTCTGAAGCCTAACCATCCAAATCGCCCAAATCAAAAAAGCCGAGGTCATCTTCTGCAACGACCTCAGGGTCGAAGAAACCTGCTGCCCCTTGGGCCCCCGAAATTACCTTGGAAGATAAGCCAGTCATGGCCAACGATAGCGCCGATGATATCAATGTCGGCGTTGCGCTCAGTGCTACTCTGCTTCTTCCAGGCGATCTGAAGCGAAACGCCGAGTTCAGCGAGTATGAGAACTATGCCTTGATGCTTCAGTGTTCCGTTCAAGTAAGTGCCTTTCATCTAGCACTTTTTTCCTTCTTTTTCATACTTAGAAATTTTCTAATAACTTTCGTTTTGTTCAATTTCAGGCCATTCAGCATGCTCATTCTTTCTCAATTCAGTCTTTTGAGAATTGAGAGAAGTTGGCCAAGATGAAGAGGGAGTTCTCTTCTCTTCAAAAGACCAATAAAGGCTTACAGTAAAAAATGAAGAAGTTGGAAGACCAGGCCGAGGCTGCCATTAAGGTCCAAACCGATGCCGAAGAAAAAACTGAATCTGCTGAGGCCATTAGGAAGGTCTCTGAGGCCCAAAAAAGAGAGGCCGAGGAAAAGATGGAGCAAGCCCAAAAAGAGCTTCAAGAGGCCTTGGCCACGAAAGAAGCCGAAATCAAGGATGCTGACGAGAAGGCATATGCTCAAGGTATGGCCGACATCACGGAGGCTTATGAAATTCAAGTGAAGCAGGCATGCAACAAGGGTTTCACCCTTGGTTGGATGTCTCTTCTAAAGAAGCTTAATGTCCCCGAGGACTCGCCTTTCAGAAATGCTGACCTCATTCCTCTCCCATTCCCTCCAGCCCCAACTCCAACTCTTGCGCAATCTGGCAGTGATTCTGAATATGAGGAGGAGATTTTGGTGAGGAAGCCAAAAGATGCTGCTGGGGTCAAGCCCCCTCCTCAGAATGAGCAAGTCCTAGACTTGACTCAAGATGAGGAAGGTGATGAGATTCCTGAAGACGCTGCTCCTGAGAAGGCATCAGCCGACGTCACCATTGCTGATAAGAGCCTAGACGAAACCTTGCAAGAGATTGATGCTAAGCATGCAGCGGAGAAGGCGGCCGAGGTGACTCCTCAACAATCTTCCGAGGTCCCAACCCAGCTCACTGCCGATGCTGAGGAATCTTAGTTTTCGTCTCTTTTCTTTTGTTCTTTGTTTTTCTTTGTTTTTGAAACAATGTAAGCCCTCTATATGGCCGATGTGCCTCCTTTTTGTTGAATGCTAATATAACTTTCCTTTACTGAGTGCTTGTACTTTTGTGTTCTCTTTGACTGCTTTTGCGTGATTCTATACTTAGAATATTCTGCATGTCTTTAACATATTCTTCCTTCTTTGTGTAATCTTCTCGAGGTGTCTCACCTCGGATAGACAAATTTCTCGGCTTTAATTTGTAAATTATTACAAATTTCAACAAGTGTTTGAACAATAATCTGGGTTTAACTTCAGCTTGTAAATTGTCCACAAATTACAACAAGTGTTAAACAATGATTTCGGTTTAACTTAACTTGTAAATTGTCCACAAATTTTAACATGTGTTAAACAAGGATTTCGGTTTAATTTAACTTATAAATTGTCCACAAATTTCAACAAGTGTTAAACAAGGATTTCGGTTTAATTTAACTTGTCAATTGTCCACAAATTTCAACAAGTGTTAAACAAGGATTTCGGTTTAACTTAACTTGTAAATTGTCCGCAAATTTCAACAAGTGTTAAACAATAATTTCGGTTTAACTTAACTTGTAAATTGTCCACAAATTTCAACAAGTGTTAAACAATGATCTCGGTTTAACTTCAACTTGTAAATTGTCCACAAATTTCAACAAGTGTTAAACAATAATTTCAGTTTAACTTCAACTTGTAAATTGTCCACAAATTTCAACAAGTGTTAAACATCTTTGTCTTCTCTCTATCCCCTAATGTGAACCTGAGTTCCACTTGGGTTCTCATTATTTATGCATTCCAGAAACAACATTATGTATCTTTATCAGTCACAAGTGTTGAAGAATCTTGCTAAAATTTTATTTATGAGGTCGGCAAAAAATAAGTCAAATCTCAATGATAGAAAAATTTCAGGTTACAAGTGTTCCAAGGTCTTGGAAACTCTTTGCCCTCATTATCTTCAAGCCGATATGCCCTATTGCCCAGCACCGAGATGATTCTGTAGGGTCCTTCCCAATTTGGGCCAAGTTTGCCCTCTCTAGGATCCTTTTTGTTGCCAACGATTTTTTTTAAGACGAGGTCACCAATCTGAAATTCCCTTGGGTTAACCTTCTTGTTATAAGCTTTTGCAAGTTGCTGCTGGTATGCTGCGAGCTGGATTGCAGCTTTCTCTCTTCTTTCTTCTAAAAGATCCAAATCTCGGGCTAAGAGTACATCATTAGTTCCGTTCTCTACTCCCTAGGCTCTGATTCCTGGGATGCCGATTTCCAGCGGGAAGACTGCTTCTGTGCCATAAGCCATGGCGAAGGGGGATTCTCCTGTTGATCTTATTGGTGTAGTTTGATATGTCCAGAGTACATTGGGCAATTCGTCTACCAACTTTCCTTTTGCTGCCTGCAGCCTCTTTTTTATCCCATCCAGAATTACTTTGTTGGATGCTTTTACTTGTCCATTGCTTTGTGGAAAGCTTGGGGTTGAAAAGTAGTTCTTGATCTTGAACTTTGCACAGAAGTTCTTGATTAGCTTGCTGTCAAACTGAGTTCCATTGTCTGCAACAATTGCTCTTGGAATCCCAAACCTGGTGATAATGTTTTTCCAAATGAAGTTCTTCACATCAACATCTCGGATTTTGGCAAGAGGTTCAGCTTCTATCCATTTAGTGAAGTAGTCCGTTGCTACCAGCAAGTACTTCCTTTGTCCAGTTGCTTGGGATAATTGCCCAACGAGATCCATGCCCCATTGGGCAAATGGCCAAGGACTGGATACAGGGTTCAAGTCAGCAGCTGGCTAGTGTATCAATGGTGCAAACCTTTGGCATTGTTCCCACTTTTTCGCGTAGGCTTCTGCATCGTTTTGCATGTAAGGTCACCAATACCCCTGGGTAATGGCCCTGTGAGCTAGTGATCTACCCCCAGTGTGGCTTCCACAAATTCCTTCATGGATTTCATATAAAAAATCTTCAACCTGCAAAGGGTGTACACACCTTAAAAGGGGTCCAGTGAAGGACCTTCTGTAGAGATGTCCTTCTGCTGTCAGACTGAATCTTGCCGACTTCAATCTGATCTTGTGTGCCTCCTTGCGGTCATCTGGCAACTTTCCTTCTTTTAGGAACGTAACAATTGCGTCCAACCAGCTTGGTCCCATGTCTACGCACATTGCTTCATGCTCTGTGGTTACTGGTTCAACCCTCGGGCCCGACAGGTAGTCAATCATTATTGTCCTTGCTTTTCCAGGTTGTACTGCACTAGCTAGGTTGGCCAACGCATCGGCGTGGCTGTTATCATCTCGGCTTACCTGAAGTAGTCAGCAGTTCTGAAACAAGGCTGACAGTCTGATGACTTCCTTTGCGTAGGCCGACATTCGTTCATCTCGGGCTGCAAACTCGCTTGTTGTCTGGTTAACTATTAGTTATGAATCACAAAAAACTATTACCTCATCTGCTTGCACTACTGCTGCCAACTTCAGTCCTGCAATGAGTGCTTCATACTTTGCTTCATTGTTTGAGGCCTTGAACCCCAAATGAATTGACTGTTCCAGCACCTGCCCATCTGGGGATATCAATACTACTCCTGCCCCTGCTCCCTGTCGGTTTGAACTCCCATCAACGAACAGTCGAAAGGAGTCGCCGATGTAAATGCTGCAGGGTCTGAGTTTTTCTTCTTTCTTTTGTTATTTCGCCTTTGCCTGGGCTTCTCCTTGCTTGTCTGGACATCGTTCATCCTGGCTCAACGGAGCCCGATGTTCGATGGATTCTGGTGTAAACTCAGCCACGAAGTCGGCCAGAACCTGGCCTTTAATTGTTGTCCTTGGCCTATACTCCAAGTCATACTGGCCTAGGGTGACTGCCCACCTGGCTATTCTTCCTGTCAGGTCTCCTTGTCGCAGTAAGGATTTCAAGGGGTGCTTTGTTAGCACCACAATTTTATAGGCCTGGAAGTAATGGTTCAACTTCTTTGAAGCCATTACTAAAGCTAGTGCCAATTTCTCTAAGGGTAGATACCTCGTTTCTATGTCGGCTAGGGTTTTGCTTACATAGTAAACAGCCCTTTGCTCATTTTTTTCTTCTCAAATTAGTACTACACTTATCGCATGTTCTGAAACGGCTAAGTACAGGAATAGCTCCTCCCCAGGTTTTGGATTTAAAAGAACTAGAGCTGTGGTCAAGTACTTCTTCAGGTCGGTCAAAGCGGCTTCGCATTCTTCTGTCCACAGGAAGTCTGTGGCTTTCTTCACCAAGTTGAAGAAAGGTCTGCACTTATTTGAGCTTCTGCTGATGAATTTGTTCAGGGCTGCGGCCTTTCCAGTTAGCATCTGCACCTGTTTTGCCGACGTTGGGCTCTTCAACTCTAGGATGGCCTTGATTTGATCTGGGCTGGCCTTGATGCCTCTTCTAGTCACCAGGTATCCTAAAAATTTACCAGATCCGACTCCAAATGCACACTTCGATACATTGAGTCGGAGCCGATATGTTTTAAGGATTTCAAAGACTGCTTTTAGATCGGCGAGATGACCCTCAGGCTCATTGGTCTTAACGACCATGTCGTCGATGTAGACTTCTACTGTTCGGCCAATCAGGTGTTTGAACATTTTGGTTACCAGCCTTTGGTAAGTTGCTCCTGCGTTTTTCAACCTAAAAGGCATTACTCTGTAACAGTACAGGCCTTTTGGGGTGATGAACGCGGTCTTCTCTTCGTCTGGGGGTACATGGCTATCTGGTGGTACCCCCTGTAGACATCTAAGAAGCTCATTCTTCCGTGCCCTAAAATGGCATCCACTAGCTGGTCAATCTTGGGCAGAGGAAAGCTATCTTTGGAACAGGCTTTGTTGAGGCTGGTGAAGTCTACACGAACCCTCAATTTTCCGTTCTTCTTCTTCACCACCACTGTATTGGATAGCCATGTCGGGTAGTGAACTTCTCTAATGGCTCTGGCCTCCAGAAGTCTGTCTACGTCTTCCTTTACTGCTTCGACGTGTATCAACGTCGGTCTTCTGGCTCGTTGAATTACAGGTTTGGCCGACCTGTCAACATTTAGTTTGTGGCAAGTGACCTCGGGGTCAATGCCAAGCATTTTGTAAGGTGTCCAAGCAAACACCTCAATATTTGCTCTCAAAAAAGCTTTCAATTCTTTTTCCTCTTCTTCGGCTAGGCCCGAGCCGAGAAAAAAGAAGCGATCTTCATCCCCATGCTGGACGAGGATTTTCTTCAGTGTCTCTTCACTCTTCTCGGCCGGTTCCTTGCCGACGTCTTCTAGGACTTCCACGTCCTCATTTTCAATTTCTGCCTTTTCTGGCTCTCGTATGCTGCAGGTAGATTTCATTGCTGCCATGGAGCAATTCTTTGCCTGCAGCTGATCGCCTCTGACTTCCTCTATCCCATGCTCTGTTGAGAATCGCAATAGTTGATGCAATGTTGAGGGAACTGCCCCCATTGTATGCAACCATGGCCTTCCCAAGATGGTGTTGTAAGGGGAGGGTGTGTCAATGATGGTGAATTCTGTCTTGATCTTCCTGGTGCCAGCCTGCACCTCCAAGCTTACTGTTCCTAGTGGCCATGTCGGCGTTCCATTGAACCCAACCATTGCGCCATTGGATTGTTCCATATCATCAGGGTGAAGGCCGAGCTCCTTGTAACATCGGACGTACATGATGTCACAAGAGCTGCCTTGGTCAATCAGGATGCGTTTCACTTGGCACTCTCCAACCTGGAGGGATAATACCAAGGCATCATTGTGCGGATGCTGGACCATCTCTAGGTCGGCTTCAGTAAAGGTTATCATTGGTCCCTGGCACTCTTCTGCCCGATGTCTTTTGTCCCCGACTTGGTAGACATGTTGTAGGTGTTTTACCTTCTGGGTCTCTCTTAGGATTTCGTTTTCGTTGACCTTTGAGTGGATTACGTTGATTATCCGAGGTCCTCCTGCCTGTGGCTGTTGTGCTGGGGGAGGTGGGGCTGCTGGTGCCTGAGGCAATCTTGCCCGTTCTTCCCTTGTCCTGGTCTCATCGACAAGGTCTCTCAGATGTCCTTGTCTCACCAGGTCTTCCAAATGTGCTTTCAGGGATCTATAACCCTGAGTCGTATGCCCATCTTCATTGTGGTAGGCACAAAGCCTGCTAATGTTTCTTCCCATGAACACTCCTGGAGTCCTCTCTGGTGTTCTGAAATAGGGTTAGTTCCGAATTTGATCCAGGACTTTGTAAATCGGGATTCGGAACACAGTTGTTACTGTCTGTGTGGCCCTCAGTTCTGCTTCTTGTTTGTTCTATCCATTGTTACCTCGGCCTCGCTTCGGCAAGCCGCTTCTTTTCTCTTGTTTTATCTCCTTAGCCCCCGACGTGTCTTCTTCGGCTCTGGCATACTTTTCGATTCTTGCCATGAGCTGTTCCATACTTTTTGGCAATGTCTTTGCCAAAGACTTTCATAGTGGACAGTTGTCTTTCAGGCCGTTCTTGAAAGAAACAACCGCCACCTCTTGATTATATTCGGGTATTCGATTGAACACCTCATAGTATCGTTTTGCATTGGCCCTAAGGCCTTCATCCTTGTTGATCTTCAGAGCCATCAATGCGTCCACCCTTAATGGCTACAACTTGTTTGTCACGAACCTGGCCACAAACATCTCGGCCAGGCCTTCCCAAGTCTTCACAATTCCCTTCGGTAGTTTGTGGAACCAATTTGATGCAATCTCATTGAAGGATGAGGGAACACTTTGCAGAGCAACGGCTCATTCCCACTATACAATGCCATTGAGTTCAAATACAGTCCAACGTGGAAGTTGGGGTCTGACTTACCATCGTATATTTGAAACCTCGGCATACTGAATCGCTTCGGTGCCTCAAATCTGTCTAATTCCACCGAGAATGGTGTCCTCGGCTTATCTGGGGAGGTTACCTCGGCTTCGGCATTCTGTTGCTTCCTCTTGAGGTAATCTCTTAAGTCTTCTTTGCTCCGCCCAGGAGCTCGGCTATCTTTCGACTTCAGTCTTTTCGGTATACTACTCTCGGCCTCGGGGTGAGCCCTTTTCGACCCTTCTCCATGAGTTGTGTCGAAACACAGTGCTTGCCCCTGAACATGCCAATGTCCTTTGGGGTCTGCCTCTTTTGTGCGATGCATCCTCCGTGATTCTTCTCTTCTTGATTCTCTTCGTCCGACTTCCCTAGAAGGTCGGTGAGAGTATCTTTCGCTCCCATTGTGCTGAGGGGCTACGGGGATTGTTTTCTGTCCTCCCTTCTGGGCATTGGCCGCTGGAATCGGCGTGTCCTGCAGTGGGTATAGTGGCTGCATGACGTTATTTTGCATCATGAAATTGACGACCGACTGCAGGTCTGCCAATTTGTTTGCCATCTCTTTTACCTCTTCGTCCTTCCGTAGGCACATATCCTTCCAAACCTGGAGATTGTCCTCGTTGTAGTACCTGCTTTGATCAGGTTTCTTTGGTACGTCGCTAGTCTGGCCGACGTCTTTCGCTCTGTGATTCTAGTCACGAGTTTTTGCATTGCATTCGTCTCCTGTGATATCAAGGTCAATAGGTCTCCCACTCCCAGCGGGAGTGTCGTCTCCAACCTTTTCTTTCTGTTCGTTACTGGCCATCTATTCTCCTTTCTTTCCCACAGACGGCGCCAAATTATGTGAGTGATTTTTTGATCACACTGCCCAACTCAGTATTCAGCTGGAGAACACTGGCAGAATAGGTGACACCTGGCTAACCTGTAACAGAAAGAGAATATTCTGGCGGTGGTTCGTCCACCCGGGGGCACTCCGACGATCAATTCAGTATATCTCTCAAAGATAATCAATAGTGCTTAACTCAGTAAACAGAATATAAATTGCGTACCATAGACCTACGGGGGTGTCTCTCTTTTATAGCTAACTTAATCCTAGTCCCAATAGAAGCCTGACCTCTATGGACTCCTGTTCAGTATATATTTTGGACTCCTCAAGAGATATAGATAGATTCCCTAAGAACATTATCCTTATCCATCTTGAAGTCTTCCCTCATTCTAGGACTCTTGTCCTTTATTCGCTTTTCTCGAACTCTGATATCTTCGGATATATCCTCGGCTTAACCGAGATTACCTCGGCGTCATGACCTAGACACGTGGCACCTCGACTGACACGTCGGCGTCATCTTACCACGTGTCAGTACTCAAAAATATATCTTCACATGTAGATTTCACAGAAATTTTGCTACCTTTGAGCAGATTCTCTCTCTTCTTCTTCTTCTTCTTCTTTTTCAGCTTTTTCTTATTTTTTCCGATGACAAATTCGCAGGCATGGGTGCTTCTCTCCCTTTGCCCTATAAATTGCAAGTTTTGTGCCCTAATTGATTTTTTTTTCTTGCCAAATGCCTTATTTTTTCTTGTTAGAAGAAGATTCCCAATTTTGTGCTCTATTTTGTGAAACGTATGTCTATTTCTTGAGAGACATATATGAAAATTGGAATGAGAGACTAATTAGTTGCATGTCTTAATTTCATTGATTTGGGTTTTGAATTTTTTGCACTGTTTGCTGTGTTTTTATAGTGTGGATTCTTTATGTTTGATGTTTTGCATGTGTGAGAATATTTGTTGATGGAATTTATCTTGATATGTACTTTGGTTTTTTAATTAGTGTTTTGAATATGGATCACCCTTGTAAATCTTGATTTGGGCATAATTCTAATTTAATTTGGAGTTGGTAATCAAATTTTGGTTTGGCATACAATTGCCCTTGTATATGTTTTTGGATTTTTGTTTATAGATCAGCAACCTTGATCATGAAATTTATGTTCATGTGGATCGGAGTTTTGGTTATGATTTTAATTATTGTTCAATCTACAGTTAATATCTCCAGATGTGGCTACGTTTCAGATGTAGAAGCCCCCCCTTTTTTTTTTCTTTCTTTTCTTTCTTTTTCCCTTTTTTCTCTAGATTTTTTTTTTTTTTTAATGATACCCAAACACATTAATTTTTATAATCGTGATAATCCCTTGTTTATTCCAAATCAATGTTGTCAACATTCCTAAAATGTTTGTCAAACCCATAGTTTAATGACAGATCTAGTAATTTTATGAGCACACTTTTTTTTTTTACTACTTTGTAATGAGTTCAGTCTCCAATCCAAGTCTACAATCGATGTTGCGTTCGTTAGTAGAAGATTGAATGTTGATGGCAAAGTCATCAAAGCTCGGATTTCGGACACTGCTGCTAGCCAAGAAAGGTAATTTTTAGTTTTAGTTCTTGATGTGGGTTGGTTTGATTAGGGTTTAATTGGTATGAAGAGATTTGTAGTGTAAGGAATATAAACAAGTCGCACTTTTCATTGGGGTTTTTCTCGGAAAATGCCTTTCAAAGTATTTTCTCGGGAAAATCAGTAGCTCTCTGCTGCTATCCATCTATTTGCTAACAAGAAGATTAATCTTTTTTAGTATTTTCCTGGTGTTTGTTCTCTCTCGTCCTTACAAGAACAACTTGAGTTTTGAGGGAAAGATAGAGCGAGAAAATGATGCCATCGTCATCTTCATCGTCTTCTTATTCTTCAGTAACTGTTCGAGTCGAAAAGGCGACGAGCGACCTTTTAATCGGTCCCAATTAGACTATGAACATGAATATTTGTGTTCCCATCGATTCCAACCATTGGTACTTCACTAAAAAACTGTCTTAATCTTAACCTTTTTTAGTTGACTTTTTGTTTTCTGGTTTTTGTTATGCTTTTTATGCTTTGGAGTTCGATTTTAGATGGTTGGTTTTGAATTTGTTGGAGATGAAGAAATGAAGGCCATGTTTGTTTGGGCGGACTGGATTAGGTTGGATTAGCATTTCCATGACTAATAGTCCTAGGACTACGAATCCTTTGGATTATGTATCCTATCTTATGTTTGGATTGAGTTAGGATTATAAGGTGGATTGAGTTAGGATTATAAGGAGGACTAATAGTCCAGACTTTGGTTTAGTCTTTCAATTTATATCTCACCCCCTTCTGTGGGATTGAATAGTCCATCATATGTAGGATACCATATCCAGATGAATTGTTAGTCCGTACTTCAATTGTTTAACCAAACATTAGATTAATAATTTTATTGGACTATTAGTCTAATCCCAAGCTCATATCCATCCAAACAAACATGGCCGAAAGGTTTTGAATTTTTTTAGTCAGAGTTCCTCTCCTTTATTTCCTTTGTTTGGTGGTCGAGAAAACCAAGGAAAACAAAAGAAAATTTTAAATCTGGATTCTAGTGTGTTGTTGCTGTTTCATGAAATGAAATAGCTTTTTTTGCCCCTCTATTTTGGGAGTATACATGCTTTGAAAAATTTTTAAAAATCGTAATTAGGGACTCTGTAATATTTTGGGGTGGGTTTTCTATCTTGATTATGAAACAATTGGGTCTTAAATCTTGAAATATATTTTTCTTGTTCAAGTGGTTGAATCCTAGGAATTGTTTTTTTTTTTTTTTTAATGGTTGATCATGTCAAATACAAAGGAGCAGGGGTTAAATTCTACTATGGATTGTGATGTTATTACTGAATTTCAGTTAGTTTCATCCATTGTGGAAGTAGATTTGACAAAATTTGTGTTGGTGTGTTAAATTGATCAAGGAAGCAAACGATGTTGTCAAAGCTCTGAAGAAAAGGTTGCAGCATAAGAACCCTAAAGTTCACCTACTTGCCTTGATGGTACTTTTTTTATCGGTTTAATTTTTTTTCATTCTACTTGGTACATTCCATTTTTTTTTTTTTTTTTTCAACTCCGGATTAGGATCTATGAAGCACAGACACTTCTTAAAGGGAGTCTTATCTGCATTGTACCCATATGTATTCAATATTTCATGTCAATTTTGAAAAGTAAATACTTTTTGGACATTCTAGATCATGTATCCAAATTATTATGAATTGAAATTGTAATAATTTTTTACGTATTATTAGAGTACAACAATGGTTAGAATAAATACAAGAATAGTTTTTTAATATTTTTTTTATTTACTCATATGTAATATGCAGGTTTTCTTTATATTGTGGGGTGAGATGGTGTTTCTCAGTCTAGCATACATTTTGGTTAATTTTTTTGCGTGCTACTTGGCATATTTTGATCCAAATTATTGCTATGTTGTGTAGTTCTTATTTGATTGGCAACAAAATAAATTTTATTAGGAAACTGCTATGATTTTAATGTTTTTTACTTAGTGAATATGGTCTTTTTAACTGGCCAATTCAAGTTATTCTTTCTTATCTATTTTTTTTAAATTTATTTTTGCTAAGCTATTTAAGTAACCTCAATTGCAGATTGACTAGGAGATTCTTCTAGAAGTTGTTGAGTTGTTGAGATGGGATTTGACAGTTATGCCCTTGTTGATTCTCTACGCAACCGAATACAAAATGAGGTATCCATTTGTGATTTTTAAATCTGTATTTCCCTACTTTTTAGAGGCAGGGACATTGCTTGGTGCGACCATAATGCTGTGTTTGGTTGGAGGATTTGGGGAGAGATTTGGAAAGAGAAAGGGAAAAGGTATGTGAAAGTAGGTGAAATGTAAGTATATTTTATTCACATTTCACCTAATTTTTTCTTTTTTTCTTTCCAAATCCCTCCTCAAATCTCCCAACCAAACACAGCGTAAAACTCTAGGTTGAGAAAACATGGGTTTTGAGTTTGTAGACAGCTGCTTCATGCAAATGAAGCTGGAAGCTCGGTCTGTACACACCCATTCTCCTAGAACCCATAATTGACAAGACAAACATTGGGTTATGGCCTCTCTCTTTATAATTTTAAAAATAAACACATCATTTTTTTACCATGTTTCAGGGTATTGTTGCATACTATTTGCTATTAGACAACTTATTCCTTATGAATATGATATTAGTTGATACAATGAATAATTTGCTGAAAGAAAATTGTGTTTCAATTTACTTCTATTGGCTTGAGTTGTAGGATAGTTGTTGATATCATATGATTATCAAAATATCTTGTGTTGCAACAAACTAATTCTTCTATTGATCAGGTTGGTGGTGTTGATTTTGTTTCTGGCTGTTTTGTCAAAATTATCCCATACTTGTGTACCGTGGTTACTTAAACTTATGATAAGCCTATCATCACAAGTATGAATATTCTGTAGTCAACAGATCTCTCTCTCTCTCTCTCTCTCACAGTGTGTGTGCACGTGCAAGATCACTAATTGATTTACTTCGATTAATGAACTCTATCAATTGGTAGTAGTTGCATTCTACCTACTTGTAGCTTGGGTTTGTTTTTCTCCTAATCTCTCAAGATCTTTACATCCATATTGTTATACTTACATATCATACCAACTTATTTGCATACTATCACGATGGAACTCTTTTTTTGGTTTAATAATTTTCTTATGATTTTTATTTTTTTACATCTGTATGTAAAAAGTTTGCATGTATGAATTCCTTCTGAATGCATATCAAGCATCTCTGTTTTAATTGTTTGTGTAATTTTAGTGTAGTAATAAGCTTTAGGGGTGTTCGCGGATCGGTTTTGTACGGTTTGCGGTTCGGTTTTGACCCGCCCGCATGTATGCGGTTTGGGGAAAAGTCAAACCGCAACCGCCCGCAGTACAGTTTGCAGTTTGTGCGGATAGGGTTTGCGGATGTGCGGGCGGTTGCGGGCGGTTTGCGATTTGGATTGTTTCCTTTAAAATTTAATTTTTGAGTTTTTTTTTCCCATTTTATAAATATTTATTTGGGTCATTTTCTTCCAATTTTCTAAAATGCTATGAAGCACGGACACCTCTCCGAGGGCTTCATACCAGTGTCAGACACGTGTCAGACACGGACACGCGTCGGACACGCAGTGGACATGTGTCCGACACGCACTAGAGAGTGTCCAATTTTTTTTTATTTTTTTTGAAGCCGGACACGTCCAGGACACGTTATGGATACTTTCGGGACACGCACGGGGTCAATTTCAGAATTTACAAAACATTTTTAGGGTCAATTTCAAAATTTACAAAACATTTTTAGGGTCAATTTCAGAATTTACAAAATATTTTTGGGGTCAATCTGTAAAAAAACAAAAATAACTTATATTTGCCCTAAATCGATCAAAGATAGCAGAGAACAAAAAGAGAGAGAGAAGGCAAAGATAACAGAGGAGAAAGAGAACCTGGTCGCTTGTCCGTCGCTCGTCATCGCTCGTCGCTCATTGTTCGTCGTCGCTCCTCGGCCGTCGCTCGTCGCTCGTAAGGTACACCTTCTTCTTCCTTCCTCAGCTTCGGTCTTCTTCCTTCTTCTTCTGGTCTTCGTTCGTTCTTCAGTCGATGTTTCTCTCTCTTTCTCTCTCGACGTCTTCTCTCTCTCTCTCTAAGTATACTTTTATTTATTTTGTTTTTTCGCGTCCCTTTTTTTGAAAATCATATAAGAAACCAAGTTTAGGACTTGATAATTCTACGACATTAAAAAAGTTGAGAAATACTTAAAAATAAGGATCGTAGTGTCATAGAGAACATAATGGTGTTCCTGTTAAAGTTACAAAGTTAGTATATAAAAAATAATAATAATAATAATAATAATAATTAAAGTGCGGGTAGTTTTTGCACCCGTAACCCGCAAATTTGTCATATTCAAACCACATCTGCCCGCATTATGTTTGTGAAACCGTCCATTTATATGCGGGTTGGGCGGATTGAGCAGTTTGAGCGGTTCGAGCGGTTTGGATAAACCATTGCCCACCCCTAATAAGCTTGATTTAAGCTTAGAGCTGGGTTCCTTTGCTGCTGGAGTGATGATATCAACAACTGATCATGTTCAGCATACACTTGAACAAGGCACTTTCTTTGCTTATTTGTCATCAACTATGTACATATGTGTGACTTTTTTAGTGATATATTATACTTTCTGGTTTGAAATAAATATCTGACTATTTTTTTTTTTCAAAACATTTACATATAGTACGTAAAAAATGCTCATAGCCTATATTAGTTTGCATTCAAGGGTGGTGGGAAGAATGGACTAGCTATGTATCAAACCTAAGCTTTGGCATTGTTTGCATGAAGTGGCTGCCCTTAGATTATAATCTGTAGTCCAAGCATTTACCATTCCACAAAGCAATTTTCCATATATGTGGTATCTACGTATGTGTATACAAACAGTGTAAAAGCATACATACCTGTATACAAGTAGTGTAAAAGTATATATGAATGAAATGGTAGGTCTATCCCAGAACTTTCGGAATTCATGTGAAATTGAATATAGATTGAGCTGTGATCACTGTACCACATATACAAATAATGAGCATGAGATACATATATTACTCAACGATGTGGTACGGTAGGGGTTGGCATAGAATGCTCAGTTAGAAGATAGAATGTGATAGATTTAATTGATAATTATAGGTCATCATTCTCTTTACGAAATGGAACATACTTTCACTCTTTGCAGCATGTCTGGTTGAATTGATATGATTTGTTAATTGAGATTGGGAGATTCCTGGTGTTAGTGTTTCATACTAGGAAGCTTTTCGGGTAGTTCAAGAGGTGAGAATTAGCTATTTCTTGAGGACAACAAGTAGAGCTGATGTTACTTTGCTTTTCTAGGTTGAACTATTGGCAGTTTTATGTGTTTGGGTTGTTCAGTTTTCTGTTAAAATTATTAGAGCAACTGATGACTGTAGTGCACTTTCCTTGAGTTGGTGCTATCTCTCTCTCTCTCTCTCTCTAAATGTTATTTCTCATTTCTTATGTAGATCTATGTCAATATGTATATGCATTGGAAGAATATGTTCATCTGTATCCCCTGAATGGAATTTTTGTTGTTTACACAGGTTGAACCCACTCGTAATTTCTTTGCTGCTCTTTTTCTTGCTAGCATTGGGATGCTGATACGTGTTCACTTCCTCCGGAACCACGTGGATACCTTACTAGCATCAGTTTTATTAGTGATCATTGTGAAAACAATTGTTATTAGCATAGTTGTCAAGGGGTTCGGCTACAACTACAAGACTTCACTTCTTGTAAAATATTATTTAGCAACTATGTTTCTTTATTTTATTTTTTTGGAATTTAATTCCCATATATTTTCACTTCTGACGTACCTTGGTTTCTTTGACTTGTGTAGGTTGGAATGTCTTTGGCACAGATTGGGGAATTTGCTTTTGTTCTTCTCAGTCGTGCTTCTAACCTTCATCTAGTTGAGGTGAGTGCTATAATTGTCTTTATTTTATTTTTTTTGGAATTTAATTCCCATGTATTTTCATTTCTGATGTACCTTGGTTTCTTTGACTTGTGTAGGTTGGAATGTCTTTGGCACAGATTGGGGAATTTGCTTTTGTTCTTCTCAGCCGTGCTTCTAATCTTCATCTAGTTGAGGTGAGTGCTATAATTGCAGTTTCTCTTGATAATGTTTTCTATCCTGCTTATGCATAACCAAAAAAAGGATATGGAATTCCCATATTTTCCCTCATGGTCTGAGATCATGTTTGAGAAGTTGTATGGCTTCCCACCCAGCAAAGAAAAGGTGGTAAATATATCTTCGATACTGTTACTAAGTTTATGGAAGCCTCAAGTCTAGGAGCTTTTATTGATCTGGAACTCTACTTTTTCCAGGGGAAACTTTACTTGTTTCTTCTTAGGACAACAACTCTTAGTCTGGAATGGAAATTCATTTTGGTTATTCTTTAACTGGTGCACGTATAATTCCTTTGTTTTCATGTTATGCTTATTTTGACAGCCATTACTTGAGAAGAATCCATCCATTGCTCAAGCCACAGATGGTATGGCATGTAATTTTTTGTAGGTCATTCTGAAACTTGAGTGTTAGGCATTACTTTCTTTGAAATTCTTTGTATCAAGTAATATAATGATGAAATTCTTTGTATCAAGTAATATAATGATGTTTGTGTCCTCTCCTTCTGCTTTGAGCAAAAAAGTTATGAAAGTATATTCTTTAAAATTTTCTTGAAGACTCTATTTATCATGAAGAAACTGTTAGGCAGCACTCTCTATGATATATAAGATTGTCAATATGGGAATTTTGAACCCCCCAATTTATACTTTGGGATTATATTTCTATGTGACTTTGTATATGATGGTATCTAGAACATGTTTTACAAATGTGCAATTAACATTAGGTGTATGCCTAAGGAGTTGAGTTGAGTAGTTTTTTTTCTTTCTAAGATAACTTTGGCCAACCTCCCAAGGGTTCAGAAGTTTCTAGGAGCTCAAATGGAGAAGACGATGACGAATGGTCGCAGATATCTGAAATGCACTCAAAGTATTTGCACAATCAACATTCAATTGCATTTCTTTTGTAGAACATTAAATATTTGAGATGGATAGAGCCTCTTAAATTAAGTTGTTGGTTATAGTAAAATTTCCGTTGAACTTGCAATTTCTATGGGTAAAGTGACATTTTGTTTTTACATGCTTCATGTCATGGTAGAGGTATTTAATGTTAAGACATTTGAAGGAGTGTGATTAGTCGGACTTCATCTTTTGTAAGACTAGAATCATCTTTACAAATAGTTAGTTTATTCATATGTTTCTAGTGGTTTCTGAATTAATTTGTGTTTTTATTTTTCAGGTTAGAAATTTCTTGGAGAGATGCAAAATATGGTCAAAGAATTCAAGGATTTAGTTTTTTAAGTTTTTTCATTTTTAATATATGTAAGCATAGTTTAAAACTTTTTATTTAATTTCTTTGCATATACTTTTGAACATATATAACTTTCTTTTATGAAATATATGACGTTATTCCATTGAATATGTGGTTATGATTCAAAGTATAGTATATAGTGTGTACTACATTCTTGAAATGCGCGTACAAAAATAATATTGATTATTCTTCAAATATGTCGAATCCTTTTAGTAATTAATCACACTTAACAGATGTGATTTAAATGTTATTAATCGCACTTAAAAGATGTGATCTAAATATTTTTAGTCACACTTAAAAGATGTGATCTAAATGTTATTAGTCACACTTAAAACGTGTGAATAAAAATAACTTTTTTTAACCACTCTCCAAAATATCACACTTTGATAAAACTTAAAAAATGTGATTAAATAACATAGATCACACAAAAAAAGTGTGTTCTTTATCTGTTTTTGTAGTAGTGAATAACCCCTCTCTCTCTCTCTCTCTCTCTCTCTATATATATATATATATATCAAAGAAAATAAAAGCAAGCAAAAAGAAATGGCAAAAGATAAATAAACAACAAGCCTTATTAAAAATTATATAAAGCCATGAGACCTGGAAAAAGAAACAGAGTACATATAGAAATGAAAGTTTAAGAAGTAATTTTTGTATATGGATAGTGAGAGGGCAATTTGTGTAAAAAAATTAGGCCGAGCAAAGGAAATGGTCTTGGAGAGTTGCGCTGAATAGTGGGCTGAGGTAACGGCTCTACGTCGGCCAGTGAGGTGTTGAAGGGGCTTGGACTTGGCTATAAAGGTACAGATCTTGGCGGACTGAGTTGGCTTCAATAAAGAAAGCCGAGCTAGGTTTAGCTTAGCACCTCGTATGTTGGTGGTTTGTATTTGTTAGAAATTGGGCGCCCATGTGGCATGACCCTTTGAACCTTTTGAATTTTATCTAAATAAGTTTGAATTTGAATTCAAAACCTATTTGGATAATCACTCAGGATATCTATATCTATCATATCAACTGATATGGATAGATGATATAGATATCTTATATATCTGATATGATATGGGATATGGTTAATCAAAAAAACAACGTATATATTTTTTTCCCCATATAGTGACTCTCTCCCAAAAACAACGATCAAGCCATTTTGCATTGTGATTTGTGTGGGTGATATTCATTTTGTAATATCACTCCACTGCTGGGTTGGTTGTTCACTTCCTGGAAGCACGTGATTTACTCACGAGATCCTACAATTCAGACTCTGCTAAAAAGGTATGATTATGAAAACATTTCATCCGCTACGTTTTACCTTAGATTTACAACTCAACATAACAAGTGGAAGTAGTTTAAACATACTTATTAATGACTAGTGTACAAGCCATCCCATCCTTCCTTTTCCCCTTGCAAACTCCATAATCTAAAGAAGTGCCAATCTTTAAAATTTGACCAGCAGAATAAACACTCAAGGAAAACCCCGGCCCCTGCAAAAAAAAAAATGGACAAGGTTAATGATCCGAAAAATCTTCATAAAGCTAATCTCATCAGTATATGAAAAGTTGATACCAAATTGTCCTTGCGAACGGCACAATTGAGCAGGGCAAAGACAGTTCCAGCCACCTCTATCGAATACTTCTGGTAAGCATCGCCGAACAAGAAAACAGAAATAGTCTTTTCATCTAGACACCCAAGTTTCCATATACAATAGTTCTTCCCTGTTGTATGTCCACGTGCGCGCCGTCCGCGCTGCGCACTCGCGCGCCGTGTGCTGAGCCGTTCGCTGAGTCGCGTTCTGAGCCCCTCGCTGAGCTGTGCGCTGAGTCGCGTGATGAGCCGCACCGTTTTTCCTCTGCGACTTGGCTGGCTTGGCTGCTGGTACTAAGGCTCTGTTTGTTTTGTTTTAAATTCTAAATCGTGTTAAATGGTCATAATTAATTCGATATAGATTTGTTTTATGCGTGGTTGATACTGTTAGACTCAGAATTAAATCTTCCATATTCTGTAAAATTTTGAAAACTTTATGAAAATAAAAAGTATTTTTTCTGTGATAATAATTCATTATTTATGCTTTAAAATGCTTCTGGTATTGCATAAATAATTTTCTAGGGTTGAAATTTTTATTGTAGACTTCTGAAATGTTTTACTATTTACTGGTATAATTTTTCAGTTTATCAGATTCTGAAATTTTTTATTTCTAATTTTATGTGTGTTTATTAGTTATTTAGAATTCTAAAAAATTTCAAAAAAATTCCAGAATGCTATACATTTTATTATGGCATAATCTGAATATTGAATACAACATATTTTTTTAGGGTTTGTAATATGTTGCAATTAAAGAAGCATGATTACTTTATTTATTTATTTGAATTCCATTATTAAATGAATATTTAAAGAAGCATGATTACTTTATTTATTTATTTGAATTCCATTATTAAATGAATATAGCATGCGTTATTTGTAAATTTACATTAAGATACTATTGTATGGAATTTATCATGCTTTGTATATGCCATAAGTAGTGGGAGATTGATTTTTTTTTTGCACATTGCTTGACATGGTTAGATCAATGATGGCGCAAGCTAATCTTCCAATTTCTTATTGGGGAGATGCTTTATTGACTACTGCCTACGTCCTTAACCGTGTACCCTTCAAATCAGTTCCTTCCACCCCATATGAGATGTGGACTGGCAAAAAGCCTGATTTGGGCAATTTGCGGCCTTGGGGTTTGGCAGCTTACATACACAACGCTTCTCATAAGTTTGGGAAGTTGGGCCCTAGAGGAAAGAAGTGTATCTTCATTCCTTTGTATGTAGAAATGGCTGCTAAGACAGTGGTGGCAGACTTAACTAAGGGAGAGAAATTGGATGGCGACAATTATGATATATGGCGCCGTAAGATCCAATACCTCCTCAATGAGTAAGAAGTGTTGACCACACTTGAACAAGTGATGGTTGAGCCAGAGCAGGGCAATACAGCTCAACATCGTCGTGATCTTGAAGTCTTTCAGACTTGGCGTAACAAAGATCGGTGTGTGCGCTTTACTATGTTGAGCAGCATGCACAACGACTTGATTAGTGAGTTTGAGCATTGCCCGACTGCATTTGAGATGTGGGAAGCTCTCAAGCAAAAGTTCGGTATTACCTCTTTAGCAAAGCTACGTGGGCTGACTATGAAGTTTGACTCATATCAGAAAAAGGCGCATCACTCGATGAAACAGCATTTGAGAGTCATGTCAGCCATGATACGTGAGGTTACGGCTGCTGGGCACAATTTGACTCAAGAGCATCAAGTACAAGCTGTGATTCGCTCTCTGCCAAATTCTTGGGAGCAGATGAAGCAGAACATGGATGCATAATGAGAGTGTGAAAACATTCGAAGACATATCGCGTCGTTTGAAGCTAGAGGCTGAGCGCCTTGAGGTGGCTAACTCTGATGGTTCTGCTATGGTGGTTGAGTCGAGCTCATGTAGGACTTCTCAGTTCAAACGTTGAAAAGCAAAAGGTGCCCCTAAGAAGCAAGCAGCAGCTGCGTTAAAGCCCAATGGCGCTAGAAATTTTAAGCGTAGGGGCAAGAGAGGTGGCAAGAAGGTAAAGGCTAAATTGACATGCTGTAACAAAGAAGGACACTTCACTCGGGATTGCCCTGAGCAGAAGAAGGTACTCCCTTACTTAATTTCTCGCATTCAATGCTTTGTGTCTAGTCAAGCATTAATTGCTCATTCTCCTCATTTTTGGATTGTAGACTCTGGAGGAACAGACCACATCGCGAGGGACAGAGTAGGGTTCACTGAGTATCGCCGAGTACCTGCTGGGAGCAGAAAAGTTTACATGGGGAACGAGACCAGTGTGGAGGTGCTTGGCATTAGCACATACAAGCTGGAAATGCGACGAAGATGCACCTTGTATCTTCATGATGTTCTTTATGCTCCGGATATTCGGCGAAACTTAGTTTCAGTTATTAGCATGATGAGCCTTGGTTTTAGCTTTTGTTTTGAGAATAATGGTGTTAGCATTTATTTGGGAACAATTTTTTATGGTTTTGGTTATCTTTCAGATGGTTTTTTAGTTTTGGATGTGGATGATTCTAGTTATAATAAAAATGCCAATGGCTCTGTTTCAAATATTGCATCTTTTTGTGATAATGATTCTATGAGATGGCATGCTAGATTAGGCCACATAGGGCAAGACAGGATGACTAGATTGGCTAGCGAAGGTCTTTTAGGCCCATTCGCTAGAGTCACTTTGCCTACTTGTGAGCATTGTCTTGCTGGTAAGGCAACAAGGAAACCGTTTGGGAAAGCCATAAGGGCATCTATCCCATTACAACTTATTCATTCTGATATATGTGGACCAATGAATGTGAGGGCAAGGCATGGAGCCCCTTATTTCATCACATTTATAGATGATTGCACACATTTTGGTCATGTCTATCTGATTTCTCACAAGTCAGAAGCATTGGATTGCTTTAGACGGTATGTTAATGAGGTTGAGAATCAATTAGACAAGAGCATTAAAGCTCTAAGGACTGACCGAGGACGTGAGTATCTATCTGAGCAATTTAAAGTGCTCTGTGAGGAAAAAGGAGTTATCAGGCAATTGACAATTCCTAGGACTCCGCAGTAAAATGGTGTAGCGGAGAGAAGGAATCGCACATTGCTTGACATGGTTAGATCAATGATGGCGCAAGCTAATCTTCCCATTTCTTATTGGGAGATGCTTTGTTGACTGCTGCCTACGTCCTTAACCATGTGCCCTTCAAATCAGTTCCTTCCACCCCATATGAGATGTGGATTGGCAAAAAGCTTGATTTGGGCAATTTGCGGCCTTGGGGTTCGGCAGCATACATACACAACGCTTCTCATAAGTTTGGGAAGTTGGGCCATAGAGGAAAGAAGTGTATCTTCATTCGCTATAGTGAGCATTCTAAGGGCTATGTGTTTGTTGGGGAGCATCCGCATGGAAGTGTAACTGAAATTGAGTCACGGGATGTGGATTTCCTAGAGGAGGATTTCCCTAGCAGAGGTGAGGTAACCAGAGAAGTAGAATTCTACGAGATGGAGGATCTACTTGAAGGCGCACCTAGTAGCTTAGTAGAGAATGAGGAAATAATTCCTCAAGCTCCTAGGGACAGTGGGAGCGATCTACCTACCCATGGATTAGATCCAATGGATGAGGATTCTCAACTACGTAGAAGCAAACGTGGAGCTATACCCCGTCGTCGTTTTGAGATTGAAGGGGAAGCATTCATGATTGCTCCGAGTGATGAGATGGAGCCTAAGAATCTCAAAGAGGCTCTCTCATCTCCTGCTAGTAAAGAATGGAGTACTGCAATGGATGAAGAAATAGAGTCTATGAAGAAAAATCAGGTCTGGGACTTGGTTGATTTGCTACCAGGGCGCAAGACTATTGGGAACAAATGGGTTCTCAAAATCAAGCGCAAAACGGATGGTTCCATAGAAAGGTATAAGGCTCGCCTAGTGGCGAAAGGTTACACCCAACGAGAGGGTGTGACTATGAGGAAACTTTTTCACCAGTTGTAAGGTTTGCCTCTATTCGCCTAATCCTGGCCATAGTAGCTCAGTTGGACTTAGAGCTATATCAGATGGACGTTAAAACTGCATTTCTCAATGGAGAATTGGATGAAGAGATCTATATGGATCAACCAGAAGGCTTTGTGGCAGTAGGTCAGGAGCGCAAAGTTTGCAAGCTTCAACGATCTATTTATGGCTTAAAGCAATCATCCAGACAGTGGAATATGAGATTTCATCGAGCCATTGTTTCTAATGGGTTTACGATGATTGATGAAGATCACTGTGTGTACATTAAGCGGTCTAAGGACATTTTTCTGATATTGTAATTATATGTAGATGACATATTATTGGCTGGAAATGACAAGGAGATGATTGTCGCCACTAAAATGTGGTTGTTCTCTACATTTGAGATGAAGGACATGGGTGAGGCGCGCTATGTGCTCGGTGTTAAGATCCTTAGGGATCGCTCTAGGAGACTTCTTGGTTTGTCTCAAGAGACTTACATTAAGACTATCCTAGAGCGACTCCAGATGCAGAGTTGCAAACCCATTGACACTCTTGTTGCGAAAGGCGAGAGCCTAAGCCTTGATATGGGTCCTAAGACTCAAGAAGAGAATAAAAAGATGGTCCGTGTTCCCTATGCAAATGCTGTTGGAAGCTTGATGTATGCTATAATGTGTACGCATCTTGACATTTGTTATGCAGTCGGATTGGTGAGTCATTACCAATCTAACCCAGGACCAGCTCATTGGAAAGCAGTTAAGAGGATATTACGATATCTTAGAGGGACTGCAGATTACACACTTTGCTACCAAAGTTCAGATCTATATCTAGTTAGCTATTGTGATGCTGACTGGGGAGGAGACTTAGATGAGCGTAAGTCTACTCAGGATATGCTTTCATGCTTAGCGATGGTCCTATTTCTTGGAGCAGTAAGAAGCAATCTTGTATCGCCTTATCGACTATGGAGGCTGAGTTTGTGGCTTGTTCATCTGCCGTTCAGGAAGCCGTTTGGTTGAGGAGATTCTTTCAGCATCTGGATGTTGTCACACACACTTCAGACCCTGTGACTATCCATTGTGACAGCATGGCTGCACTCACTTACGCTAAGGATCCTAAATACCACAGCAGAACCAAACACATTGATGTGAGGTTCAACTTTATCAGAGACATTGTGGCACAGAAAGAAGTGATTCTGGAGCACATCCCTATGAGTCGCATGGTTGCGGACCCTTTGACTAAGCCCATTGCTAGAGATGTTTATCTTACTCATGTTAGGGCTTTAGGACTGCGTATGTAGTGATATATCTATGTGTATTCAGTTGAACTCTTTTTTTTTTTGGGATATTTATGCCATTAGTATTCATATTTGTTTCTATTACACATTTATGTTTACTACTTTTTGCAATGGTTTGTGAATTAGCATACACAAAATAATTAAATTGATGTTAGTAAGCAAGATTGGCTCACTCACATGAGCAATCGCCCTTAGCGCTAGGTAGCGAGTAAGGATGAGACTAGCGGCTTATTGTATTTGGAGCAAATAGAGAAGCCAAAATTATCCACTAGCTATGTCGCCTTGGTTGGAGCCAAGATGAGGCCTTGTTAGAGACCGACCATGGATATGAGAGTACCCACTTTTCCATGATGTGCCTGTTATGGATAGCTAGATGCGAGATCTCATTTGATGCCTGAGAGGCGAGCAAATAGAGAATTCGAGTTAGACGCTAGGAAGTGACTTGTGCGCTTAAGAGCGACTAGATTAAGATCTGTATGGTGTGTGAGTTTAACATCACTCTTTGGAAGAGTTACTCCACTATAACATGCATTCATACTGTATGTGCTTATCGACCCGTTAGTGAGGTAAAATAATGGATCCCTGCTTCTTCACCGTGTGAATCCTAAAAGTCATTTTTTTCCCTAAATGACTTCACTTTGTGCCTTTTGTGACCTTTGACTATGTCATAAGATGAGGAGTTGATGTTCAACTACTTTGGTATGTTGCCTGCGGTCATGTATGATTCGGCTTTAAGAGGCATTACTGGGAAAGCGGTCAATTTCAAATTGAATGATATGAGGGTGAAGGGAAGATCATCTAGTTCTACATCTCTGCTCTATATTCACTGTCGACAACTCACATCGCTCTTTATAGGATGCTGATTGGGTGTGAATATAATGCGGGACCTAGGAGAGTCAAACATGCTCTTTGAGGGATTAGAGATGTTTTTTGGACTGATGTAGCTAGATGGGTCTGGGTACATGAGACACTATTTCTGTTCTTTTTGGGTTGATGTCTCTGAATTTGAATTCAAAACCTATTTGGATAACCACTCAGGATATCTATATCTATCATATCAACTGATATGGATAGATGATATAGATATCTTAGATATTTGATATGATATGGGATATGGTTAATCAGAAAAACAACGTATATTTTTTTTCCCATATACTGACTCTCTCCTAAAAACAACGATCAAGCCATTTTGCACTGTGATTTGTGTGGGTGATATTCATTTTGTAATATCACTCGACTGCTGGGTTGGTTGTTCACTTTTTGGAAGCACGTGATTTACCCACGAGATCCTTCACTTCAGACTCTGCTTAAAGGTATGGCTTTGAAATTAATTATCCGCTGCGTCTTATACTATGATTTACAGTATTGTTCGGTCAGAGGAAGATCAGAGCGAAGTAGTTCGGTTGGGGAAAACAGTGGCCGAACAGAGCGTTGCCATCTCACTTGCCGTGCAACAATGAGGGTGTTCTAAGGATAAGCATTATCCCTGGGCATGAGACTCCTAAGAGGACTCTGCTAATGAGAGTTAGAGCCCTACTAAGATTGTGCCAGGCGAAATCTATAAAAGCTCATGGCATAACCTATGCACAGGTATTGCAACTCTTACTCAAAAATACATAGAGCTTATTGTCTATTGTCTACTTGTTGACTTAGGCATCAGAGGGGTTTCTAGCACACACCTGCCGGCTAACTCACATGTGTTTTCAGGTAGCAAAATGACGACGTTTGGAGGAGCACAAACTTGGTCAACAGGATTATACGAGAAGATTATTTCATGTTCGTACAATTGGAGCCGTCTGTTAGAAATATCACAGAGAACAAGCCTTTTGATTGAGTTTTACTTCAACTAAGTTCAATGGTGCACAATGAAGACTTTCCTCAGTCTGTTGCCGATGGACAAACTCCAGAAAGGGACAAGAGGCGCGAGGATCTGCCTTTTGTTTTGTCCATAGCAGATTTAGACCCTCAGCAACGAAACCCTCACAAGAAAAATGGGGCTTAAGCCCTTGTCGCTTTCAAAGCCCATATGGACAGAGACGAATGATGGATGCCCAGGTTCTGAAGGATCATGTAAGAGAGCAAGACGAATTGATAAGGAGAATGACAGCAGACATGGAGGCCATGAAACGCCAAATCAAAGGCAAAGACGTGGCATGAGTGGAAATCTGCGAAGCAAAATGTGTTCTCGTGACTCAGGAGATCGCGATAGGCGAGTCACACCTTCCCATTCTGAAAGTAGAAGCCTTAGAACAAGCGATACGCACTCAAGGACCTCCAGGACTCGTTACTCTAGGTCTAAGAGAACGAGGACTAAAAGGTCTTCTACGGAGGAAAACAATTACTGACCCTCACATACTCACCAAACCACATCTTGGCACACCGAGCTGCCCAAATCGGTAGATCTACGAATTGTTCTGGAAGAAAGGGCGCGAAGGAAGAAAAACGCTCAGGCCCATGACCCTTAGAGGATCTCGGCTCTACTACGGCTAGCACCTAGAACGCATGGAAGCGTCGAGGTTGGAATGCCAATACCGCGCCTTGCCTATGAACTAGCTGATAAGGCATTGGCAATATTACAAAGCTCGCTATTCGTTCCAGCTGATAGAGAACACACCAGAGCCCTTGGGCTTCAACTAGCCTAAGTTCATAATCTACGAGGAAAATTTAGACCCCTACATGCACTTGAGTCACTTTTGCCAAGTTATGGTCATACATCAACGGAATGAAGCTCTAATGTAAGAGAGAGAAAAGTTGGGCAACTTGGGCTTAACTTGGTTTGAAAAGTTGCCAAAAGGTAACATCGCTTCATGGGCACAACTTGCGGAGACATTTGTCACAAGGCTTAAGATGAACACCAAGACGCCAGCCAAAATATATCAGTTGCTTGCCATTGACATGGGTGAGAAAGAAATGTTAAAATCTTATAATAACAGGTATTGGGAGACCTTCAACCAGTAGGCAATTGTCTTACCAACCTAGCTATTGTACAGTACAAGCGGGGTCTGCCAATAGGACATAAGTTGAGGGATTGAATGACAATGACGCCACCTCTTACTATGGGAGCCCTAATAGAGAGAGTGCACCAACATACCTGGGTAGAGGAAGATGGGACGCGCACCAAGGTAGAGTCCGACATAACAGTGATGCCAGACAAAAAGCCTTCGGCGAAAATTAACACGGTCGACAAGAAGGACTGACTGCGCAAAAATCTTTGCCCAACTGGGGCCAAAGTGGATTGATAGGTTTGACCAACTCTTTTTAACAAATCTTTGCACGACTGGGGGCTAAGTGAGTTGGCAGGTTTAACTAACAAATTTTTGCACTCCTTGACCAAGATGGTTACCTCGGACAAAGAAGGTTGGCAAGTTTGACCAATAACTTTTTGTACTCTTTGACCGAGATGGTTACCTCGACCAAAGAAGGTTAGCAGGTTTGACTAATAACTTTTTTGCACTCTTTGACCGAGATGGTTACCTTGGCCAAAAAAGGTTAGCAAGTTTGACCAACAACTTTTTTCACTCTTTGATCGAGATGACAGTTATCTCGATCACAGCAGGTTAGCAGGCCTGACCAAATTTTTTTTGAACTCTTTGCTTGAGATGACATAGGAGAGGACTTCTAGCTATTGGAGCAGAGCATGGGTGTGTACAGGTTGTCATCTAGCTGTTGGAGGTAGAGCCTCCTCAAAGATGTGATGTCGATGCTTGAGATTCAAATCTTGGTGGGTGGAGATAATGTTGTCTCCATGGTTTTTGCTTTTCTATGTTTTGGGAATGGTGTAAGTGGAAAATTCTTCCTCCATTAAGTCAAAAGTTGTTGCCCCAAAATCCCTTTTGATTTGAATAAGATTTGTCTCTTGATGATGTCACAAAATCCCACTTATAGATCTAGAATGGCGGCTACGATTTTTGTAATCCAAACATAAGGGTGTCAACCCCTGCAGATTGGGTGTCAACCCTTTGCTCTATTTTCTTCTTTGCTTTGACTTCCTGGTGTTCTTGGTGTCGACCCTTGCGTAAATAGGTGTCGTCCCTTGGTACACTGAAATTTGGTGTCGACCTTTGTAATACTTGGTGTCGACCCTTTGCTGCTGGAAGTGCTTAAACTTTGCTTACTGTCTTTTGGTGTTGACCATTTCTTGTCTTGGTGTCGACCCTTAACATTCTGAAATTTGGTGTTGACCCTTGTAAGGCTTGGTGTCGACCCTTGGTTACTGCAACACTTAAGCATTGTATATTGAAATTTGGTGTCGACCCTTGCTATCTTAGTGTCGACCCTTTGACCTGTTTAAGCTCATTTTGGCCTCCAAAAACGTTGTTAACATAAAGAGAATGTAGATTATAAAGATTTAATCAAACAATAAGGTTTTCAATTATAATCAATTCCTTAAAATAAATCAAAACATAATCACAACAAAATCATTAAAATCATGTTATTTATTTTATGACTAACAATCTTCCCCATTTTGATGATGGCACACCATGATGTTTTGATTTGTTTGGGATGATGAATAGCTCCCTCTCAAGGCATGCTCCCTCTAAATATTTGCTTCTTCTAGATAAACAAACATGTTAGCACAGAAGTAATACATATCAGTAAGCATAGCATGATGATTAAGATACCAAATAATGGACTTAGGAGATTTTTCTTTTAACATTTTAAGCACATCATTTCACCCCCAATCTATATCATAATAAAGCAACATAATTTCTCCCCTTGTGATATTATTCCATACTCTCAATCCAAAACATCAATGTTTCTCCTCCTGTGACATTATCAAAAACACATGAAGGATGAATTTCACAATGTAGTATGAAGTGCTGAAAAATACCATGGGTGCATAAAAGAAGGATTGCAAAAGCACATAAATGACATGATTTTGTAAAGATATGGTATTTGCTTTGAAAACTACAAATCAAGTCATAGAGAAATATGCAAGTTTAGCCAAAAGAGAGATAACAAGAATATAGGGCAAGAGTTTTGAAGCAATAAGTTCATCCATTATGAGAAATTTATGCTATCTCAAGTAAACAATTTATGTTCAAGCAAGAGTTACCATAATGTTAGCAAAGAATTTGTGAAGCATTTTGAGCATGAGCCAACTCAAAATTTCTAGCAAGAACAAATAGATTTTATGCGTAATATTTTTATACCTCAAGATGTCATGAAATATATATATATATATATATATATATGAGGTACTTTGAAGCAATTGACAATGAGAGTCGAAATTAGTACCAAATTCGAGACTTATAAGAGATATAAAAAAAAAAAACATAACAGTGCACAGTCCAAGAAGTTGTCAATTAAGAGTAGACAAAAGATTTTATAGCTTAAACATGTAAGAAGTAATATGACAATATAAGCATCATTCAAGTAATGCAATAAGCTTTGGAGATGAGGCTTGAAGATCCATGTGCAATATTAGAAGAGTGAAATAATTAAGCATTGATGTAGGCCGAAAGGTACCACATTGAGGGCACTTCAATAACATTTTTAGCCTTTCAATTTTGTTTATTTGGTGGGAGGGATTTTTGAAAAATAATCAAGTTTAAATTCTTCCCCTTATTTCATTTGACAAAAGTAATAGAAGATATGATATAAGAAGCTCAAAATTGAAATGTTTCTCCTTAAGGATGCCAAAAAGGATGCCAACATACAATCTAGAAGATTTAACAATCATAGCACAAACATTATGTAGAAAACCAATTGCAGCTCATAATATCTTAAACTCATTATGATCTCATGGAGCTAAGGTAATTCCACAAATTAAAGCATGTCTAAAGTATAACAGTTCATATACCACGAATATGACGCCCTGGTTCTATACTATTGGTTGCAGTCAAGGGAGAGTCACTAATGAGTCCTATGGTCAATAACCAAGTAAGATCCCAGATCGCCGGAGGAGTCAAATTAGCCTCCCTTCTAAGTCCAGTTTTCTTAGACAGCGCACTGCCCTTTTGACAGATCTTAAAAGGTATTGACACAAGGTCTCATAAGAAACGATAAGGTTCTTTCATAGAATATAAATACATAACAATCATAATATATAACTCAAAAGATGGTTCCATTACATTACATTACATTCCAGAAGAAAGCTTAAGTCTCCAAATGAGTCTTTACAAAACATCCAAAAAGAAACTTCTAATTTTTCTAGGATAGCCAAAAGTCTTCGAAAGTTTCGAGCTCGTCATCTCCAGCTATGAGTTACGCTTCGTCACTTGGCATGATACGCCGTGAGCTTTGAATGCCCAGTAAACACACACCCTACCCCTTTTTCCTAGTCCAATACACAATCACCATTATAACATCAAGTAATAAAGCATAATACTCAATTAAATAAATAAAGGGTTAAGTTAGGTTGTTAGCAACTAGAAATCCCCCAAAGAGATTTCGTCATCCCAACCACAAGAATCGGATGCAGATTATTCGGTATGCCCCCTCTTTTGCTGTTTCGTTGCAGAACTAACCTCGGATGCCTACCAATGGTTATGTACCGCGTAGCGCCAACCGCAGGGCCTCAAAAGAGACGAGCGCCAACCGCAGGGCCTCAAAAGAGACGGTAAAATAGGGCCTTGCCCGAATCCCTCCTTACACCAAATCACCTAGGGTCCGAATACAATCGCTCCATTCAAGGGTTCCGAAAACCACTTGCGCAAGACTTTAACTTTCAAATAGGTAACACATCCCAACAATCCATATATCACATATTCTAATCTTTTTCATTACTCAAGTGCTCAAAAATCCAATACCCTCCCAATTAGGTTTCCCGTTGAATTAAATGTTTTAAATCAAGGTTAGTCCAACTTATAAGACAATAATATCCATGTAAGCAGGCATTCTTAAGATGAGAAGGGTAAATAACATAACCACAACACATATAATATCATGCCAAGATATGATCATAAGCTAATAAGCAATCTCATGAACTCAAGGGTATAAAACATCCACACATAACAAAATTTCCAGATTTAGTATCGCAAAAAGATTAAAATGAAAGGTCTATTTTAGATCGTCCACCGGACTTGGTCTTCCTATGGTTCGTAGGGAATTTGATCTAGTTTCTAGAAAAATTTTCGAAAATGGGGTTGCTTTTCCAGGTTCTAAGTTTTTTAGAAAATATGCCAGCGTTGTCCAGATTCTGTCCAGATTCGTCGACCGTTACGAAAAATTGATTTTCTTGCAAATCGCTTAATGTCTTTCAATGAAACCAATTTTAGTTGAAAGATAACTCCTTAAGGAAGGTTTTGACATAAAATAGAGGTCCAGAATAATGTTTTACATTTTTCTATAATTTCTGGAATTGGGCTGCAAAAACAGATTCTAAGGTGTTTTGCCCAAAACAAGAAGATTTATGAAAAAAGGGGTTCCACCAAGGGAAAGTTTCATTTCTTTTGTGAACAAAATATACTAACTATCACATGTCTAAATCAGAAAATTTGTTTGAAGGAGTGCTCTTGAAAAGTTGAGAGATTGGTACAAAAGAAGATGGTTTTGTGCCAAAATGGGGAAAATGCAAGAGAAATGAAATCAATACTCAACCCTTAGCATTTTTAACATGAGAACTCAGTAATAAAAGATCTGAAAACATTATTTAGAACCCTTAGAAACATGTATTGAGAAAAAGGAAAAATGAAAGAGAAGGTTGTGTTTGTGGCTTACCTACTAAGCTTTGCACAAGAAGCTCTCTTCTTCCTCCTTCTCTTCTAGACTTCTCTCTCTTGCTCTCCTCCCTCTCTCTAGTCGAATGTGTGTGTGTTATTTGTGCTTGCCAAGCTTAGGGGAGGCTGGTATTTATAGGCAAATTTTGATGTAAAATGTCCTAAAAGCCCTCTAGTTGGAAAAAAGATGGAAAGGTTAGGATCTTGCTTAGAATCTAATGGGATAGGAGTGATTTGGAGTTAAATCATAGGATTAGGCAACATTTGGTTGGTTCCTAGTTGAAAGGAAACTAATGTTGGAAACATCATCCAAGGTCTAGGGTACTAGGTCTTGGATTTCCTAGAATATCATGATCAAAGACTTTGAAAATGATTCCTCACTTCTCCCTATGGTGGCCGGCCCTTGGGAAGGGTGATGGGGTTATTATTTTATCAATTTTTTGGCTCTAGGACACACTCTCCAAGGTGTATACATGTATATATATATATATATATATATTACAAGATTGATGGTACTTCAAGGTACAAGGTACAAGTACTAGTTTGGGGTAAGTTTTGAATTTAATTAAAGGGTGGGGGCTTGGAGTTAAATACAAGTAACTTATATAGAATTAAATTAGGTTAGGTAACCTAATCCGGCTAGGGAAATTCCTGTTTTGATAAAAATAAAATAGTAATGCTAACCAACAAGATTCGAATTAATTCAAGTAACCGAGGGGCTTTAAGAAAATAATTCAAACATTAGAGTCTTAAAAGTGAATATATATTTCAGGGGCTTCACAACCTATCCCCCTTAAAACAATTTCGTCCTCGAAATTTAACTACATACTGCCTTCGAAAAGCTCGGGGTAGTTTCCCTTCACCCAATCCTGGCATTCCCAAGTAGATTCCTTAATTCCCCGATGACGCCATAGCACTTTCACCTAGTGAACCGTCTTGCCTCTAAGGTTCTTTTCTCGATGATCCTGTATTGCTACCGGTCCTTCTTTAAACGTAATATCTTTGTCAAGACTAATCCCTTCCCACTTGAGGACGTGTGACGAGCCAGCGATGTATTTTCTCAACATAGATACATGGAAGATGTTGTGTATCCCTGCTAACTGTGGGGGTAGAGCTAGTCTATATGCTACTTTGCCCACTCTTTCTAGTACCTCAAAAGGCCCAATATATCGTGGTGACAACTTCCTCTTTCTCCCACAACGTACGACTCCACGCCTAGGTTGCACCTTTAAGAACACGTGGTTGTCTACTTCAAACATCAATGGTCTTCTCCTCCTGTCTGCATAATTTCTTTGACGGTCTTGGGCAGTCTTTAACCGTTGTCGGATCAATTTGACCTTCTCAGTAGTTTCTAGAACAAGTTCGGGTCCTATCAGATTTGCATCACCCACTTCAGTCCAACAAATCGACGATCTGCAAGGTCGTCTGTATAATGCTTCAAAAGGTGCCATACCGATGCTAGCTTGAAAGCTATTGTTGTAGGCGAATTCAACTAGGGGTAGGTGTCGTTCCCAACTTCCTTGAAAATCCATTGCGCAAGCTCTCAACATGTCTTCGAGTGTCTGGATAGTGCGCTCCAATTGTCCATCTGTCTGTGGGTGAAAGGCGGTGCTAAAACATAACTCAGTACCAAGAGCTTTCTGCAGGCTCCCCCAAAATCGAGAGGTGAATCATGGGTCACGATCTGACATAATAGATACCGGAATTCCATGTAGTCGAATGATCTCCCCAATGTAGAGCCTGCACATAGACTCTAAAGTGTCGGTCATCTTATAGGGTAAGAAATGTGCTGACTTGGTCAGACGGTCCACTATTACCCATATAGCATCGCGCCCTCTAGGTGACTTAGGTAACCCCGTCACAAAATCCATCGTCACGTACTCCCACTTCCATTCAGCTATTGGTATAGGTTGCAACATCCCCCCCAGTTTCTGATGTTCCGCCTTCACTTGTTGGCAGGTCAGACATTTTGCTACAAATTTAGCCACTTCCTTCTTCGTTCCATTCCACCAGTACTGCCTCTTCAAATCTTGGTACATTTTAGTCCCTCCTGGATGTACCGCAAATGCAGAATAATGACATTATTTCAGTACCTTTTCTCTAAGTAACTTGTCACTTGGTACAAATAATCTACCTTGGTATCTTAAACTCCCATCGGGGTGAATTACCCAATCGGGCATGGGCTCTCCTGATTCCAGACGTCCCTTGATGTAGGCTACTTCTTGATCGTGCTTCTGGGCCTCCATGACCTCATTCATCAACTTAGGCATCACCTTCTGCGCACTAAGATATGCTCTTGTATCTTGAGATTCTACTTGGATCTTGAACTCATTGAGTGTCTTAACTATATCCCATTACTTGACGGAGATCTTAGCCATCATCCCTCTACTCTTGCGACTTAGAGCATCTGCTACTACATTGGCTTTACCGGGGTGATATGAGAGAGTGAACTGGAAATCTTCGAGATACTCCATCCATCGTCTCTATCTCAAGTTAAGGTTCTTCTGCGTGAATAGATACTTCAGACTCTTGTGATCAGTGAAAATCTCAAATTGTTCCCCGTACAGGTAATGTCGCCACTGCTTTAGGGCAAAAACTACAGCTGCTAACTCCAAGTCATGTGTGGGGTAGTTGCGCTCATGAGGTTTTAACTGCTTGGATCCATACGCGATTACCTTTCCATTTTGCATGAGCACGCAACCTAATCCTTCTTTAGACGCATCGCAATACACAGTGTACCCCCATTTTCGTTCTGGGATGGTCAAAATTGGCGCACTAGTTAACCTCTTCTTTAGCTCTTGGAAGGATTTTTCGCAAGCTTCGTCCCACTCATACTTTACTCCCTTTTGTGTTAAACGAGTCATTGGTTTAGCTAGTTTGGAGAAATCTTGGATGAACCTCCGGTAATAACCGGCCAATCCTAAGAAGCTACAGATTTCTGACACGGTCTTTGGTTGCCTCCAATCTAATACTGCCTCCACCTTGGTTGGATCCACCGTAATCCCATTCTCTGATACCACAAGCCCTAAGAACTTTACTTCATTCAACCAGAACTCACATTTACTCGCCTTGGCATATAACTGATTATCCATAAGAACTTCAAGGACAATCCTTAAATGTTGCTCATGCTCTTCTTCAAACCTTGAATATACCAAGATGTCATCAATGAACACTACTACAAACTGGTCAAGGTATGGTCTAAAAATCTTATTCATTAGGCTCATGAATACTGCCGGTGCATTGGTTAGTCTGAAGGGCATTACTACAAACTCATAGTGGCCATATCTAGTACGAAAGGTAGTCTTTGGTATATCCTCCTCCTTGACTCGTAGTTGATGGTAACCTAACCTGAGATCGATCTTTGAATAGCACCTTGAGCCTCTAAGTTGGTCAAAAAGGTCATCAATCCTTGGGAGTGGGTACCGGTTCTTAATCGTGACTCGATTGAGTTGACGATAATCGATGCATAGCCTCAACGACCCATCCTTCTTTTTAGCAAACAACACGGGTGCTCCCCATGGCGAAGTACTTGGCCTAATGAATCCTTTCTTGAGCAATTCCTGTAGCTGTGTCTTTAATTCTCGTAGTTCTGCTGGTGCCATACGATATGGAGCCATGGATACCGGGGTAGTTCCAGGCTGTAGCTCGATGCTAAAGTCTACTTCCCGGATTGGCGGAAATCCTGGTAATTCCGCAGGAAATATATCTACATAATCGCATACTACACGCGGAAGTTCTATTTCGCCTTGGCCTTCCCCATTTAGAATTAGGCTTGCTATCCTACCCGCAAGTTGATCGCGCCACTGCGTCTAATGTTTTGTTGAAACCATGGGGTCTTGTTTATCTTCCTTAAACTGGAAACGTGTTCCATTTTGCGTATGAGCTACCACTTTCTTCTGACGACAGTCGATCACCACTCGGTGGACGGACAACCAGTCCATGCCCAAAATAATATCGAAGTCTGACATTTCCATGACACGAAGGTCGCAAGTTAAGCGTAGGTCCGTCATCCCTACCTTACAGTCCTTACAGATCGATCCTACCCGAACGCATCCTCCCATAGGTGACATTACACTTAAGGCAGTTGCTAAAGGTTCACATGCAAGTTCTAATGACTTAGCACAAGTAGAGGATATGAAAGAATGTGATGCACCGGAATCAAATAAAACATGCACCCAAGAATTGTATAGTACTAAATTACCCTCAATTATGGATGGGTCCGCTTCTTTCTCTTGCAGGGCAAAGACTCTGCCGGCTACATTCTGGTTGCCACTGGTCTTGGCGTTCTGAGTGCCTCCATTCTTCTGGTGCTGCTGCCCTGTAGATCCTGTCTTATTTGTCCAAGGCTTCTGCCCACCTAATGCCTGGGCATTTGCTCCGGAACCTCCTCCTTGGTATCCCGATGGAGGGAGTTAGGGGCATTCGCTCTTTTTGTGCCCTAATTGTTGGCAATGAAAGCACTGGATTTGTCCCACCGGCCTTTGTTGGTAGCCTCCTCTCTGGATCTGTTGCTGCAGTTGCTGTCGTTGCTGTTGTGGTTGTGGTCTGGAGTAGGGCTTTGAGGTCACGCTTCCTCTCTAGATCCTCTGACGTCCAATAGACGCCTGACTCCCTTTTCTCTTGTTCCAAGCCTTCCTGGCGTCGTTCACTTCCCTTTCAGATTCTAATGTCGTTTCAAGCACCTCGGCATATGAGGGGAGTTGTTACGGAAGAACTTTTCCCCTGATTGTAAGGTCCAGTCCCCACTCGAACATCCTTGCTTTCTCTTCATCATTTGCTACGTATCTGGTTACGTATCAGGCTAGCTTTTCAAATTTTGCAGCATACTGGGTCACAGTCATATTTCCTTGCTCTAGGTTTTGGAATTCCTTGACTCGTTATCGACGGATGGTACTTGGGAAATATTTATTTAGGAATAGTTCCCTGAACTGGTTCCATGATAGGCTCGCTACGTCACGAGTGTTCTTGATTAACTCCCACCAATGGTCAGCCTCATCATCCATCTCGAATACTGCCAAAGCTATTCTATCAGCGGCCTCGGTTATGCCCATAGTATCTAGCATTTTCTCTATTTGTCGGAGCCAATTTTCAGTTACCTTCGGGTCTAGTACGCCTGTGAACTTTGGGGGCCTTTGCTTCCGAAACTCAAAAAAGAGTCGAGTCCTCTCATTCTGCCGATTGTTCCTTATCTGCCCTAGTTCCTCCAAAATTTGATGACCTAGGTTATCGGGGATGTTAGCCCCTGCGGGGATGGGTCCGTGTTGATTTCTGAGACGGTTTCGTACATTGTTGCTTGTTTTGGTATAGTCATTAGCTCGCGTGTCCACCATTCTGTTCATGGCATGTAATGAGTTGGTTTCCAGTTTGAGAAAATATTACTACTTAGATTTGAAATAAAGGTTCAGTTTCCTTAGGGTGCACTAAAGCAAGTAACAGTCAATAACATAGATCAACACATCATTCATATATTATAATAGGCATCATTACAAAAGGGCTCCTATATCGGAGTTACATTCAAAGAGCATCTACGCATTTCAAGTTCAGGTTATCTTATTCTAAGGATCCCCATTAGCGGGTCTTACAAAAGTCTAGTTTTACTATCCCTCGATTTAGTTCTCGTTTCCCGACCAATCAAAATCTTCTTCTGGGTCTTCATCAGCGGGGACGGTGGCTTGGTCCGGAGAGCGGGGGGTGTACATTGGTGCGGGAGGATTATGATCCTATGACACCTCGATAGGGTAGGCTGGGTTTGCTCCTTGCTGCTCTGGTGGATGCTCCATATCCATTGGTTGATTGTCGCCTGGCCCGTGATAACAAGATTCGTGGCTTTCAGCCTGAGTCGGTGCTATGGTGGTCAAAGCTCGGTGTATCAAGGAGTCCATCCTTTGTTCATCTTGCTCTATTCGGATCGCCTTCTTTGCTACCCGACTCAGAAATTGTAGGCGGCGCCGCACCAAAGACGTCTTCTGCGCCCTCATATAGCGGGTGTACTCCGCCTCCACCTTACGTACCTCGGTCTTGATCATTTCCTCGGCGGTGATTTCACAGCGTCGACGGCTAAAGTAGGGGTTGACAGACATGGCCCTCCTTCCTTGCATATGGAAAACACCCCACGAGTCGGTACTGACGTAGCCTCCCGATGACATCCTAAGGTGGAAAAGATTTTTTTTATTTTTATTAGTCAATCTTCTTATAATAGTGTGATAGAATAAAATAAGATAAGGGGTAAGGGCTTCTAGAGTTGCGTATAGGGTTGCGAGGGTTAAGGGTTGAACCTAGGCTCTGATACCAAGTTGTGACGCCCCGGTTCTATACTATGGGTTGCAGTCAAGGGAGAGTCACTAATGAGTCCTATGGTCAATAACCAAGTAAGATCCCAGATCACCGGAAGAGTCAAATTAGCCTCCCTTCTAAGTCCAACTTTCTTAGACAGCGCACTGCCCTTTTGACAGATCTTAAAAGGTATTGACACAAGGTCTCATAAGCAATGATAAGCTTAATTCATAGAATATAAATACATAACAATCGCAATATATAACTCAAAAGATGGTTCCATTACATTACATTCCAGAAGAAAGCTTAAGTCTCCAAATGAGTCTTTACAAAACATCCAAAAAGAAACTTCTAATTTTTCTAGGATAGCTAAAAGTCTTCGAAAGTTTCAGGCTCGTTGTCTCCAGCTATGAGTTCTGCTTCGTCACCTGGCATGATACGCCATGAGCTTTGAATGCCCAGTAAACACACGCCCTACCCTTTTTTCCCAGTCTAATACACAATCACCATTATAACATCAAGTAATAAAGCATAATACTCAATTAAATAAATAAAGGGTTAAGTTAGGTTGTTAGTAACTAGAAATCCCCCAAAGAGATTTCGTCCTCCCAACCACAAGAATCGGACGCGGATTATTCGGTATGCCCCCTCTTTTGCTGCTTCGTTACAGAACTAACCTCGGATGCCTACCAATGGTTATGTACCGCGTAGCGCCAACCGCAGGGCCTCAAAAGAGACGGTAAAATAGGGCCTTGCCCGAATCCCTCCTTACACCAAACCACCTAGGGTCCGAATACAACCACTCCGTTCAAGGGTTCCGAAAACCACTTGCGCAAGACTTTAACTTTCAAATAGGGAACGCATCCCAACAATTCATATATCACATATTCTCATCTTTTTCATTACTCAAGTGCTCGAAAACCCAATACCCTCCCAATTAGGTTTCCCGTTGAATTAAATGTTTTAAATTAAGGTTAGTCTAACTTATAAGACAATAATATCCATGTAAGCATGCATTCTTAAGATGAGAAGGGTAAATAACATAACCACAACACATATAATATCATGCCAAGATATGATCATAAGCTAATAAGCAATCTCATGAACTCAAGGGTATAAAACATCCACACATAATAAAATTTCCGGATTTAGTATCGCATAAAGATTAAAATGAAAGGTCTATTTTAGATCCTCCACCCGACTTGGTCTTCCTATGGTTTGTAGGGAATTTGATCTAGTTTCTAGAACATTTTTTGGAAATGGGGTTGCTTTTCCAGGTTCTAAGTTATTTAGAAAATATGCCAGCATTGTCCAGATTCCGTCCAGATCCGTCGACCGTTACGAAAAATTGATTTTCTTGCAAACCGCTTAATGTTTTTCGATGAAACCAATTTTAGTTGAAATATAACTCCTTAAGGAAGGTTTTGACATAAAATATAGGTCCAGAATAATTTATTACATTTTTCTAGAATTTCTGGAATTGGGCTGCAAAAACAGATTCTAAGGTGCTTTGCCCAAAACAAGAAGATTTATGAAAAAGGGATTCCAACAAGGGAAATTTCATTTCTTTTGTGAAGAAAATATACTAACTATCACATGTTTAACTCAGAAAATTTGTTTGAAGAAGTGCTCTTGAAAAGTTTGAGAGATTGGTACAAAAGAAGATGATTTTGTGGGCCAAAATGGGGAAATGAAAGAGATGAAATCAATACTCAACCCTTAGCATTTTTAACATGAGAACTCAATAATAAAAGATTGAAACATTATTAGAACCCTTAGAAACATGTATTGAAAAAAGAAAAAATGAAAGAGAAGGTTGTGTTTGTGCTTATCTACAAAGCTTACACAAGAAGCTCTCTTCTTCCTCCTCTTCTCTTCTAGACTTCTCTTTCTTGCTCTCCTCCCTCTCTCTAGCCGAATGTGTTGTGTGTGTGTTATTTTGTGCTGCCAAGCTTAGGGAGGTTTGGTAATTTATAGCAAATTTTGATGTTAAAATGTCCTAAAAGCCCTCTAGTTGGAAAAGGATGGAAAGGTTAGGATCTTGCTTGGATCTAAGGGATAGAGTGATTTGGGAGTTAAATCATAGATTAGGAACATTTGGTTGGTTCCAGTTGAAAGGAAACTAAGTTTGGAAAACATCATCCTAGGTCAGGGTACTAGTCCTTGGATTTCCTAGAATATCATGATCAAAGACTTTGAAAATGGTTCCTCATCTCTCTATGTGGCCGCCCTTGGGAAGGGTGATGGGGTTTATTATTTATCAATTTTTCGGTCTAGGACACACTCTCCAAGGTGTATACATGTATTATATATTACAAGATTGATGGTACTTCAAGGTACAGAGTACAAGTACTAGTTTTTGGGGTACATTTTTGAATTTAATTAAAGGGTGGGGGCTTGGAGTTAATACATGTAACTTTGTAGAATTAAATAGGTTAGGTAACCTAATCCGCTAGGGAAATCCTGTTTTGATTAAAATAAAATAGTATGCTAACCGACAAGATTCTGATTAATTCAAGTAACCGAGGGGCTTTAAGAAAATATTCAAACATTAGGGTCTTAAAAGTGAATACATATTTTCAGGGCTTCACAAAGAAAATCATGAAAACAATATATAGCACACATTTAAGCATAAGGCATGATTTTAGGCAAGAGCATCACAAAAGAATATTCATTACAATCGTATGACGCAGAAATAAATTCATAGATACTCATCCCTTTTCATATCAAACGAAATAATATGTTAGTTCAAAGGATATGAGAGAAATAGGAATTTACCTCAAAAGCTTGAGAGTGTGTAGGAGGCATACCTTTGGTCAGGAGTTGGAAGCTTTTCAATTCTTAATTTCCTTAAAAGGGGTTTAAACAAGAAGTTAGCAAAAAAATTTCTCTCCCTAAGTTGGTGCTTCCCATTTCTATTGTGATCTTGTAGAGATATAGCAATTTTGACAACAATCACATTATACATACAAAGCACAACATCACCGCTTTCACAATCAAAAGATCCATGAACAATCAGACTTTAGGATGCTATTTTCAGAATTTTAAAATGTAGCACACATTATATAATGCATGAGAAATAGTTTTATGCTCTTTGTTCTATCAAGAAATGATGCACACATAAAACTCACAAAGAGCATTTCAATTACAGTTAAGCTTATACAAACATTTACTCAATGTGGGACATAACATGAATGCTATAACAAGTAAGTACGGGAGTGAGCACTTAGTTATTCATGAGTTATATGTCAAACAGTCTATATTTAAATGATATTTAATAAACATAGATGCAATGCTCTAAACACATTTTATTTAGATATGTAGATGATCATTAATCAAAGAATTTCATAACTCATTCAAATATCAAATGTAAAGCATGTGAGCATGAAAATTCCATGTTTGGGCATACTTTAAGATCCACAAATGGTATAACATAATTTTCAACCAAATAGATACTATACAATCTCAAAAACAGCCATGTCATCATAATGTATCCATAAGATATGATCAACAGGAATTAACATATTAGTATGAAGTCATATATATGATGTCAAAATATAAGAGTATGCTCATAAGTGAAAAACATTTTTCTTTTCTTGGCAATGGATGGCAAGATATAAGAGCACAATAATATATAAATCATCCATAAAAAGATCATCAAAATTATATAATTTCAATTTTGAATTCAATGAAGTTTGAAATGAAGCATGTTAACATGATACAACAAAACATGATTACAAGAGCTAAGAGCATTGGTTTCATGAATGTAATATTAAAGCCAACCTATTGTACAAAAATCACACCTTCAGATATATAGAAAGTTACCTTTATTTACCTCTTTGGAATCTTCACCAATACATTACCTTTATAGTTCATCTTGGTAATTCTCATTTCATCATTTGTCTTCTTGTAGGGATTGATTTTGTTCTCAATTGAACATTTTCATTGTGCATCTTCTCTCAAAGTCCTTGGAGTTCTTTGAGATTTCACCTACAAAATAACTGATTTCTTTCTTGGTACCGCTTCTTTCTTGAGTCCATGAGAGTTAGAGTTTGAAGTGTTTTTAGGAACCACTTCTTTTAACAAAGAATTTTCTTATGGACATGAAGGAGAGATATGACCTTTTCTTCACAAATGGATGTAAGATGAGAATGACTAGATGATATATGAACAAAAACATTTTTGGATTCTTTACTTTGAAAATGGTTTGTATCTAATCCTAGTTCTTCCATAAGTTTGAGTTTGACTTTTAAAATTTTGTCTAAGGTATTTCTACCTTGATAAATTTAAAATGAATGTTTTTCATGTCTTCTATGTTTTCATTTAAAACATTTTCTCTTTTTTAAAATTTCATTTTTTTTTGCCATCATCTAATTTCTTTTCAAAAAATAGAAGACCTCTTAAAGATAAAACTTCTTTCTCCTTTTCCATTTTCAAGGCTTCATTTCTAAAGCATTTGATCTAGAAGTCAAAGATTCATTTTCTTGTCATAACTGAATTATTTTTTTTTGACAACTATTTTCAAACTAAGTTTTTTAAAATTCAGCATGAGTTCATCAAAAGCAGTTTGTATTCATCACATGTAAAAGATTCATTGTTAGAACCACTACCTCATCATCATCTCCAAATGCCATTAGGCATTGGTCAACAACTTTATTGTTGTTATCTTCAGTTTTTGAGTTGCTCTCATCGCTATTTTCCCATGCGGCTTTAATTTTCTTTTTTACTTCCATTCATCATTACAGTTCATGACCATGAAGTGAGACTAGGAGTTTTTCAATGCTCAAATTTGTTAGGTCCTTAGCCTCTTGAATGCTGTAACCTTGCTTCCCATTTCTTTGGCAAGACCTAAGGATTTTTTCTTACAAGCTCACCATAGTATAAAGATTTACCCAGAGAATTTAAAAGCATTGATAATATTAGTGAATTAGAAACATTTCAGAAATAAATTCATGGGAATTCCATCTGAAGAAGCTCATAATCATGAACCAACATACTAATTTTGGATTTTAACATGGTTGGTCCTTCATGTATGGTCTTGTAGACACCTATTTTTAACCGCCGCAAGACTTGGACGCTTGTGTCCTACCGCACTCGATATGAAGTTTGTGTTGATTGTGATTCGAGTTCTCAAGAAGGAACGTAAGCTTCGCACTCCAAAACTAGTCCAAACCTTTCATATTATACCAGCTTACCTTAGAAATCATTTTTGACCATTGTGCCACCCTACACTGAGTGTAAAACAGTGGAACAGGGGAACACATTGGGAAGCGCCAGCTTTTGATAGCGGAACACATTCTGGGCAAGATGGCCAACTGTCCCATTTTGAGGATATTTATGACCTATTTGCTCAATTCTATAAATATGAAGCATATATCTCAGTGTTAGGGTTGGAAAATTTCAAAAGAAGCTAATAACTTTGAGAGCTCCTCCTTCTTGTGCAACTATCTTTAAGTTATTTGATCATCCTTATACTCTATCATGCACCATAGCCAACCTAGAGCAAGAACTTAGAACCTTGTTGCTTTGTAAGTCACAATCAAGCTTAGAGTGTGCAAGTTTGGTTCACAAACAAGAGCTACTTCTTCAAAGGTATGAGCTCGCCACCTTTGTATTGCTTTCATTTCGTCTTCTTCATTTTTTCTTTATTTTTTGTATGTTTTGATCCTATTTCAAGTGTGGAATTTGGGTTGAATGCTAACAAAGGGTAAGAGGGGTAACACCTTTTCTTGCTCTCTACTTCATAGCTCACACCCTGTTCTACCTATTTTTTTTTTAAAACTAATTTTTAGAGTTTGAGAAAGGCTAAAAAACATGTTTGAGGTCTCAAAATTAGAGAGGTAGCCACCTCTCATTGCTTTTATTCACTACGCCTTGTTTTGCTTATTCTTTCCTACTTTTTTTATGCTCTTTAACATGATATTTTAGCCACTTTTTTAGCAATATCGGGGCTGTTTAGGGCTTGTAATTTATTTAATTAAGGTATGATTTAATATTTACTTGTTTGTGTTGTAAGGCTTCATATCTAGCTAGTTTGTTGTGTTACCATGCTTTGATAGTTTTTTCTTTGGTTAATTTTCATATCAAGAGTCTCATCCTAAATAATCCATTTTGCCATAAGTGATTTCTGCCACCTCCCTCTTTTCTTCTTTTTTCTTTTTTTATTGTTGTTTTGAGAGTTACTTCAACCGAGCACGGTATTCAAGGCATGTGATAGAGACCTATC
>NW_021028882.1:626989-638292 GCF_004153795.1 Camellia sinensis | reverse complement strand
CCATCATCACCAAAGGCTCTACCACACCATCTCTATTTCCAAGCAATCAAGGAGGTTTTCTTCTCAAAGGCCAAAGAAGCTACAAATTGGTTCCAAGAAGCAACGAAAAGTTTGAGTTCTTCAAGAGATAGTAAATACTTTTACCGCCTTTTACTCCTTTTTTTTGATTGCCATTTGTAAGTCCGCACTTGCTTTTTGTTTCAGCTCCGGCCTCTTCAAACTGAGGCCCTTCTCTTTGAGCTCTCTTCAAGCTTTCATTAAGGGCTAACCCTGTTTGAGCCTCCATGATCATTGCTTTCATTCGTCCTCTTTATATGTCATTGATTTTGCAGTGCATTGTTTTAAGCCCATGAGTAATTCTTGTTTTTGAGCAATGTCTGTTATAACGTATGCATATTGAGGCTTATTATTGAGCCCCTCTTTCAACATTGATGAAGGGCTCACCCACATTTCGGGCCTCGTCACTGTTAGACCTACCTTTTACTCACTTTTTCTTTCTCCATTCTTGCTGCAATGTGCAGCCTACCATACTTTGTTTGTTTTTGGCCATTTTGCATCCTTGAAAAGTGCTTATTTATGGTCCATTCTTGTCATTTTAATTTTGGGTCCTTTCATGGTTTGAGTGTCTCCATATGCCACTTCATTTATATCTCCTCTTTTATTCCCCCATTCTTTGCATCGTTTAAGTTAGCTCTACCATAGCTTTTTTTGTTTTTGGCAATTCAGTTTCTAGATAATTAGTCCTTATTTTGGCCCATTCTACATGATTTATTAAGGGTCTTTGGCTGTTTGGTGATTACTTTCAGTATACTTTATGTTATAGCACATTTTTGAGCCTCATTTTGCATCACATTTTTTGCATTATTTGTATACTGATTTTGAAGTCTGCATTACTACTGTAAATATTCATAATTCTTTGGTGCTTATTTTAACTGGTTGTGAGAAGGAAATTTTAGTTTCGGATTTTTTGCTTATATTAACCTTGCTTATTACCCGATCTTTTGGGCCCCTATTTCTTGCATGCCAATTTTTGCCCATACCTGTATTGCCTTGCTGGTTTGCAAGTTTATAACTGTGGAAAGTGCTTTCATTGGGACTGTCTATGCTCTGTCCTTCTGCCATTGCATGTCCCATGGTTGGTGCATTATTTGGCATAGCTAGTAGGCCTTTCGGTGGCGTATAATTCACATTCGGGACAATTCCCATGCATTTTCATGGTATTTCGCCTCTTTCGGAGCTGTTTTTCCGCCCATGTTTTTGCTGAAAATCTCATATCTGTTTTCTCATGTATTTCATAGCAATTCTGGCACGAGCCTCGGTTTGCGTGCTCCGTCGTGCACGCATTTCGGAGGCACTATCCACTGTTCTATCCACCGGATCGAGTTTGAGTGTGGTGAGCTGCACTCATGTTGGTATTAAGCCCATTTTCAGTTTCCCATGGTCGATTTCATCACATTGTTGATCAACCGCCCGGTTTGGCGTGCCCGTGTGCACTGCATTTCGAGCACTCCACTTTCATCCACCGGCATCCGATGTGCCAGTGTGCTGAGGCTCACTCATGTTGGTATAAACCCATTTGTCATTTTCATGTCATTACAATCGCTTTCTATCACTGCCTTCAGGTTGCGTGCCATTGCCCATTTCGAGGCAACTCCATTTGTTATCGACGCCGGCATCCCATGTGAGTGTCGTGAGGCTGCTCTCAATGTTGGTTATATCTATAGCCGCATATCAATGTTTCACATCACTCACGCATTGCGGTATGCCATCGCCCTCGGTTTGCGTGCCCGTGTGCACGCAGATTTTGAGCCACTGTCATTTTCATTCAGTCGGCATCGTTATTTGAAGTGTTGGACTGAGGTCTCTCATGTTAGTCATATAATCCATGCTTGCATTCTATATGCCGTTTCCAACCATTACAGTATGGCATTCGTCAATTTTCTCAGTTTTGCGTGCCCGTGTGCACGGCACGTTCGATGACATCTCATTTCATAGATTTGGCATGCTAGGATTGTACTCTTAGTTGCATTTCATGCATGTCATGCATTTGCATCGTGTCGGGATTTAGGAGTAGCCGCATGGCACGGGAAACGAGGGGCATTTCGTGCTTCCGAGTGATCGGATCGATTGTCTCAATTCTCCCAGTCCGCGACACTTCCGGATTGTCCATTGATGGAGTTAGGTTTTAGTTGTAGTTTCATGTGCATTCATTCTATATCGAGTTGTGCATTTCGACTCCTCGGCCGTCATGCCTCAGTTTGCGTGATTGGTGGCACGAGGATCGAGACATGCATATATTTGTGCAAATGCATTGCTATGCCCCTTTCCTACTCTCTGTTGCAGCAAAACGAAGAATCAGCAACTTTTGGGGCTTGGCACGCATTTCAAGAACAAGTGTAAACAGAGGCTAATTGGGGCATTCCGGTGGGTTTCCGCGCAAGACAATCCGGACATGCATCAGTCATCAGAAGCAAGGCAGTCCCTGGCTTGCATGCCAGTTTTATCTATTTTCTTAGTTAATTCATTAATTAATTAGGAATTTGTAATATTTTGGACTGTAATATTCTTTCATTTAGGACTGTAATATTTGGACTGTATATTTATTCGGACCCTCCGAGTGAGGGCATAACTGTAATAAGCGTGTGTGTGTGTTGTATGTCTTCCAACCCCACGTCTTTCTCCTTTTTATTTACCAGCTTACGATGGTTAGATTAGGGCATGTTTCAATTAGCATACAGTATGATAGCGTGTTTGCATCATTCATCTGTTTTGCATGCACCGGGCTCGGCGCACCATACTAACTGCATTGTACTTTCAATTCCAAATTGAAATACATGTTAGTTGTAGCATTTCATATGCCATGTTTAAAATAGCCGAGCCTACTATAGTTGCATCTTGCATGTGTTGCATTAGGCATTTCTGTATGTTTAGGATCATGCATGATTTCTAATACAGTTTTTGTTTTGGCTCGGAGTACTCGGTAAGCTTTGTGCTTTAGCATCCTTGCATGCGTGTGAGTGCTGCCATGAATAGCATGCTTACCATGAGGCTATGTGCTTATATGATATAACTGCCTGAATGCCTGTGGGTGAAGGTTGGGTTATTTGAATTGAAATAATTCATCAAATGTTTGTCTTAAGCCCACTAGATAGTGGCAAAACTATCTTCCCTAAGCCCACCTGCGGGTGGCAAAATCTGCATTTTAAGCCTACCTGCGGGTAGCAAACCACTTTTCAAAAAAGCAAACATGAAATGTTTTGTTCCAATTCGGGCGACCTGGTCTATACTTATATGCTGTGTGCATCACATAGTAACCTAGGCTAAAAACCGGAATAAGAACATACAATGTTTTCAAAAATAGATATCATGGTTAGTAGAGGCCGATCTTTGATCGGGCGAGCGGGGGTGCTCACGAAGTGACCTTCCCCAATCGTACCCAAGTTCCCGAGCCGAGGCAACTTTGGTGATGACGGACACGTGGCCTTTTGGCACCGAGTCAGGGTTTCCTAAATTTCCCAAAATAAAATATTTAGGTGGCGACTCTGTATCTGGCAAAGCAGTCCATGTTTGGCACTTCTTTCAAAAAATCAGTTTTCTCAAAAACGATTTGCCGGATTTGGACTCTTTGGTTCAGATTTAGAACCGTGACTAACGAAAGTCGAGTCCGAGCTGTAACGAGGTCCCCCCGCGGGCTTGTTACAACGCTACGCGAAGCCAGTTTGAAAATTGGACTTATACACTACGCGAAGCCGGTTTGAAAATTGGACTTATACGCTACGCGAAGCCGGTTTGATAATTGGGGATTTATGCCATGCAATGCAATGTAAAAAAATGCAATGTAATAGCTAGAAAGCGAAGGTACCTTATAAGGGCAATTGGCAATGACCTACTTCATGCTACTGGGGACCTTTCCCTTCTTCTTGGTTAAACTACAGTTACTACTTTTCTCCTTGGCTATGGCCGCAGCTTTTCCTATTCTCCAACAGGGTAACGGACTAGGTTAGATCAATATCTAGAATTGAGGTGCATACAGATGCTATCTCAATCTATGGGGCTGCCATACAGATTTCAAGCCGAGGATACACCCCTGGGTATTTAAACCAGACTTTAGTCTCGGAAATCCCGAACCTTTGTGTTCTAGGCATGAGCCATTCGAACTCTAGTTTCCACCGTCTCAGTTGGTCTCCTAGGAACTCACTGCAAACACAGGCAGGTGGCTATACCAGACCACCGAAAGTCATTCGGGCACGACAAACACCAAAGGAATTGCACCTTTAGAGGATTTAAGGTCTCCTAGACCAGAGAGTGCACAAGAAAGTGCGAGTGAAGAGTGAATGCACAAAACAGTGCTAAGAAGATGCACGAGACAGTGCGATGCAATGTACTGACAAGTGCTATAAGCATTTTCTACGTAAGATGAGAGAGAGCATGTAATGAAATGCACAAGATAATGCGATGAGTAAGAAAGCGTGAGTGATAAACTGCACAAAATAGTGAGATGCGCAAGAAAGCGCGAGTGATAAACTGCACAAAATAGTGCGATGCGCAAGAAAGTGTGAATGATTTGAAATGCACAAGACAGTGCGATACGCTAAACACTGCGAGTGATTTGAAATGCACAAGACAGTGCGATACGCTAAACAGCACGAGTGATTTGAAATGCACAAAACAGTGCGATGAGATACATACCAAAATGCACAAACTAAGGCTAGTGAGATACAAATGGTAAGTGCACAAGAAAGTACGATAAAATGCATCTTCCATGCAAGTATGGGGGCATTTTTCTACGCAAAGAATACGAGCATTCCTATGCAAGTATGGAAGCACATTCATGTAATTGAAAGCATATTCTATGAATGTATGGACAAGCAAGAACTTCTATGGCGAATCGAAGCAGCATAATTTAATGCAGGAATTCATAACGATGCGCGGCCACGCATGCAACAACAAGTGTATGAATTGAAAGTTAAATTCTAGTGCAGATAGTGAGTATCAATATGTACTCGCGATGCTCTGATGTTGCCTCTTAGAGGAGCTCGCAACACATTAGCTCAAAAGGCAACCCTGTTCATTATTGACGAGAGATAAATCTGCAAGTTGAAACCTCGGGTGCTGCTTGGACTCCATTCTGACTTGAAGCAGGTACCTTGGGGTCGAGATACACTCATACTCCAGGGAAAGGTCGAGCCTGCAAAGATTGCACTGGAACATGTCGTCTTGATTGCTAAAGTTGAAACATGCTAAGATTGCCCAAATCTTCCCTTTTTGTTTTTGTGCTTTCAGTCCGGAACCTAAATATTCAGATAGGTCCATTTTTACTATTTCTGACATGACCTGGGTGAAACCTGCGGCTTGATGAAAGAACAACTCTTGTTTTGCCCAAATGTGATGAACACCCAGCACTCTGCATCAAAACTGATTTTTGAAATTGAAAGAGAAAAAGTCTCAACCGCGGTATGAAGCCTACAACTGACACCAGCCAAAGCACTCAGACAACGGAAAACAAAGGTTAGAACCCAACGATAAACACACTCAACAAAGAAAAACAAAAGGTAAACAACCTAAACACGTCGAGACATGCTCGGAACGACTCAAAACAAGAATCGAGACAAACAAAACAAAAGACACGACACACCGACGTGCACAGGGAGCCTGTTTCACCGGGTATTATTCCCACCCTTTCTTATTTGTGATTCTCACATCACTCAGCCCTCAGGCTCGGCTTTTCTCACAAAACCCTTTTCCTCATTTTTTCTCTCAGCGCACATCTCTCTATTCTTTAATCTCTCATTTTTTTTTATCTCTCCCCGATGGATAAATAAGAAATTGTAAGCTACTGCCCCTAGCATTCTGCTAGATTCTTTTTCTTCTGCACACAGCTAGTGAGTTCCTCCCACAGAGGACTTGCGCTACAACTGGGTGTGTAGCAAATCAGCAGCTGACACCGGTTGATGATGCTCTGCTCAGGAGTTTGGGTGTGATTAAATGTGTCCAAACAAGGAAGTGGAATATCTTAGTCCATTCCATTTCGTGCTTTGCACTTGGCTTGATACCTTGTTGCTTGGAGGATGAGAGAGCTTTCAACATTTTGCTGTTAGCTTCAGTTGTGCCCTTTTCTGGCAGGTAGAGTGCCGTTTCCGGCAGGTAGAGTGCCCTTTCTGGCAAGTATGTTGACAACGGGAGAAAGACAGAACACCTGACTCAACTGTGCCCCTATTTCATCATTTTGACTATTTTTTTGTTTTTGTTTTCTACTAAAATAATTTTGACCAATATGAGAGTTAGATTAACATACTTGTTCGATTTTTGATTTGAAAATCATGCAAGTTAGGTTATGAGCACTGAAAATTTTCCCTTTTTGGGTCCAAGAAATGGTCCAATTTTGGAAAAGATGGAATAATTTTTTAGAGATCAGTCAACCTCAGTAAAAATTCTCAAAAATTATTTTTGCAAACAGCCACTGCTCAACAAGCGCGAAACATACTCTTGAGATGCACAACCTCAGATCCCAAGGAAAATTGCCCCTTGTTTGAGGAGAGCTGCATGGCAACGGAAAGTTGCCCCTTGTTTGAATAGCACCGCAGCGCATTGGCAACGGAAAGTTGCCCCTTGTTTGGATAGTACCACAGCGCGTTGTAATCAGTCTTCATAGTTAAGGTCACAACCAAACTCTCGGATACAGAGAAGACAAAGATGCTCAAAACCATTACATGGACACAATTGATTTGGAAGTGTTTGTGGCTGGACTTCAGAACGAAGTTGCCTACATATCCCAAAGATGGGAATCAAGCCTTACGTAGTTCGGGGTTAAGGTACACTCGGGTATTAACCCTCACTTTTTTTTTTTACGCTCTAACTTTTGCCAAGGCCACCTTTCTGGGTTTTCAACCTTGCGAGCTTTGTTTTTCTTTTCTTTTCCATTCTTTTTGTATCTTTTCATTCCTTTTTCTTTTTTCATCTTTTCTTTCTTTTTCATTTTTCTTTCTCTTCCCTTTTTTTTTCTTTTCCTTCTTTTTTTTTTGTATTTTTTTATTGCTCTAACTTTTGCCTGGGTCGCCCTTTCGGGTTTTCGGCCCAACGAGCCTCTCAAGGGTAAAAGTGTAGCTTTGTCCATGTTGAATGGTTTGAGGTCCTGAAGTCATTTGAATCCAGGAGAACGGCTATTGTTCGCTAACGATGCAGGAGTCCATCCAATGGGGGCTGAATTTGCCCCTAGTGTTGTGGATAGGAACTCGGTTGTCCTTCAGCAATACTTTCGTCTTTCCTCCCTTCTGGGATTTGGCATTCTTGCCGATCTTTGTTGATTTTCATAATGATCCATCTTCAGCTCTTCGAGCACAATCTGACATCTTTCGCCTCCTAGCTCGAGGGGTGTTCCTGATCTAGCTTCGCAAGCTCCCTTTGACCACATCTGACATTCTCGCCCCTAGTTCATGGGTTGCTTCTGATCTGGCCACACGGGCCTTACATTGTGGTTGACCATTGAACATTCTGAATGCAAGTTCAACGTTTGAAAGCAAAGGGGTTGAGTCTTGAGGCTGAGAGCGATCCTAAGCTGCATAATCTCAAGAGCAATTCCATACAGGTCTTCACAGGACGACGCAAAACAATTTTTTGAAATCTTTTAAGAAAGTGACTAATCGCTCGTGCTGAAGATAGTGTAGAACCAATCTGGATCAAGCCAAGATCCTTCTCAGTACTCACACTAACAAGCGTGATCTCAATCATTAAGGGCTTAGCATGCCTTTCTTTCTCTCGATTGATCAAGTTTTTGCAAATCCTGAGGAATTCCTTCCTCTTCGTCTTCATCACAATGTTCAAAAAAATAGTTTTGAAAAACTTAGGTCAATGCAATGACTTAAAAGCACAGAAAAGCAGGTGAAATGCACTGCCATTCCATTCAACTTTCTGGCACAATTGGCATAAGGCAGAAACAAGCACAAAAGCATGAAAAATCACTGTTGTTTCATTCATAACTATTGGTGTAACTGACTCCATGGCAGAAACAGACTCAAAAGAAAGCGAAAAGACTAACACAAAACAAAATAGTGATGCCCGAGGTAACACCCCCGGAATCACCTGACTCTAACAAAACAGGACTGACTCGATACAACAAGACAGACCGGAAACAAAAGGACTGACTCAAAACAAAGAGACATACTCAAAACAACACAACAAAACTGACCTAAATACCCATGTCAGAAACTAGCATTCGCAAATGCTCAATACAGTGCGTGCCATACGCCACATCTGGAGTAAATCGAGCGCCGCCCGTAGGTGGTTCATCCCCCCATCAAATAGTCACATTATCCCTCACAAGTTCACTAATCCAGTGCCGATAGACTTTGCAGGACCCGGCGCGACGATGACCTTGTTGCCAATCAGATCTTGTATTTCATGGCGAAGACAGTAACAACTATCAGTGTTGTGGCCGACTTGTTGATGGAAGGCACAGTACTTGGCCGGATCATGGGAGGGGGGAAGTTTATCTGGCAGTGGCCTCAGCTCCAGGGGTTTCAGATCCCCCTTTCTAATCAGGACCCTCAAGGCCGCTAATAGAGACATGTACAGTGGGGTGAACACCCTCTGGCCCCGAGATGGGTGTTTTGAGGTTTGTGGAGTTTTGCTGGATGTGCCAACAAAGGGATTGACGGGCGCTGACTGGGTTTGCTGATCTCTTCCAAGCACGGGATTAGAGCTGAAAGGGACATTCCTGGTGCAACGACCCTTCCCCCGACTTGCCCCTTGATTTGAACTGCTCTCATTCTGAGTGGCGAAAGTGTCATCCACAGTTTTTACAACAACTGCGAGTACTTGCTGTTTGTTCAGCCCTTCGGCTTTCAAAGCCTCAATATCCCACTGAAGGTGTTCATGGGGACCAATGCTTGCCCCTACCTTGTTCTTACCACTTGCCTCCACTTTGCCAAGGGAGTGGCCTTCTTCCAATACAACTCGTCCCAAGGTTGGGGAGCCTTTAGACATGAACTCCCTGGTACGTGATGTGGTCGATGATGGGGCCAAAACCCCAAAGGCTAAATCTACCACAGTTCTCTGAAGATCTTCGATCACTCTCATCAGCTCATAAGTAGTGGGCTCATGGATTTAAGATGATTAGAGTCCAGGTGCATCCATCATACATAAGTCCATGCTGACTGGAATGAACACCTCCGATTTGGGTAAATGGGCTGGGGTGATGTATACGCTGGGGTCGTAAGGGACGGCCAATGTGTGGATTAGGTTGAGATGTGGATGAGGTATTTGGTCATTGGGGACAGAAGGTGGAGCTATCGTCCGGTTGTCAATGAGATTTTGGACCTCATGACGAAGGCGGTAGCAACGGTCGGTGCCATGACCACGCTGTTGATGGTATATACAGTACTTGGAGGGGTTGTGTCTGGCTGGGAGTGGGTCAGGCAGAGGTTGAGGATCGAAGGGTTTGAGATACCCTCTTTCCATCAAGACTTTTAGTGCGCTAGTCAGGCTCATATAGAGGGGGGTGAAAATTCTGCCTTGAGCTCGGGCTGGGCCGGCGGTTTGTAGGCTTGAATTGGCAAAAGGGTCGGCTGTAGCGACTGTATTAATTTCGGTGGGTTTGGAAATAATGCTACTACCAGCGTTGGTACTCCCTGAAATTACCCTCCTTGTCAGTTCACTTGTTCTGGGAATGATCCCACTGTTGAACGCATTCTCGATCTGAACCCCCAGTTCATGCAAACTTTTGAAAGTGAATAGCGGAGCAACTATCAACTTTTGCAACATATCATGCTCGAGGTTTCGCACCATCATTTGCACTTGATCCTTCTCGGAAGGTCGATCTGTCATCTGTGCTGCCTTTGCTCTCCATCTTGCAACAAATTCCACAAAAGGCTCTGTTGGGTTCTGGCGGGTTGTTTCAAGCTCTTGCATGGTCATTTCAACTTGGATGTTGTACGAATACTGATCGACAAAGGCCTCAGCCAGTTCTTTCCAGTTTTGCTTCACTTTATCTTCCAACTTAGCGTACCAAGTGGCTGCTACACCCGACAGGGTTCTTCCATACAGGGAGAGTTTCTGTGGCTTAGTCAGACCCATCGGCTTCAGGACATCCAAGAAAAGTCGAATATGTACCATTAGATCTCCAGACCCGTCGAAACGGTCAATATATGGCATTTTGAATCTGTTTGGGAGCCATACGGCAGCCTTGGTGTGCCCATCCTCAATGTCAGGAATGGAGTTAAGGCCCTGCGCCTTCTTGAATTGCTTCTCAAGGTTCGCAATTTTCACCGTGGTCGGATCAAGGTCATTAGCATCAAGGGGATAAAGCCTCTCATTAGGCTGCACCAGGGGTCTAAAAACTCGGGCTTGAGCCAACCCTTCTCGAGGATCTGGACCCTGCAAATCTTCGGCAGGCGGAAGTGGGTCAAAGTTCGGCTGGGGTCCCAAAGCTGAATGTGAGGCAGATGCCCCAGATGGGCGTTGCGTTTCAGTACTAGTCTCATCCCGCATGGTAGTTCCCTGATTTAACGCTGCTATCACGGCCACAAATTCTTCTGAACCCTGTGCCATTACGGGTCTGCTGATGATGTGACTGGTGACTGTCGGATCAGATGAACCAATGAGCCCTATCTGGCCCTTCTTTGCCTTACCACTGGCGAAGGAAAACTGGTTGCCCTTGAACTGAATCTCTAACCTGACAAAGTCTATCAACACAAGTCCAATGAATCTGGGGGATCTTAGAGCCTTTTGAAGCTATGGTTCCAGGATTACCTAGCAAAAGAGAAAACACAGAGCATCTCAACCTGATTTCACTAGAATGGACATGAGCATAGCTGAATGACTGTACTCTTTACTGAATTCTGTCCCAAAATTTTACCCTGTAAATTGATACCCTCAGGTAAAACTGATTCCCCAAATACTGATGTTGATGCCCACAGGCCTGATACCCAGACTTGCAAACTGATACATGCATTCCTGTAGAGACGCACTCCAAAAGCACATAGCAAACAAGTGAGAGCCAAAAACACCCCTATGTTGGGGTAGGGTTTCCCTGTCCTATTTTGTCAGGAGCTAAGGCTTCACTATGCATGCAGCGGTTTCAAACAACCTATAATCGGGTAAGCAACCTATCCTAGCTTGGAATGGTCACTATGGATTCCGAATATGCACTAGGTCGAATGGTCAAAAAGGGTGCCCCGGTAAAAACCGGGTTTGTGCTCCCATACTGGTAGAGCCCATAACGGGTCAGCCTTATGGCATGCTTTGACAAAGCAAGCCTCCGGCAAACCGTTCAGGAATAGCAGATGGCAAACACAGTGTCCTAGGCG
>NW_021028882.1:571972-598133 GCF_004153795.1 Camellia sinensis | reverse complement strand
ATCCCTTATCATGTTTATGACTCAAAGGGGTATGGTCCTTGATTCTCGGACCACCAATCGCGCATTTCAATGCGTGATGGCCCAAGAAACCAAGTATGCATTTTGATATGGAATGCAATGCACATAATCAAACAAAGGGGCTCGACCTCTATCATACTCAACTCAAGAGGTGAAGCATGCATGCAGATGGAATGCAACCTAGACGTGGAGGCTAAGTATGCAAAATGAGCATGCAAGGCATGTGACAACTATGCTAGTGGCAAACATGTAACAACATGTAAGGTGGACTAAGCATAGGAACAATGCAAATCAACTTAACCAATGAAATACATGCCAAATGCATCATGATTTCAAGCAAGCAATAACATGTAATAGGCCAAGTATGCAACGATGCACAAGGCAAGCATGCTATAACACATGAAGGATGGACTTAAACTAATTTAGGTAGCCCTCAAACAAGCCTAAAACAGTGGCCATAAACTATGGAGATTGGGCCAAATGCACAACAAGCATGCATGCATACATGATCCAATTCCTAAGCATCAAAAGGCAACTTTTAAGCACACTTAAAAGAGATGATCATGGACAATTAGCATGCAATGTAAGCTCTGAAAATCATGAAAGAGATGTGCCAAACCAAATAATCAAAGCAAGCAAAGCATGCAATAATGGTCCAAGCACTTAAGGCAAGCCAAGGAGGCTTAAACCATGGCTAAGTCAACCAAACTTCACAAGGTTAAGAGGGCTTAAAACAGGTCCAAGGCAGACCTAAACAATGCTAAGGGTGCACCTAGATGGCATCTAAGTGGCCTAAACATGCAAGTGTACACAAGGGCCCAAGCAAGGGGCATAAGACAACAACCTTATAAAGCATTAAAGGGGCATCAAATGCGAGCATACAAGCATGCTATGAGGACTGGAATGATATGCTAAGTGGTTCCAAACCATTGAAATAATGCAAGTAATGCATGCTCATGGTTCATGCACTTAAGGCTCACAAGCTAAGAATGCAAAGAGGCTATGCAATGCATGTCATGGTCGACTAAAACAACCAAAAACAGAACTTTAGCATGCTGAAACAAGCACAAAAGCTTCACAAAGCTTGGCCAAAAACATGCTACAACAAGGGTCAAAAACCTAAAGCATATTAAAGCTAAAACATGGCATTAGAAGATATGTATGCAAAGCATGCAAGGTGTGTCTAAACCAACTTAACACAATGCTATATCATGGCAATATAAACACAAAAATCAGTTAAGGCATGATCAACATGAACCTAAACTAGATGCTCCCTCAAGAGGCTAAAATGGCCCTTTTCAAGGACAACAAGCAGAAGGGGTGGCCCTCTCCTTCTTAGGACCTCAAGGCACCATCCTCACCACTGAAATCCCTCAAGATTTCAGTGGTGAGGAGGCCCAAACACAATGGTCCTGGAGCTCACAAAAAATGCACAAAAATGGAGCCTAACAAGGCTTAAGATGGGTCAAACAACCTCAAAGCTCAAAGCACTCTTAAACAAATATTTAGAGTAGACAAAAACAAGACTTTTATATGTTATACACCAAGTCTAAAAACAGTTGCAAGGTAGTCAAAAAAACTATACAAAAATGGGATAAAAAAAATAAGAATGTTACCCTTGAAGACCCTCTTCACAAATGGTGGACCAGCTGCTTCTTTGAGCTCAAAACCACTCAAGAACACCAAGAACAGACCTCTGGCCCCTCAGCAACCAAGAAAAGGTGTAAGACTAGGTGTTTGTGTGCAATAGTAAGACTAAAACACACACAAGGCAAAGAAAGAGAGAGATATAGAGATAGAATGGATACAAACCCTAACCCTAATATCAGAGGTCTCTCTGGAAATCTTTTCTAACCTAAAAGAGGGAGAAGAGGCCTCCTCTTATAGAAGATTCAACCTTGTAAAGCTTCCAAGGCAAGCTAACAAGGTTGAAATCCCTCCATACACATGTGTGGAGGGGAGCAAAGGTGGGTGCCAGCTATCACAGCTGGCACAAAAATATCTGCAAAAGTAGATGAACAGTGGTCGGCCAGCCAAAAATGCAATTTGGCCAAAATAGATGGCCGGTCGACCATCTATAGTGCCGGCCGGCCAAACATTTGGCCGGTGGAAACAAAACACAGCCGGTGGCCTCAAGCCACGGCCGGTGGAGTGTGGGGATGGCCAATAAGCCATTCCCTGCCCTCCAAAGCAAAAACACAAGTGTTTGGTGCAAAACCAAACACAAAACAGTCGAGTCGAGAGGTCCTGAGGCAAGGCACGTAGCCGAGACCTTCGGGAACTTAAGACAAACACAAACAAGGATGATCACCGATTGTTCAAACGGTGACGCCCAAGTCTTGAGGACGGTCAAAAATGGGGTGTCTACACTCAGCTTCATGCATGCCTTCTCTGGGTACAACCAAATTTTGATGCACCTGTCTGATCGGGAACACACCTCATTCATCACCGACCGAGGTACCTACCATTACCATGTGATACCGTTTGGGTTGAAAAATACTGGGGCCACCTACCAACGGTTGGTCAACGCTATCTTTCATCACCAGATAGGCCGGAACATGGAAGTATATGTCAACAACATGCTAGTCAAGAGTAAGCTCTCCACAGATCATCTGGCCAACCTGCGAGAGACCTTCGCCACCCTATGAAAGTACCAAATGAAGCTCAATCTAGAGAAATGCGCCTTCGGCGTAGGATCTGGGAAGTTTTTGGGTTTCATGGTCAGTCAGCAGGGCGTTGAAGCTAATCCTGAAAAGATCAAAGCCTTAATTGAAATGCAGTCTCCCAGAACGGTTAAGGAAGTTCAGAGGCTTACTGGCCGAGTTGCCGCCCTCAACCGCTTCATTTCCCGCGCAACGGATAAGTGCCTCCCCTTCTTCAAAGTTTTTCGGCAAACTTTTGAGTGGACGGTCGAATCCAAAGAGGCCTTTCAGCAGTTGAAGCAGTGCATGGCCAACCCCCTCTCCTTTCTCAGGCAATCACCGACGAACCCCTCTTCCTCTATCTAGCCGTGTCAAACACCGCAATCAATGCAGCTCTTATCAGGGAAGACAGCTCTGTCCAACGGCCAGTCTACTACATCAGTCGGGCTCTTAGGGGAGCGGAACAGAATTACCCACTGTTAGAAAAAATGTCCTTGGCCTTGGTCACCGCCTCCCGACGACTCCATCCTTACTTCCAAGCCCATTCCATAGTGGTCCTCACTGACCAACCAATGAAGAAGATAATGCAACAACCAGAGCTTTCTGGTAGACTTATGCAGTGGTCGATTGAACTCAGCCAATTTGACATCTCCTACCAGCCTCGGACAATGATTAAGGGGCAGGCTGTTGCCAATTTCATACTGGAATTCACTAAACCCACTCCAACCACAGCTTCTCCGCCTCCACCAACCCCCACCGAGTCAGAAGACCCCCACTCTTGGACCCTCAACGTCGACGGATCATCCCGCAAAGAAGGCAACGAGGCTGGTCTTATCCTCACCGGCCCTGAGGGTGGTTATTTCAAATGTGCTCTCCGTTTCTTGTTCGATGCAAGCAATAACGAGGCTGAGTATGAGGCATTGATAGCAGGTCTCCGCCTAACCAAAGACATTGGTGTCAGCCATATCCAAGTATTTAGTGATTCCCAGCTCATTGTCGGCCAAATCACGGGAGAATTCGATGCCAAGGACGACACAATGCGGGCTTATAGGGATGTCGCACTCCCTCTCATTCGCCTCTTCAGTAATTTCCACATCAAGCACATCCTCCGGACGGAAAACTCCAAGGTAGATGAAATGGCCCAATTGGCTTCGACAGACCAGTCAAACCTCAGCCGTGGTGTCCGCCTCGAGTACCTGGCCTACCCCGCCATTTCCCCAAACCAGCAGAAAGTTCACTTCCTCCAAAATGAACCTATCCCATGGGCAGCCGACATCTTCCTGTTTCTAACAACGGGGGAACTGCCAAATGACAAACTGCAGGCCGCCAAAGTCAGGGCCAGGTCGTCCAATTACATTCTTGTCAACGGCCTCTTGTACAAACGTGGCTTTTCACGCCCGTATCTATGATGCCTCAATCCTGCTCAAGCAAACTATGTGATGAGGGAAATCCATGAGGGTATCTGTGGCAATCATTCGGGCGCCCCGTCCCTAGCCCACAAAGTACTTCGCACAGGTTATTTCTAGCCCACTCTCAATCAAAATACGACTGACTTCGTGCTCAAATGTGACAAGTACTAACGCTTTGCCAACATCCCTCATGCTCCTCCTACAGAGTTGATCACACTTTGTAGTCCCTACCCATTCGCCAAATGGGGGATCGACCTAGTTGGTCCATTGCCCACTGGCCGAGGCCAGACCAAGTTCGCGATTGTCGCCATTGATTACTTCACCAAATGGGTGAAGGCAGAACCCCTTGCTACAATCACCAAGCGAAACACAACCAGATTCATCTGGCTGTCGATTGTATGCAGATTTGGCATCCCTCAAGCCATCGTCTCCGACAACGGCAAACAATTCGACAATGCCAAGTTCAGGAAATTCTGTGCAGAACTTCAAATCCAGCCATGTTTCTCCTCCCCAGGTCATTCCCAAGCCAATAGCCAAGTTGAAGTCATCAACCGTTCTCTTCTGAACATCATCAAAACTAAGCTCAAAGCTACTAAGGGACTTTGGGCTGAGGAATTACCGAATGTACTCTGGGCCTACCGCACTACCGCCCGTACTCCCACTGGGGAGACCCCTTTTCGTTTAACATACGGCGCTGAGGCGGTCATCCCAGTGGAAATCGGTTTGCTTACCCCAAGAATTCTACATCTGAATCCGGAACTAACTGAGGAGCTGCACCGGGCAAACCTAGACCTAATCGAAGAACTCCGAGAAACCACTGCTGTCAGACGGGCCTCATACCAACAGAAAATGAGAACACATTACAACCGCAAAGTCCGAACAAGGGAATTCACCGTGGGGGACCTCGTTCTACGCGAAGTCACCTTTGCCACTAGAAATTCAGCTGAAGGCAAATTGGCAGCCAAGTGGGAAGGACCTTACGTTGTCAAAGCCAAACCTCGTCCGGGCACTTACCGACTTCAGGACATGGAAGGTCGATACCTCCCCATCCGTGGAACGCCGAACACTTGAAACGATATTTTCAATAAATCCCTATTTTTGTTTCGATCAGTTATTGTATTTTCCTTTTTGGCAATCTACACACTTGGATGTTCTTCTTCTTTCCTCACATGATATAAATTCCTGATCAAATGGGCTACACTTTAATGACAACAAGCTTATATCTCAGTTATCTATGTGGCATTCCAATAACGCTTTGATTGCAGCCTCAGCCAGACTAAGCACGAAGAGCTCGGCCAGACCGAGTTACTTAAAGCCTTAGCCAGACTGAGCACGACGCGCTCGACCAGACCGAGCCACTTAAAGCCTCAACCAGACTGAGCACGAAGAGCTCGGCCAGACCGAGTTACTTAAAGCCTCAGTCAGACTGAGCACGACGCGCTCGGTGTCACGACCCAAACCCGGCCCTATGGGTTTAGCACCGTAACCGGCCAGTAATCAGAGATTACCGAAGGCCTGCTTAACAGTAATACAGTAAAACAGAGTACAGGGCCTGGCGGAAGCCAATACAGTGATTAAACAATGTCCAATGAGCTGTGACAGTCTGTATGCCAAAAAGATTTTTCATGCATTCATACATAAACAGTACAGAACAGTATGTACAATACTTACATCCATTCAAACTAGGGACTCAACCCTACATAACAGTACAGAAAACATTCCGTCTGTACAAAACAGTACGGTCTATACAAAATTTACAGTCACACAGAACAGGGACCTAATCCCTTGATAACAGTACGGTAAACATTCAGTCTATACAGAACAGTTAGACAGTATGATGACAGGTGGGGGAAAACAAACAAACACCCCAAAGCCATAGCATGGCAACTCGGAACCTCGCAGTGAGGCACAAAGGCTGGCTTGACAAAACTGGAGTAACCCTGACGCCTCTAGCTGCGGTCTGGTGCCTGTACACCTACATATATATAGGAGCAGTGAGCTAAAGCCCAGTGAATAACATAATGCGTAAAGAAGGTTTAGAATGAATGTTCCCTTACGGTAATGAAACAGTTCAATTCAAATCAGTATTTCAGTTGGTCAGTACAGTAAACAGTCATATTGTGGTACATCCATTAGCATAACACGTAACAGTAGGTCTTAAAAGACCGAACAGTATGATGGCCCATCAGTCGTAAAAACAGTAGTGGCTCCACGAGGGAATCCGACAAGATCTCTGTTAACAGTAACAGTAACAGTAAACAGTAGGTTACTAAGGGATGCCAGCAGTACAGTTCAAGAAATAAAGGACATACATTCTTCAGTAATACCAGTTCAGTAACAGTTCAGTTTCGGTAATTCAAAAGATATCAGTTTGAACATAATCTTACAACAATTGGTTACTCCAGAGTTTGGGCTATAACGGTATGCTGAGGCGTGTCTCCCCATCACCAACCCTACACAGTTCACAAGGTTGAACACACTAAGCTACACAGTTGGGAAAATATCATAACTTAATCCCTAATTTGCCTTGGTGTTTTCTCTACAACGATATCCTCATCAAAGATGTTCCTTAAAACTAGGACTTAAGAATGCCTGGATGGACTGAGGATGCAAAAAATACACTTAGAAACATTTTGCAAACTTTGCTGAAAATAGGAGCCTCGCTCGACGGAAGGTCCAAAATCAAAGGATTTCGCTCGAGCGAAGGAATCCTTCGCTCGAGCGGTCTGTTCGGACAGTAAAAATACTGGATGTGTGATTTTTGCCGCGCGATGGTCGCTCGATGGTCGCTCGAGCGGAGCCCTGGACCAAGGTGCTCGCTCGAGCGGGGAATCCTTCGCTCGGCGACGGAAGCAAATCTGGAATTTCCAGATTTTGCCTCCCAAGCTCAAACCAAGCATTCTACCACTCCAAACTCGACCTCTTGGGCCCAAATTCTGGAAAACATAAACTAAAATTCAATGATAACAAGTTTCAAAAGCTCAATTTTATGAATTCAAGCCCCAAAGGTGAGTCAATAAAACCATATTTAAACCCAATTTCAACTTACCATTTTTCCCAAGAACAATATGAACATGCAACATGCATGAACTAAATCATTTTCAAAAGCTTTAATGCTGTTTCAAAAGAGCTTAAAAACCTTCAAAAAACCACCAAGATTAACTCATGGGAGTAACCACAAAATTATGAACATGCATGCACATTATACCATGAATTCAAACTCAAAACTCATTAATTCAAAACATGCATGCAGAAATGAAGCTTCAATTCACCATTAATGACCCAAATCATGACAATTAGCTCTACAATCTACCTGGACCATGCAACAATCAACTCAAAAACATGAACAAGAAGACATGAAGCTACCTTTAGTCTTGTAGTTCAAGAAGGGAGCTCAAATATGCAATCTCCTTAACAATTTCTAATTTCCAAACAATTCTACAAGTGAACTCAGACTCTCACTTCCCCTCTCTCTAAATTCGGCTAGAACAAGAAGAAATGGTTGATGAAATGTTTTGATAAGCATACACAAGGCTTCAAATATGAGTAACAAAGGCCCCACTAATGGCAAAAGATGCAATTACGCAACTCTAATAATTAAGCTTATTTAATCTAATTTAATCCATACCCAATCAGTTTTCAGGTAAATACACCATTAAAACACATTAATGTACGAGGGTCAATGGAACAAATCAATCGGTTTTCTAATTCGGCCGCCGATATGGCCTTCAATTAGCAGTTTAAACATATAAGCATGAACAGATAATCATACAGTCAAACAGATAGAATGCAATTTAACTAACATATACTCAATCAATTCGGTTTCCAATTTCAGTCAGTCAGTTCAGTACTTTAATCAGTTCAATTATCAGTCATAATCAATTCAGTTTAACGATAATCGATGGTTATCGGTAATCAATCAGTCATAAGTCGGTAAACAGCATGAGGGTTGTTATACTCGGCCAGACCGAGTTACTTAAAGCCTCAGCCAGACTGAGCGGGAAAACCTCAGCCAGACTGAGTCACTTAAAGCCTCAGCCAGACTGAGCATGAAGCGCTCAGCCAGATTGAGTTACTTCAATCCTCAGCAAGACTGAGCCACTATTGCCACTTCATGATCATAGCATAGTCGCCATACTTAGTCAAATTCCAGTTCAACGTTTTCCAGGTCAGACTTGCTTCTTGCTGGGTCGTGATTCACAACTTCATGTTTTTAAACTTCACTCTGAGTTGAGGTTTTCTTACGTTTTGAACTTCACTCTGCATTAAGGTTTTATTACATTGCCACCTTCACTTTGTGTTGAGTTTTTCTTAAATTTTAAACTTGGCTCTGCGTTGAGTTTTTCCTACATTTTACACCTCACAATGATTTATACACAAGCCCTGTGCAAATCACCATTCTCATACATTACAGAATTACACACATACAAACAACAGTGTGCCAAACACAATTTATAATTTTATTTATTCACAAACTTATACATAAGTTTATTACAACAATTCAAAAAAAAAAAAAAAAACAACAACAACACAAAAACTCTAAGTACAAATTTTCTCCACCCCACTCACTCCTCTTCACTTGAGGCGAGATCTTCTTCTTCAACGCCCTCGTCTAGGGGGGTATGGGCCACGTCGTCTTCGTCAATCTTGACCCTGCTGAAGTCTAAGTCTGGGAACAGCTCTTTTGCTTTACGCTTGAACATCTTCCAGCTGTTATCCCAATACTCAACCATCTCGTTCTTGTAGAAGTCCGACCGCTGGAAGCTTTGGATCACTTCGTCCTCAGTCTTGCCCCCAGCGGTCGCTCCCGACGGGCCAGCCCTCCCAACCCCCTCTCTCCCCAAGTTGCTGGCGATCGCAGCATCGATTGCCATCTGGAAGTCAGCAGACCCCTTGAACTGCTCTACCGCTGCGACACATAGGTCAGGGTATGCTGCCCTTTTAGACGCTGCCTTGGTTTTTTCTTCCTCCAACTCCTTCACCAGCCCAGCCTTCTCTGCCACTGCCTTGGCACGCTCGTCTGCCAACTCCTTCTCCAACCCAGCGATCTTCGAATCTGCTTCTTTTTTTTCCTTGATCGACTGGGCCCGCAGATCCTCATTGCAAGTCATGGCCTTGTCCCACCGGTCGTTGGCAACGGAGCAGGCCTTCTACGCCTCTTCCAGCTTCTTCTGCTCACTCCCCAATTGGAACTCGAGCGACACCACCTTGCGGCGTTCGTCCTCCAGCTCCAACTTGACCGTGAGTAGCTTAGCATGGGCACGGTCGGCAACATTGCCCTGCACCACTGCCAACACCCTCATCTTCTTGGCTTTCTGGGCCTCTTCCAAACCCCTGGCACACGCACTTCGCGCGGCCTTCCGCCACCCTGTGGTCTCCCTCCTTAAGCTCTCAAGTTGGGTCTCCATCCCCTCTAACTTTGCAACCAATGGCCCCACTTCGCCTTTTACAGACGCCGTCCTTCTCAAAAGGGCCTCCGCTAAGAAGGTCGCCTCCATTTGGGCAGAACACAACCCGCTCAGCAGCTCAGCCTAAGTAAAATTCTCCACCGAACGCATGGCTGCGTCTTCCACTGCTCGTAAGAGGCGATCTGCATTTGCCCTGGCCTCTATTCCTTCTCCTCCCAGCCGTCAGACATGGCTAGGACATGGTAAAATGCGGTCTTTAACCTCTTCCTCTCTCCTCCTCCTTGGGACGTAAGAGCGCCTTTGGGTTGCTACTCCACCCTCTTTACAGGGTCAGTCACACCAACCTCCACTCGCTCTTCAGAGACGGTCGACCCACTCTCCACCCCCTTCTCCACCTCCCCCAGCCCCGCCTTTGGGGCGGCCTCCTCCACCGTCACCTCCTTCCTCCTCTTTAAGGCGGGCTCTTCCTTATTCTCCCTCACCCTCATCTTCTTCTTCACCATGCCTCCCATCTCCCTGATGGCCCTTTTATTCAACGGATCGCTTGGGGGCGGTCTCGACTCAAAATCACCCAAGTCCTTTTCCCCCAGCGGCTTGGGGCGCGGTCGGATTCTTTCCCTCGAGATTGCCTTCGGCGGACTGTCTGCCTGTGCCTCTTTGTATTTATTAGCCTTTACAAAACTCGCCCTATCCTCCGCCTCCTGCGCCCTCCTCCTCGCCTCTAACTCTGCTGCCGCAAAATCTCCACCGGTCGGCTGAGGGCCGAGCTTGGCGGCGAACAAGGCTGAGGGCTGAAAGAGGTCGTCCCATCTGACGCCCTCTTTCTCCATCCATGCCTTCACCTTCTTCACCCTCTCCTCTGCTGCCGCGCTCAGTTTTGGCTCCACAGACTTGTTGGGCACCCTCCACACTGTCCGTACTCCAGCTCCTCTGTTCGCGGATACGTAGAACCACCGCGGCCTCCACCCTTAATTGACGACGGCAACCCCACTACTAGGCCCTTCCCTGCTGCCGCTTGCAAAGTCACCTAAGTTTCTCGCTAGCCCGAAGCCTTGTAGCACGCAAAAAACTCGTCCACCGTCATTTCAACCCCCTCGTTCGCCTACGGCCACGCGCTCACACAGGCCAGTAGGATCTTCCACGCATTGGGCATCAGTTGGCCTGGAGCCACCTTCAATCGATCCAACACATCCACTACTATTCGGGGAACTGGCAACCTCAAGCCCCCCTTCAGCGCCTCCTCGTACAGGACGAACTCCCCTGGACAAGCGTCAGATGCCCTCTCCTTTGACGCCGACAGTTTCAAATCTATTTCTGCGGGAATCTGGTATCTCTCGCGCATACCCTCCAACTCCCCCATGGTAACAGTCGACTTGTCGGCTTTCGTATGCCAGTGATTTGGCTCAACCTGGCTGATTGGCTTCGGAGCCGCTATCATTGTGGCCGAATGAGGTCGCCCCGATAGCTCCCCCCCACTACCTACTTGCCTCTCCGTCTTGTATTGCTTCGCCAAATCCACGGCATCGTCGTCCCCTAATGGATCAACCCTGGTGGTTGCAGCTTCTTTTTGGGCCATTTCTGTGGTATGTCTGTGAATGGCTTCGAATGCGGGCGCAAGAAAACTCACAAAGTATTGCAAGGGTGTATCGCTAGCAACAAAGGAGTTTACACTTGGAATGTTTTGATTTTCTGCAAAAATGTAGGTAAAGCGAATAATATCAAAGGCCCAAGGCTACCCTATATTCCAAGGGTCACAATTAAATTTTGTCAGTTCGAAAATTTTCAAAAATTCGCCAAAATTGTCTTTTCAACACCCTATAATGACCTATCGTTTCACTTATTGCCCAACGCCTAACCTTCCCCACTACGAGATTCTGTCACGTGTATGATCACGATCCACTACCCCTTTCCCCTTCTCTGTTTATTCCACTTCACTTCACCATGTGCCCTGCCACCTCTCGAGCCCTGCGTCGCACCACCAGCCCTTTGCGATTGGCTCTCCCTATGGTCGGTCTCTCCACTCGGCCACCCTTCGCGGTCGGCCCTCTCCATGGTCGGTCTCTCCACTCGACCACCCTTCGCGGTCGGCCCTCCCCATGGTTGGTCTCTCCACTCGGCCACCCTTCGCGGTCGGCCCTTCTAATGGTCGGTCTCTCCCCTCGGCCACCCTTCATGCTCGCCCCTCCTCAGGGTCGGCCCCATACTCGGTCGCCTTCACTGTCGACCCTCCTCATGATCGGTCACCATTCGCGGTCGGCCCTTCCACTCGGCCACTCTGCACGGTCGGCCCTTCTCATGGTCGGTCAACCCTCTCACAACCCTCATTTTCTTCATTATTCCCTTCGTTGGATTAAAGTTGCACTTCGGAATGGGGGACTACTGACGTGGGTAAGCCCATAAAGATTATAGCCCACCATTTAGGGCCCAATACATAACTCAAATGCTGAAGCCCAGCACTGTTAAAACCCCATGTAGCAATAAGAATCAATGACATCAAGACACATGGTGAGAGAAGGGCAAACCACATCAGCAGACAAAGATCTGCAAAAATTATTGCCATGGCACATCGCCATTAATGAGACCCCTTACAGCATTTATTGCGATAATCCTTCTCCGTCGGAACAGAACGCCTTCACCACGAACAAGGTAAGCTAGAGCATAGACTTTCAGCCAAGGTGACAGGTCGGAAGGGACAACGAAATGATTACCAGACGATATAAGCAAAGGTCGAAGACAAAAAGAAGGTTAAGCTTTCTGTCTCTAATCCATTACTACACTCCATTTCTCTTTCTAACTTGCTCATCGGAGGGTTCGCTGGGGGACTTCCCGTTCCCCGTTGAACTCGTGTGCAGGTCTTCCGATGGGCTTGGTTATTCGGACGTAGGATTGAGGATCGTGGATCAGTCTGACCCGTTCTGCCTAGAACGAACTGTATCATCAATATTTATAGATAAATGCACCTTGTGTTTATTTACATATATCTTATTTGTTTTTCTCTATGGATATATAACAAAAACCTATTTCACCATTTTGACAATCCAATTGAGACAATGATGAAACAATTGTTCCTTCCTTTATTCATCTTTGCTATTCACTTTTGTTATGCGAATTTGTAATGAAATCATACATTTTTGTAGTAGGATGGAATATCAAAAGTTGGATGCATTAACTAATATTAATTGCATTTATTCCCCTAAAAAAAAAACTAGCAATTACACTTTTTATTCTTATAATTTGATCTAAAATTTACTTATAGTCCCAATTATTTAAAGATGAATTTTCATTTTGCACCTTAAACTATCAGTGAAAAATAAATTTAACTCTTATTCTTTTAATAATATTAATTTTACATATAAACTACTTAGTTTTGTATCATTTTATTCCTATCATTAGTTGTCATTTATAATCATATGAAAATTGCTGACGTAGTACCAAAACTTATTTTTGAAACTTCATTTTAACCCCCACAAACTATCATCAAAATATTAATTAGATAATATTTTTCTTCTAAAAAGGAGAGAAAATAAATTTTAAATAATAACATTTACAAAAAAATTATTTAAAAAATATGGTTCATTTAAAATTGTCGATTAGTCTCAAATTACTTTGAATCAGTCTCAGGAAAACTAAGACAGTGTTTGGCTTGCCTTTGGAATCATGATTCTAAAGGCAAAATTTTCAATTGAGTTTTCAAAATTCATAACCAAACACACAACTCAAAACTCAATTCAAATTTTTTTTCAAAACTCAAAACCAAACTCTTTTCAAAACTCTATTTTAAAAGAAAAAATTCAAAAAAAAATATTATTTTATTTTATTTTTTAATATTATTTTTAGAATCATGATTTGAGTGTGGAGTCATGTTTTGAGTTATGAGTTTTGAAAAGAAAAAATTTGTTTAATTCTGAGTTTTGAAAAAAGTTTTGAGTTGTATTTTGCGTTTTGAGTTATATTTTGAATTTTTTTGGATTTGTTTTTTAAAATATTTAAAAATTTCCTTAATTTTACCTTTTTAGAGTAAATATTTTATATTTTAAATATTTATTTATTTGTTTTAATGTGCACTATATTTCATACATTTATGTGCTGTATTTTTTTACTATAATTTTTTTAAATTTTTTTTTTATTTTAAATATTTTTTTTATTTTATAAATATATTTTTAAATATTTTAATTTTTTTGTTATGTATTGGTTATGATTTGAGCGTGAAGTTTTGAAAGTAGTCTAGAGTTTCGAGTTATGTGTCTAGTGATAAGCTTTGAAAATGATTTTTGAATTGAGTTTTGAGTTATGTGTTTGATTACGATTTGAATGTGAAGTTGTGTTTTTTAGTTTAAAATATTAAAATTAAAAAATAAAATAAAATGTTTAAAATAAAAATATATTTAAATAAAAAGTAAATATTTAAAATAAGAAACAAAATTTTCTTTAATATTTTAAAAAAATAAATCCAAAAAAATCAAAATACAACTCAAAATTCAAAAACTCAAAATTCAAAATACAATTCAAAACTCTTTTCAAAACTCAAAACTACTTTCAAAATTCAAAATTCAAAAACTCTTTTCAAAACACTCTTCAAAACTCTTTCCAAAACTCGTAACCATGCAAATTTTCTCATTTCAAAACTCAACTTACAATTTCACACATAAATTACAACTCTAAAAAGAGAATTACAATTTCAAAACTAAACTAAACGCAACCTAATTGAACCAAAAATTCTAAGTCTAGTCTCTAGTCTCTCTAGCAATTGTAGTTCAATAATGCTAAATATCATGAAAGAAATACCATAAAAAGTCTTCATGAAAATTTTTCACTCTTGGATTAGTTTATAGTGTTTGTATGTTATGCAATCACCCTTTAATTAATTTCATGATATTTATTTCATGATGCGTAGCATTACTTATTGTAGTTAGCTTATTTCTCAGATTAATCTCAATAAGATTGTTCGACTAATAGTAGGTTGAAAACTCTTTGGGTAAAAATATAAACCACATGTGAGAGAAATATATTTTCTCAAAACAACAATACTAGAGATACTTACAATCTTACTAACACACTCACAAGTTTTGATAAGATTCAACCATCACTTAATATGGGACCCACATCAATCAATTGATATGGAACCTACATCAACTTGTGAGTGTGTTAATAAGATTGTTAGTATCCTTAGCATTTTTTTTTTCTAAATTTAGAAAATGATCTTTAATGATGAAAATTATTATTAGACATTTAAATCTAGAGTTTTTTTAAATATATATATATATATATATATGTAGGGAAGTAATTGATATTTTGGAGATAATTTAGGGGGAAAATAAAGTTTTGAATGAAGTTTCGGTGCTACGTTATAACTTCTGAAGGTAAAATTGATCCAAAAATTAAATGATTTAGGTGTAAAATTGATATTATTAAAAGATCAGGCTTTAAATTGATTTTTGAGTAATAGTTTCGGGGGCAAAATAAAAAAATTTGATGTTTCAATTTAAACAGTTTGGCTATTCTATCTAAATTTCTATTAATTTTGTGTACGTGTAGATCTTAAAAAATCAACAAGTGTCCAAAAAATTATTATTTTTAATATCTAATTTAGATAAAAGAACTAAATTAAAATTACACTTAAAGTTTAAGAACTAAATTCTTCAAATTGAAACTATAAAAAACTAAGGTAGGATTTAACCCAAAAAAAAAAAAAACTATAGGGGTGAAAAGTGTAATTAACCCTTTTAAATTTCTTTTTTTTTTTTCTGGCATACAAATAAACAAAAACCCAATCTTTTTCTTGTGTTTGGCAAATTTATTTGCAATTTATTTAACTTAAAATTTAGAATTTCATATTTAAATTTAAATATTAGAATGTTTGGTAAAACTTATCAAATTTATGGTTTGTTTGGAAATTAAATTTTGTAGTATTTTTTGGGCTTTGTTTGACATACAAAAAAAAAATTAGAGAGAATTAGTTGATTTTTTTAATTTTTGGCTAATTTAATATCTTCCTAAACAACGCCTTAATCTTGTTTGTTATTTTAACTATACCAAACAATATATATATATTCGAAATAATTGTGAACTGAGTTTGAGATTTCTTTTAAAAGACTTAAAAACAACTTTTATCAAATGGATCTGTTTAGTGTTATTTTTTGTGTGAGAACAATTTTTGAGAATTCATAAAATTATTGAAAACTATTACATAAACATGAGAGTACTTCCTATATAATCAAAAAATATATATTTTTATTGCTATGCACAGATAATAAAAAAAAAACATTACTTCTTTCATGAGGGTTAATCCCTTAAGATTTAAAAGATTCATCAAAATAAACATAAACCTTGAACCCAAAAAGTCTTGTATATTTACATCATGGTCCAACTTCTTAAAGGTTTTCTTCAGTGCCTATATTCTCAAATAGAACACCAAAAGGTTTGAATGAATATGATACGTTTATCATTTCATATTTAATGAAAACAGAGAAAGAAAGAATGAATTGGTGTACTAGAGAACGGCCAGTATTAATCTTACTTCAAGGCTCTCCAACTTCCTGGTCATTCAAATAAAAATTATTTAGTGACATTGTGACAAATGCAGTTAAAATTTAACCCAAAAAAAAAAGAAAAAAGAAAAGAAAAACAACTCTTCATCCTCATAGATTTAAAGCATATCTGTACTGACCTTTTTGTCCTTTATTGTGGTGTCAGTTGAGTGAATTTTGTAATAACCTCTGCAATGTTGCTGAACAAAAAAACACATGATTTTAAGAAATGATACATGATGCACATAAATCCAAGTGAATTTTGTTTAATTTTCATGCCATACATCAAATTTCACAAACATTTTTATATAGGCACAATTGGAGACTTAAAAATACCTGCGCTCTCTGCGTAATAATGTGCAATATCAGTATCTAACATCAGCCATGTGCATCCAATTCAATTCAAGTTAAATTCAATAATATGTTCCAAAAGCCTCTCTTGCCTTTAACCAAAACCGAAGTTTTTTTTTCTCTGTTTGTGTTTTCTATGATTATTATTTATTACTTTTCTAAAGTTTTTAAGTTCCATGCAAATGACTCTTTTTTTTTTCTTTTCGTATTCATATTGCAAAAGCTTGGAGCATTCTTTGTATCACATAATTAGTATGAAATCCCGTAGGCCTCAAAAACTGGAGAAAAAGGCAAGTTGGGTTCCATGCGAGCAAAACTCATAGGCATGTTCTTTCCAACAAAACAATCACCTTACTAAATAAAATTATAATAATTTTAAAAGCAATTAAAATAAAACAATTTTTTTTTTACGAACATAGGTTCGCAGATAATGTGGCCTGTAGTATGTTCTTCTCAAATTCATTGTACTATGCTAAAAATTATTATGCTGCTGCATATGGAGAGGTTATAGTATCTTGGACTATGCTCAAATATTATTGTGCTGCTGCACATGGTGGTCAACTAAGAAATGCAAAACAAACGTGTAAAGATGTTCTTTTCCCCCTAATTTGATCACAAATCTATGGAACACACCAAAAGATTTTATCAACAAAACAATTTGCAGGGATAATTAATTTTAAGTAGGTATTTCTTGCTAAATATATATTACAATGCATTTAAACCACCATATGACAAATTTTTTTTGTAATTCCAACAAACACACTATTCAGTCAATTAAACAAACACATAAAGTGCACAGTTAAGACTAGTACCAGTAACTCAAGAAACCCACATTGAGGACGACTATATCATACTTACATTTGAGCAAAAATGGAGAGAAAATTTAGGGCAAAGATGAACTGTCCATCTTCTGATTTCGTTTCTGACGCGTTAATATGCCTCGACGCCTGGTCTTTCTCATCGCAATCAGCCCGTTCAAGATCGCCGTTCTGACGAGTCCGACAATAGTCCTTTGTAGACAAAGGTTCTAAAATAATTAAGGTTCGAGATCGCCGTTCTGACGAGTCCGACGATAGTCCTTTGTAGACAAAGGTTCTGAGGGGAGTGTAGGGTCTGGATTTGAACATATGGCTTGTGAAGGGATTGGAGAAGATCGAAGGTAGGGTTAGGGTTTTGGATCCGACGACGAGAGTAGAGAAGACGAAGTAGACGACCGGTGAAGAGAATAGGAGAAGAGAGAGAGGGCGGTGAGGGAGGAGGTGTGGCGGCGGCAGTGGTGGTCGCCGGGGGCGGCACCAGAGCCGACGACGTAGGAGGCGGAAGAGATAAAAGAGAGGAGAGTGAGAGGGAGTGTTAGGTTAGGGTTGGGGATTTGAGATCGTGAGAAACAGGGGGGAGAGCGGGAAAACGAAATAAATTTTTTTTGTTTATTTTTTGTTTTTATTTTTTTTTCAATTTTTTTTAGGCTATTAAGGTTGAAAAATTATTTGTTTCATTTTTATTTTATTGAAAATTTTTTTTTTTTTTTTTGGTAGAAGTAGGGGTGATATTTTAATTAAAAATATTTTTTGTTAAAATAAAGTTAATTTTTTGTGAGCGGGAAAACGAAATAATTTTTTTTTGTTAATTTTTTCTCTTTTTTTTGTAGTTAATGATTTTTTTTTATTTTTCAATTTTTCATTTTTTTTAGGTTACTAAGATTGAAAATTTATTTGCTTCGTTTTTATTTTACTGGAGAAAATTATTTTTTTTTATTTGGTAGAAGTAGGGGTAATATTTTAATTAAAAAAAATTTCTGTTATAATAAAGTTGATTTTTTGTGGTCAATGGAAAATATTTTTTGTAGCCCATTTTTTTTTTTACTATAAATCATGAACTAATTTTTTGTAGTAGAAGAGAGAGTGCGGTAGTAGTGGTGAAGGTGGTGGATACAAGGTAATGACAAAGGAGATTAGTGGTGAAGTTGTGGTAGTGGTAGAGGAGATGGAGTGACGGTGGTAGATAAGAGGTAATGGTAGTAATAGTGGCAGTAGTAGTGGTAGTATGGTGGTGGTAGTGAAGTGGTGGTAAGGGTGGTAGTAATGGTAGTCGTAGATGTGGAATGGCAACAGTGGTAGTAGTGGTGGTAGTGGAATGACATTTTTTCAGTAGTGGTGAAGGTAGTAGAGGAGATGTGTGGTGAGAGAGAAAGATGAGTGAGAGACAGATAGGGAAAAGAGACAGAGAGACAGAGACAGAGTGTTAAGCGAGAGAGAAACAAACTAGTCGCTAAAAGTGCATTTTCTTATAGTGGGTCGATAAGTCCAGAGGGAGCTTGGTGAGCAAGGCGAACACAGAAACATATGTTTGCAATTGATCAAAGAAACATAAACACAAAATACTCTTTGAATTACCAAATATGGAAATTAACATATGCCCAGAACGAAATATGGTGGCTAAGAGAGGAAGGAAGAATGAGAAATAGTCGTGTGAGAGAGAGTAAGAGAAAAAAACATGAGAAACGTATGAGGGATTAGGGGCAAAACTTGGAGGGTCCCAAATTTTGAGAGGGAATTTCAAATTAACAAAAAAATTTAGTAATTACACACATTATATGATTAATTAGACAACAAATTAATTAAGAAAATTAAATTATCGTTAGCTAATTTAAATGATAGTGACAATCACTTTTTTGCGAACAAATCTATTGATGACTTCTCTCTTTGACTCGTAAGTTTTCCATTTACTCGCTAGTTCATCTTTGCCTTTAATTTTGTAATTTTTATTTCTTTAGTAGAAATTTCACTTTTTTAATAATTTCACCTAAATGTTAAGGTTAAATTTCACTATTTGAAGATAATGAAATTTCATTACTTGAAATGATGGTATGTTTTATGATAACGATGACAGGGATAATAAAGGTGGTAGTAACGTAACGCCCTCAAAATAAACCCACAACATATATAACATTAACATGCATTGATATATGAAAATAAAACATTATCCCATTCATCAGAGTATTCTTAATAAAAGACATTACATGTAACATCGAGAATAAATGCCCAACGGGCTTACAGCTTTCAAAGCCAACACTTGGACACAAAAGTCTGAGTACTAACTCAATTACACATTAAGCCCTTGCCTTGAGTTTACATGTAATATCAAAATAAAACAAAATAACAACTAACTAAACAGAATCTTCAACTCTAAATCCTCCCAAGCTAAGTCCTTGGAGGTAGCATAACACCTAGACCTGAAAATGATGTTCCCGTATAGGGTGAGTCACAGCCCAACAGAAATATACTAAACCAAATATAAGAATTGACTAAAGCAATAGCATTCGATAGATGGTTAACACTTATAAATCCATTATATCACTATACAGTTTCATGACAATAATGTCCATGACATGTTTCACTTTCCGTTATTATTCAACTTTCCATTTATACAGACATGGTTCAAAACCTGGCCAAACTATAAAATGAGACTACATCTTACATTAATATTACTTCTAATATCAACAATTCAAATGAGACTAAGGCTCATACTGAGAAAACCTTCGCTCGAGCCAAGAAAGTTTCGCTCGAGCCAACAACAAACCAACTTGCTCGAGCGAAGAACCTCTTGCTCGAGCCAACAATTCAAACCCTCAGGTCTGCAACCAGACGTACGCTCGAGCGACGGAACGCTCACTCGAGCGAAGAACAAACCAGATCGCTTGAGCGAAGAAAAGCTCGCTCGAGCCAAGAAATGCAACTCTCAGGTCCAGAACCAGACGAAATCGCTTGCTCGAGCGAAGCCACTCTGGCTCGACCCACTAGACACAGAAAACTCAACTCTCGCTCGAGCGACCAAACCTTCGCTCGAGCGAAGGACCAAAACAAAGAGCTCGCTCGAGCGACAAACTGCTCGCTCGAGCGAAAGACCAAAAATCTGGGCAGCAAACTTTTGTTCCCAACACAACCAACTTGCAACAAACCTGCCCAACACATCCTATAACTCAAAAACAAAGTATGAAATGACGTAAACAAGATAATAACAACTGCTAATGTCCACGAAAACAAGTCAGGACCACTGTACAACAAGGGGTGAAACCCGGGATCGCTATAAGTAATAACAATGGTGGCTTCATAATGGTGGTGGTGGTGGTGTTGACAGTGACAGTGACGGTGATGATGGTTGCAGCAATATTAGTGATAATTGTAGCAATTGTGAGGTTATAATGATGTATGTTGATACTTGTGTATAAATATTTACAAATTCAGTTAGCATTAAATAATTATGTAATTTTATGTGAGAAATTCGTCGTAATTTAAATGAATTTTATCCTACAAACTCAAACTCAATTATAATTGGGTTCGAATGGATTGGACAAAGGGTACCGCCTCTTACACCAACATCGCAAAATTATGATAATAAATTTTAAATAATATATACTTTGCAAAAAATATAAAAGTTATTATTTAGAATTATCTTCACACTATGAAGCATGGGTATAACAATTATCATTTAGAATTATCTTCAAACTAGTTACACACTATAAGAAATTGCACATTTGAAAACTAAATTTTTAATCGTTAAAAATCATTTTTAGTCAACTAAAATTATTTTAGTAGCCAAAAAATACCATTCGTCGACTAATAATTTAGTTGCCATAATTTTTTTTATAAATTTATTTTGAACTTTTATCAACTAAATGTTTAGTCGTAGATAAATTTTATCACTACTATGTTTTATTTAGTGATTAAAATATATAGTCGCCAATTCTTTGTTCCATTATCGGGGACAAAAGCCAAACATCTAATTGACTCCTTTAGCTAGCAACCAAACTTTTTTGTAGGCAAAAGATTGTAACTTTTTTGGTGACTAAATGTTTAATCGTAAAAAATATCGATAGTTTTTTTGATGATTAAATTTTTAGTAGACAAAAACTTCAAATTTTTTGGGCTACTAAATATTTAGTCACTAAATAAAATTTATTTTTCATCTTATTTTTTTTTTTTTACTACAAATTATTTAGACACCAAAAATATTTTCTTTCTTTTGGCTTCACAAACATTTTTATATAGGCACAATTGGAGACTTGAAAATACCTACGCTCTCTGCGGAATAATGTGCGATATCAGTATCTAACATCAGCCGTGTGCATCCAATTCAATTCAAGTTAAATTCAATAATATGTTCCAAAAGCCTCTCTTGCCTTTAACCAAAACCGGAGTTTTTTTTTTCTCTGTTTGTGTTTTCTATGATTATTATTTATTACTTTTCTAAAGTTTTTAAGTTCCATGCAAATGACTTTTTTTTTTTCTTTTCGTATTCATATTGCAAAAGCTTGGAGCATTCTTTGTATCACATAATTAGTATGAAATCCCGTAGGCCTCAAAAACTGGAGAAAAAGGCAAGTTGGGTTCCATGCGAGCAGAACTCATAGGCATGTTCTTTCCAACAAAACAATCACCTTACTAAATAAAATTATAATAATTTTAACAACAATTAAAATAAAACAATTTTTTTTTTTACGAACATAGGTCCGCAGATAATGTGGCCTGTAGTATGTTCTTCTCAAATTCATTGTACTATGCTAAAAATTATTATGCTGCTGCATATGGAGAGGTTATAGTATCTTCGACTATGCTCAAATATTATTGTGCTGCTGCACATGGTGGTCGACTAAGAAATGCAAAACAAACGTGTAAAGACGTTCTTTTTCCCCTAATTTGATCACAAATCTATGGAACACACCAAAAGATTTTATCAACAAAACAATTTGCAGGGATAATTTATTTTAAGTAGGTATTTCTTGCTAAATATATATTATAATGCATTTAAACCACTACATGACAATTTTATTTTGTAATTCCAACAAACACACTAGTCAGTCAATTAAACAAACACATAAAGTGCACAGTTAAGACTAGTACCAGTAACCCAAGAAACCCACATTGAGGACGACTATATTATACTTACATTTGAGCAGAAATTGAGAGAAAAATTAGGGCAAAGATGAACTGTCCATCTTCTGATTTCGTTTCTGACGCGTTAATGTGCCTCGCCGCTTGGTCTTTTTCATCACAATCAGCCCGTTCGAGATCGCCGTTCTGACGAGTCCGACGATAGTCCTTTGTAGACAAAGGTTCTGAGGGGAGTGTAGGGTCTGGATTTGAACATATGGCTTGTGAAGGGATTGGAGAAGATCGAAGGTAGGGTTAGGGTTTTGGATCCGACGACGAGAGTAGAGAAGACGAAGTAGACGACCGGTGAAGAGAATAGGAGAAGAGAGAGAGGGCGGTGAGGGAGGAGGTGTGGCGGCGGCAGTGGTGGTCGCCGCGGGCGGCAGCAGAGCCGACGACGTAGGAGGCGGAAGAGATAAAAGAGAGGAGAGTGAGAGGGAGTGTTAGGTTAGGGTTGGGGATTTGAGATCGTGAGAAACAGGGGGAGAGCGGGAAAACGAAATAATTTTTTTTTGTTTATTTTTTGTTTTTATTTTTTTTTTTCAATTTTTTTTAGGCTATTAAGGTTGAAAAATTATTTGTTTCATTTTTATTTTATTGAAATATTTTTTTTATTTTTTTTTGGGTAGAAGTAGGGGTAATATTTTAATTAAAAATATTTTTTTTTAAAATAAAGTTAATTTTTTGTGAGCGGGAAAACGAAATAATTTTTTTTTGTTTATTTTTTGTTTTTATTTTTTTTTTCAATTTTTTTTAGGCTATTAAGGTTGAAAAATTATTTGTTTCATTTTTATTTTATTGAAATATTTTTTTTATTTTTTTTTGGGTAGAAGTAGGGGTAATATTTTAATTAAAAAACGAAGGAGATTAGTGGTGAAGTTGTGGTAGTGGTAGAGGAGATGGAATGACGGTGGTAGAGGAGAGGTAATGGTAGTAATAGTGGCAGTAGTAGTAGTGGTGGTGGTGGTAGTGGAGTGGTGGTAAGGGTGGTAGTAATGGTAGTCGTAGATGTGGAATGGCAACAGTGGTAGTAGTGGTGGAAGTGGAATGACATTTTTTCAGTAGTGGTGAAGGTAGTAGAGGAGATGTGTGGTGAGAGAGAGATGAGTGAGAGACAGATAGGGAAAAGAGACAGAGAGACAGAGACAGAGTGTTAAGCGAGAGAGAAACAAACTGGTCGTTAAAAGTGCATTTTCTTATAGTGGGTCGATAAGTCCAGAGGGAGCTTGGTGAGCAAGGCGAACACAGAAACATATATTTGCAATTGATCAAAGAAACATAAACACAAAATACTCTTCGAATTACCAAATATGGAAATTAATATATGCCCAGAATGAAATATGGTAGCTAAGAGAGGGAGGAAGAATGAGAAATAGTCGTGTGAGAGAGAGTAAGAGAAAGAGACATGAGAAACGTATGAGGGATTAGGGGCAAAACTTGGAGGGTACCAAATTTTGAGAGGGAATTTCAAATTAACAAAAAAATTTGGTAATTATACACATTATATGATTAATTAGACAACAAATTAATTAAGAAAATTAAATTATCGTTAGCTAATTTAAATGATAGTGACAAATCACTTTTTTGCGAACGAATCCATTGATGACTTCTCTCTTTGACTCGTAAGTTTTCCATTTACTCGCTAGTTCATCTTTGCCTTTAATTTTGTAATTTTTATTTCTTTAGTAGAAATTTCACTTTTTTAATAATTTCACCTAAATGTTAAGGTTAAATTTCACTATTTGAAGATAATGAAATTTCATTACTTGAAATGATGGTATGTTTTATGATAACGATGACAAGGATAATAAAGGTAGTAGTAATCTAACGCCCTCAAAATAAACCCACAGCATATATAACATTAACATGCATTGATATATGAAAATAAAACATTATCCCATTCATCAGAGTATTCTTAATAAAAGACATTACATGTAACATTGAGAATAAATGCCCAACGGGCTTACAGCTTTCAAAGCCAACATTTGGACACAAAAGTCTGAGTACTAACTCAATTACACATTAAGCCCTTGCCTTGAGTTTACATGTAATATCAAAATAAAACAAAATAACAACTAACTAAACAGAGTCTTCAACTCCAAATCCTCCCAAGCTAAGTCCTTGGAGGTAGCATAACACCTGGACCTGAAAATGATGTTCCCGTATAGGGTGAGTCACAGCCCAACAGAAATATACTAAACCAAATATAAGAATTGACTAAAGCAATAGCATTCGATAGATGGTTAACACTTATAAATCCATTATATCACTATACAGTTTCATGACAATAATGTCCATGACATGTTTCACTTTCCGTTATTATTCAACTTTCCATTTATACAGACATGGTTTAGAGCCTGGCCAAACTATAAAATGAGACTACATCTCGCATTAATATTACTTCTAATATCAACAATTCAAACGAGACTAAGGCTCATACTGAGAAAACCCTCGCTCGAGCCAAGAAAGTCTCGCTCGAGCCAACAACAAACCAACTTGCTCGAGCGAAGAACCTCTCGCTCGAGCCAACAATTCAAACCCTCAGGTCTGCAACCAGACGTACGCTCGAGCGACGGAACGCTCACTCGAACGAAGAACAAACCAGATCGCTCGAGCGAAGAAAAGCTCGCTCGAGCCAAGAAATGCAACTCTCAGGTCCAGAACCAGACGAAATCACTTGCTCGAGCGAAGCCACTCTGGCTCGACCCACTAGACACAAAAAACTCAACTCTCGCTCGAGCGACCAAACCTTCGCTCGAGCGAAGGACCAAAACAAAGAGCTCGCTCGAGCGACAAACTGCTCGCTCGAGCGAAAGACCAAAAATCTGGGCAGCAAACTTTTGTTCCCAACACAACCAACTTGCAACAAACCTGCCCAACACATCCTATAACTCAAAAACAAAGTATGAAATGACGTAAACAAGATAATAACAACTGCTAATGTCCACGAAAACAAGTCCGGACCACTGTACAACAAGGGGTGAAACCCGGGATCGCTATACGTAATAACAATGGTGGCTTCATAATGGTGGAGGTGGTGGTGCTGACAGTGACAGTGACGGTGATGATGGTTGCAGCAATATTAGTGATAATTGTAGCAATTGTGAGGTTATAATGATGTATGTTGATACTTGTGTATAAATATTTACAAATTCAGTTAGCATTAAATAATTATGTAATTTTATGTGAGAAATTCGTCGTAATTTAAATGAATTTTATCCTACAAACTCAAACTCAATTATAATTGGGTTCGAATGGATTGGACAAAGGGTACCGCCTCTTACACCAACATCGCAAAATTATGATAATAAATTTTAAATAATATATACTTTGCAAAAAATATAAAAGTTATTATTTAGAATTATCTTCACACTATGAAGCATGGGTATAACAATTATCATTTAGAATTATCTTCAAACTAGTTACACACTATAAGAAATTGCACATTTGAAAACTAAATTTTTAATCGTTAAAAATCATTTTTAGTCAACTAAAATTATTTTAGTAGCCAAAAAATACCATTCGTCGACTAATAATTTAGTTGCCATAATTTTTTTTATAAATTTATTTTGAACTTTTATCAACTAAATGTTTAGTCGTAGATAAATTTTATCACTACTATGTTTTATTTAGTGATTAAAATATATAGTCGCCAATTCTTTGTTCCATTATCGGGGACAAAAGCCAAACATCTAATTGACTCCTTTAGCTAGCAACCAAACTTTTTTGTAGGCAAAAGATTGTAACTTTTTTGGTGACTAAATGTTTAATCGTAAAAAATATCGATAGTTTTTTTGATGATTAAATTTTTAGTAGACAAAAACTTCAAATTTTTTGGGCTACTAAATATTTAGTCACTAAATAAAATTTATTTTT
>NW_021028882.1:548771-571216 GCF_004153795.1 Camellia sinensis | reverse complement strand
TGAGCTAAAATTTTATTATTACTTCGGCTAATAACAAAAAAAAAATTAAAAAACAAAAAATCAAATGATAGAAAAACTTCAAGTTGCAAGTGTTCCAGGGTCTTGGCAACTCGTTGCCCTCATTGTTTTCAAGCCGATATGCCCCATTACCGGCGACCGAAATGATTCTATAAGGTCCCTCCCAATTTGGGCCAAGCTTGCCCTCTCTGGGATCCTTCTTGTTGTAGATGACCTTTCTCAGGACGAGGTCCCCAACTTGAAACTCTCTTGGGTTGACCTTCTTGTTGTAAGCCTTAGCAAGCTACTGCTATTGCTAGTATGCCCCCAGCCAATTGCTGGTCTCTTCATTCTTTATTCCAAGAGGTCTAGATCTCAGGCTAGGAATGCTTCATTGGTTCCACTCTCCACTCCTTGGGTTCTGATTCCAGAGATGCCAACTTCTAGTGGGATTACTACTTTAGTGCCATATGCCATGGCAAAAGGAGACTCCCTAGTTGATCTTCTCGGCGTAGTCCAATATGCCCAGAGCACATTGGGAAACTCTTCCACCCACTTTTCCTTTGATGCTTCCAGCCTCTTCTTGATCCCATCCAAGATGGTCTTGTTGGATGCCTCTGCCTGTCCATTGCTCTGGGAAAGCTGGGAGTAGAGTAATAGTTTTTAATTTTGTACTTTGCATAGAAGCTCTTAATTAGCTTACTATCAAATTGGGTGCCATTGTCTGCCACAATGGCTCTTGGAATCCCAAACCTGGTAATGTTGTTCTTCCAGATGAAATTCTTCACATCAATATCTCGAATCTTTGCAAGGGGTTCAGCCTTTACTCACTTTGTGAAGTAGTCAGTTGCTACTAGCAGAAACTTCCTTTCTCTAGTTGTCTGGGGTAATTGCCCAACAAGATCCATGCCCCATTGGGCGAAAGGCCACGGGCTGGATACTAGATTTAAATCAGTAGCTGGCTGGTATATCAAAGGTGCAAACCTTTGACACATTTCACAATTTCGTACATAAGCTTCAACAACCTTCTGCATGTAGGGCCACCAGTATCCCTGAGTTATGGCCCTATGAGCAAGTGATCTGCCCCCAGGCATGGCTTCCTCGTATACCTTCATGGATCTCGTATAGAAAGTCCTCGACCTGGGATGGATGCACACATCTCAAGAGAGGCCTAGTGAAGGACCTTCTGTAGTAATGGCCTTTTGCTGATAAGCAGAACCTAGCCAACTTCAGTCTTATTTGTGTGCTTCCTTCTTGTCTGTTGGGAGCCTACCATCTCTGAGGAACACAACTATGGCATCCATCCAGCTTGGACCCATCTCTACACACATTGCTTTGTATTCTTTGATGAGGGGTTCTACACTTGGTCCTATCCTATCAAATAATCAACCATGATTGTCCTTGGTTCCCTCGACTTTATTACACTAGCCAGGTTAGCTAAGGCATTGGCATGACTGTTATCATCTTGGCTAACCTGCTGTAGCCAGCAATCTTGGATTAGTGCTAGCATCCTGACAACCTCATTGACATTGGCTATCATCCTTTCATCTCGGGCAGCATACTCACCTGTGGCTTGATTCACAATAAGTTGGGAGTCACAGAAAACCACCACCTCATCGGCTTCCATTGCTGTTGTTAGCCTTAGTCCAACAATCAGTGCCTCGTACTTTGCTTCGTTGTTTGTAACCTTGAATCCCAAATGGATTGATTGCTCTATCATTCACCTATCTGGCGATACCAGAACCACTCCTGCCCCCGCTCCTTGACAGTTTGAACTTCCATCAACAAACAGGCGAAATGAGTCGCCAATGTAGATGTTACAGGGTTTTGGTTTCTCCTCTTTCTTCTGCGTTGTTGGTGTGGGGTTCTTTGGCCCTAGTTGAGTTTCTTCCTGCTCTCCCAAACATCCTAAGCCATGACTTATCGGAGCCCGCCTTGGAATTGAGCCAAGAGTGAACTCGGTCACAAAGTTGGCTAGAACCTGGCCCTTGATTGTTGTTCTAGGCCTGAATTCCAAGTCATATTGGCCCAATACCACTGCCCATCTAACTATTCTGCCTGTCAAATCTCCATGCTGCAACAGGGACTTCACGGAATGCTCAGTTAGCACCACAAGCTGGTGGGCTTGGAAGTAGTGAGTCAACTTTTTGGAAGCCATCACTAAGGCTAGTGTTAACTTCTCTATGGACAGGTACCGGGTTTCTACACTTGCTAGGATTTTACTCGCATAGTATATCGCCTTTTGTTCTACCTCATCTTTGCGTAATACCACTGCAGTCACTATGTGGTATGAAATTGACAAGTATAGGAACAATTCCTCTGCAGGTATTGGATTTGACAAAACTGGAGCTGTTGTCAGGTACCTTTTTAAGTCAGCTATGGAGATTTCACACTCTTCTGTCCACAAGAAATCTGTGGCCTTCTTCAACAATTGAAAAAATGGTTTACATTTATTAGAACTTCGGTTGATAAATCTACTTAGGGCTGCTGCCTTGCCGATCAAAATCTTGACCTGCTTGGCTGAAGTCGGGCTTTTCATATCAAGGATACCCTTAATCTGATCTTGGCATGCTTCTATGTCCCTCTTGGTGACCAAGTATCTCTGGAACTTACTGGACCAGACTCCAAATACACATTTCAAAGCATTGAGTCGGAGTCGATATGTTCTTAGGATATCAAAAACTACCTTCAAATCAGCTAGATAGTTCCCAGGTTCCTTGGTCTTCACGACCATGTCGTCAATGTAGACTTCTATTGTCTTCCCAATCAAATGATTAAACATCTTGGTCACTAACTGCTGTTAGGTTGCTCCTGCATTTTTTAACCCGAAAGACATTACTCTGTAACAATAGAGTCCTTTCGAGGTGATGAATGTCGTCTTCTCTTCATCTGGGGCATACATTGCTATTTGATGGTAGCCTCTGTATGCGTCCAAGAAACTCATCCTCCCATGCCCTGAAATGGCATCTACTAACTGATCAATTTTAGGTAGTGGGAAACTGTCTTTCGGGCAAGTCCTATTCAGGTTGGTGAAGTCCACACAGACCCTCCACTTGCCGTTCTTCTATTTCACTACCACTGTGTTGATAACCAGGTTAGATAGTGGACTTCTAGAATGGCATGGGCTTCTAGCAGCTTGTGCACTTCCTCCGTAACTACTTCCATATGTACTTAGGTTGGCCTCCTTGCCCGTTGGATGACAGGTTTAGCCGACCTGTCTACATTGAGCCTATGGCAAGTGACCTCGTGGTCGATGCTAAGCATCTCATAGGGCGTCCAGACAAACATTTCTATGTTTGCTCGCAAGACATCTTCTAACTCCCTTTCCTCCTCCTCGGCTAAGCTTGCGCCGAGAAGGAAGAAGCGCTCTCCATTATCTTCCTAGACTAAAATCTTCTTCAAAGCCTTCTCACTCTTGTCTATTGGTTCTTTGCTGACATCATTTAGGACCTCTATGTCCTTGTCTTCAATTTCAACTGTCTCTGCTTCTCGCACATTGCAGGTGGACCTTATTGCTACCATGGAGCAATTTTTTTCCTACACCGGATCCCCTTTGACTTCCTCAATTCCATCCTCCGTTCAAAACCGCAACAGCTAGTACAACGTTTAGGAAATAGCCCTCATTGCGTGCAACCATGGTCTTCCCTAAATAACATTGTAAGGGAATGGGGTATCAATTACTCTAAACTCCGTGCCTAGCTTCTTCGTGCCTATCTGCACCTCCAAATTTGTGGCTCCTAGAGGCCACGTTGGTATTCCGTTGAATCCAACCATCGGGCTGTTGGATTATTCCAGGTCATCTGGGTGAAGTCCAAGCTCCTTGTAACATCTAACATACATGATGTCACAAGAACTACCTTGATCAACCAGTATGTGCCTCACCTAGCACTCTCCAATCTTCAGTGATTTCACCAGGGCATCGTTGTGTGGATGATGCACCATATCCAGGTCTGCCTCAGTAAAAGAAACAACTGACCCCTAGTACTCATTTGTCCTAGGCTTCTTTTGCTGGACCTGGTACACATGTTGTAGGTGCCTTACCCTCTAAGTTTCCCTACGTACATCATTCGCATTGACCTATGAGTGAATCATATTGATCACCTGAGGTCCATCTGCTTACTGTGGTGGCGGTGGTAGAGGTGGTGTTGCCGGTGCCTGGGTTAGCCTTGCTTGCTATTCCCTTGTTCTGACCTCATCTACAAGGTCTCTTAGGTGACCTTGTCTGACCAGATCCTCCAAGTGTGTCTTCAGAGCCCTACATCCTTGAGTCAAGTGCCCATCTTTATTATGGTAAGCACAATGCTTCCTAAAGCTCCTTCCCATAAACTCACCAGTGATCTTCTCTGGCGTTTTGTTATATGGTCGTTTCCTGGTCCTTTCTAGAACTTTGTAGATCGGAATTCTGAATATAGTGGTGACTGTCTGTGCAGCCCTCAACCCTGTTTCTTGCCTATTAAAATTTGTATTACCTTGGCCTCGCTTCGGGGAGCTGTTTCTCTTCTCCTATTTTGGTGTCTTCGCCTCTCACGTGTCCTCTTCTACTCTAGCATACTTCTCGATTCATGCTATAAGTCCCTCCACACTTTTTGGTAAAACTTTTGCAAGTGATTTTCAAAGTGGGCATTCATTCTCCAGGCCATTTTTGAAAGATATGACTGCCAACTCCTAGTTACATGCCGGTATTTAGTTGAACATCTCATAATACCTTTTGGCATGGGCTCTGAGGCTTTCACCCTCACTAATGTTCAGAGCTAGTAGGGAGTCTACCTTTAGTGGCTGCAACTTGTTTGTAACAAACCTGACCACAAACATCTCGGCCAGTCCCTCCCAACTTTTCATAGTTCCTTTCGGAAACTTATGAAATCAATTTGACGCGATCTCCATAAAGGACGAGGGGAACACCTTGCACAACAACTGCTCATTCTCGCTTTACAAAGCAATTGAGTTTAAATATAAGCCGACATGAAAGTTCGGATTACACTTACTGTCATAAATTTGGAACCTTGGCTTGTGGAATCTCTTTGGGGCCTCAAACCTATCCAGATCCACTGAGAACGGTGTTCTCGGCTTCACCAGGGACATGACCTCATCGTTGAGTCGCTTCCTCTGGAGGTAGTCTCTCAGATAGTCCTTCGTTCGATTGGGAGCTCGACTATCAACATATTTCAGCCTTTTTGGCGCGCTGCTTCCAGTGTCATTGTACATCATTTTGGACTTCTCCTTATCCACTGTATCAAAGCAAAGGCACTTCCCCTCGATATGCCGAGGTTCTTTGGCATATGTCCCTTTGGTTCGTGGTGTCTTCTATGACTCACCTCTTTCTGACTCTGCCCACCCGACATCCCATGAAGGCTGATATGAGCGCTCTTTTTCCTTGCCATGCTGCTGGACTGCTGGGATGGTTTTCTGCCCCACTTTCTGGGCATTAGTCTTGGCCACTGGTACTGGTGTGTCCTACAACGGGAATGATGGTTGCGTCACATTATTTTGCATCATGAAATTGACAACCAACTGTAGGTTTGCCAACTTGTTTTCTATTCCTTTCATCTTGCCGTCCCTCTTCAGGCATCTATCCTTGCATTCCTAGAGGTCGCTTTCGTTGTAGTACTCATCTCAGCTAGTTTTCTTTGGGGCATTCCCTTCTTTGCCAACGTCCTTCTCCCCAAGATTCGGATCTTGTGCTCCTTCATTACGATTTTCTTTCCCAACGTTTGAATCTGCATGTTCATAACTCTCACTGTTAATGTCATTTCCATTCTTTTCTTCCGGTCTGTCGCTGGCCATCTATTCTCCTGAAGTCCCCACAGACAGCACCAAGTTATAGGTGTTGATTTCCGACCACACAACCAGAGAAAGAACTTACCTAGAGAGCACCGACAGAATAGATTAAGCCCAACAACTTGCACAAGAATATAAGAATCCGGCGGTGGTTCGTCCACCTGGGGACACTCCAACGATCAAGTCAGTAATTGATATCTCTCAAAGATAGCAAATTGTGCTTATACTTGCAAGAAAGAACTTCCCTTCAACCCATGAGGATGCTTCGCTTTTATAACCAGTAGTGACCTGGTTATCTTTATCCTTATCTTGATCCTTATCTTTATCCAGACTGAGATCCTCTCATGTTCTAGGACTCTTGTCCCTTATCTGCTTATCTCGAATTCTGGCATCTCCGCAGATAACCTTGACCTAGCCGAGATCATCTCGGCAACGTGACCAAGCCACATGGCATCTCGGCTGACAATTCGGCATCACCTTTGCCACGTGTTGTCATTCACAAAATACTCCCCACAGTACCTATGGCCAAAGACAAGCCCATCGCAACCTGTCTCTACCATGCAGACAATCGGAGACCGATCACGATCCAACATGACTGAACCATAACGGCCTGACGTTTGAATAGGTATAGTAGGCTCCAAGGGTCGTGGCTTCTGGAACTTCGGCAGCAGTGGTAGTAGGAAAGGAGGAGAGAGAAATCTAAAAACTCTAGAGAGAGAGAGAGAGAGAGAGAGAGAGAGATAACAGAGCGAGGAGAGAGAAAAAAAAGGTTTGGTTTTGTTCCATCAGCCTCTGCACCATGCATACGCTTAATTATTTAAGAATTTCGAAGTATAGCCACGTGTTATTTTATAGTATTATGATTGATGGAGAAGGTGGGTAGGTGGAGTATTGTATTGGGTGCTTGAGAAATATAAAAGACATATCGAATGATGATTGATTAAGAAATACGGACACGTGATATTCTGAAAATATTTAATAATTTTCCATACATACTATATTTATATATATATATATATATAAAGGATATTGTGGTTATTTTCTAAGAAATTGTCCTTATAAACTTAATGTTTTAATGGTTGAACCTTAAAAAAAAAAAAAAATTAAATGTATATTTAGCTTTGGTTGTGAATCTTGAAGGAAAAAAAAAATGGTTGTGAACCTTAAACCTTAAAAAAAAAAAAAAATTAAAAGAAGAACAAAAGAAAAAAGATTGAATGTATATTTAGTTTTGGTTGTGAATCTTAAAAATTAAAAAAAAAATGGTTGTGAACCTTAAAAATAAAAATATTCAATATAAGTATACATAAAAATTTTAAAAGATATTTTTTCATTGGTTTTTTATAACTAAAATACTGTTTTTTTTTCTATTGATTTTACTTAAATTGAAACGGAAAAAAAAAATTAGAGTTTATATTGATCAAATTAAAAACTTATGATTTATTTTATTATAAAGGTCAAATCTTGATTATTATTATTATTATTATTTTGTAATTTTCCCAATGTAAAATACTAAAAGGTGGCAAATAATCTAGGATGGCCATATTGCAAACACAATGATAGGATGCATTGTTGTTTGTGCGTGTTGAATTTTGACCTCACAACTAAATTGGATCTCTTCGTTGAGATTCTGAAAACTAAGCCGAAGAGCAATTGTAGAAATAGAGAAGTCCAACATCTGCACATAGAAAAACAACAAGACTTGTAGCTCGTCCACTCAAGGGCACTTTGACAATCAAGTCAGTCAACTTATCACTTAAAGATATCGGCTCAAATAACACATTAGTTCAGAACATACCTTAAACCCACGAGAGTGTCTACCTTTTATAATCATTTGTACCTTACTTCCCCTAAAAGTCTTACTTCATGAGACTTTATCCTTTACAAGGATATCACTTATCCAAGACTCTTCCCATTTAGATAAGGATCAACTCTCTCAAGAGTCCATCCTTATCCAAACAGGTAGTCAAATATCAACTAGGACTCTTAGTCCTCATCCGAATATCTCCAATTTCGATATGATCGCATCGTATCTCGATAACCTGGATCATCTACGTGGCATCTCGGCTAACAATCTAGGCCATGTGGACAACCCTAAAATAATGTTCCCACAATTGCTCCCCAGGTTCTATTACCTCAACAACTTTGAGGTGATGGAACCTACTTCATTTTACCTCCCAACATGTTAGCTAAATAACATGCTAGAGGACATCCTTCCGACCGCGATCATATCACTAGCTGAGATCATGACTCGCTAGTTCAAGAACCCCAAGATCAGAATATCACCGTCAAAACAAACATATTGATGTGTCACTGCCTCATTGGTTCTCACACGAATTCATCTTTCTCTATTTTGCAAAACTTCCTCAGCCTAACAAGTTTATCCACAAAGTCTACGTTAAAAGACCAGACTTTACCAAGCTCCTTGATTTGTCCATCCAAGAATAAAATGCTGCACTCCTACTCAACTACGATATCCACTCCCCAATGTTCCATCAAGAAGCCGAACTCCACCATCAACAACCACCTCGAGAAGTTTCACTTGCCCAAATCAAGGCTCCACCTTTAACCCAATAGATCAGCCATCCATCTTGGCTCCCTCTCAACACGTTCCACCTGCCCAACGTTAATGTCGACGCTGATAAAGTGATTACCTCGTAGGTAGAACCTGAACCAAGAAACAATGAGGTGTCGTGCTTCCAGCATACGATCCTGACAACCCTTTAATCATACTTGCAAAAATCATCCACAATGTAACCATCGCTACCACTGTCGATGAGATGGCCTGTTGAGCTGCTGTTACCGAAGACCTCTTGGTAGTCATCGCTGGCATCATCAACATCCAATCCACTCCTTTCGCTTCCTTAGTCCAAAAACCAAAGAAAGTTAAGAAGGCCAAGGCAAATACTAAGCAAACTGTAACACTAGCATTTGAGGACAAAGATCCAAATGGCTACTAAGGAGCGGTCTACTTTAGGATCAGTTGAAGCTTCTACCGAAAAATACCTGAGGTCAGTTGGGCCTGACTGATCAAGGGATGTCACTCTAGATGACACTTGATCCCCTAAGATCCACATTGGTGACCGACTACTGAAAGTTGGAGATAGCGCCTCTAAACACCCTGAAGTTGTTGCTACGTTCATTATGAGGTTACTATTGTTATCTGACATAGGTGCAATCAATGACCACAACAAGTATGAGCACTTCGCTCACATTATGCAATACTTTGTACTAGTAAATTTCTTAACTTGTGTTGTTTATTTAACACTTATAACATTCTTCTCATACTCATTACTTTATTTCCTTTGCAGTCTGTCTAACACGCTCATTCCTTTGCACTCAAAGCTGAGTTAATGAAGAAGGATCTGACTAAGAAGACTCAGGAAGTGGCAAACAGCCTTCGTTGACTTAATGACTCTAAAAATAAAAGGAAAAAATAGATAGATACAGTCAAGGTTGCTAAGGTCGCAATGCAAAAAGTCGAGGTTGCTGCCAAGGCCGTTGAAGTCGAAAAGAATCTGGCCGAGACCCTGGTAACCAAGGAACAAGAGATCAAGGATTCCAACATCAAGGCCTATGCTAAGTGCTAAGACTTCAACCAAAACAAATACAATGAGCAACGAACACTGCCTGCAACAAAGGTTTGGCTTTTGAATGGGTAGCTGCCCTAAGTGCTACTATTGTCCCTAAGGTCTCACCTCACCAAGATCTAAAAAACCTCCCTTTGCCTTTCCCTCCTCCCCTTGCCAAAGATCGTGAAGCCAATGAAACCGATGGCTTAGAGGAAGAAGAAGAAGAGAAGGAAGTAGACTAGACTCTTGCTAGTACCAAGTCTCCAACAACTAACAACGACATCCTGGACCTCACAAAAGATGATGATAAGGTCAACAAATGCACTCCCGCTGAAACCAGCCAAGCTGACAAGAACATGGTCCAAAAGTCAATTGAAGAGATTATCAAAGAAATAGATGAGGAGACCGATGTCGACATTGAGACCGACACCTCCTCCATTAAGGCAACTGAGGCCCTCCCAACTATTACTGCCTAATCGGAAGTCCAGACTGAGGGTCAACGAAATCATAAACTCATGATTTTTTTTCTTTATTTTTGTCTCTTTTCAGTACTTTTTCTGTTTTTGAGCATTGATCTTCTTTTGACTGCCTAACGTGCATGATGCTATAACCAAAACTATTCTTTATGAATGCCATCTTTGTTTCTTGTCCAAGTGTTGTCTTTATGCTTTACTTCTACTTGTTGCATGCCTTCTCTACTTCTGTCTTACCAAAGATTTTTCTAATTGTAACATCCTTGATCCAGACATCATCTTAGATAATTCGATTATCTCAGATTATACAATTTATCATCTTAGATCAACTCATAAAATTGTTTGAAAATTTTACCAAGTGCCACTTTCAAATCATGACTTAAATCATAACATAGCCCATGATCTTGACTAACTCATCTCTGCTCTCAAACCCCTAATGTGAGAGTAAGTTGCACTAACTCCCACATTATGGAGTTGATATCATGTACTTCCCTAGATCCTCTTGATCTAAGCATCCTTGACCAATGTCATCACATTTAACTTATCTAAATAAAACACTTAAGGCTTAACCTTAGTGTACCGATTTCTTTGGTACTCGTTACGTCGTCTTTATGTATTTCTAACTTATTGGGTCTGTAGACCGACATTACTACCCCCTGGCAGGATCTTAGTTAATTTCGTCATGTTTCTTGTTGAAATATCCTTTGAACTTAGTTCTACTCTACCTTCTTAGTAAGTCTAAGTTAAACGTCTGGTTTCTCATTGAAACACCACATCGGCCAAAATCTATCCTAACTTTTTGTCAAAGTTACATATCAAAATCAACAATTGAAACAAACAAATTAAACTAAACTTTTATTAATTAAAACATTGGGCTAAAAACTTCTGAATTATATCAAAAAGTAAACTACTAATAATAAAAGAACTTCAAGTTGTTAGTGTTCCAAGGTTTTGGCTGCTACTTGCCATCACAATCTTCTAGCCGATATGCTCATACACTAGTAACCGAGGTGATCTTATACGGTCCTTCCCAATTTGGACCAAGTTTTCCTTCCTTGGATCCTTCTAGTTGCCGACAACGTTCCTTAGGACGAGGTCGCCAACTTTGAATTCTCTGGGGTTGACCCTTTTGTTATAGGCTTTTGTAAGTCCCTGCTGATATGCTCCCAGCCGAAGTACTGCTTTGTCACTTCTATCTTCAATTAGATTGAGATCTCAGGCTAAGAATGCCTTATTTTGCCTATTCTCCACTGCTTGAGTCTGGATTCCTGAGATATCGATCTCTAGGGTACTCACTGCTTCTGTGTCATAGGCCATTTCAAAAGGGTTTCTATAGTAGATCTTCTCAGCGCAATCCGATATGCCCACAGTACATTAGGCAACTCTTCTACACACTTTCCTTTTGCTGCCTCCAATATTTTATTGATTCCATATAAGATGGTCTTGTTCAATGCCTCAGCTTGGCCATCACGCTGAGGAAAGCTAGGTATTGAATAGTAATTTGTGATATTATACTTAACACAAAAGCTCTGTATCAACTTGCTGTCAAATTGAGTGTCATTGGCCCTGTTTGGTGCAGCTTAAAAGCTGCTTATTTCAGCTTTCACCTTAATTTAAGCTATTTTGATGTGTTTGGTTTAGTATATAGCTTATAGCTTATAGCTTATAGCTTTTTAGAAGTTAGAAATCAGCTTATTCTTTGAGTGTGGCAGGAGATGCTTAATTTATAAGTCAGAAATCAGCTTATGTTCATAGTTATAAGCTATAAGCTGTTTAAGCATAAGCTATAAGCACTTTTCCACAGCTCTACCAAACAGGGCCATTATCTGCTGCTATGGCCTTTGGTATACCAAACCTGGTGATGATGTTTCTCCAGATAAAGTTCTTGGCATCCACATCTCAGATCTTGGCTAAAGGTTTAGCCTCTATCCACTCTGCAAAGTAATCAGTGCAACTAGAATAAACTTTTTCTAGCCAGTAGCTTGTGACAGTTGCCCAACTATATCCATGCCCTATTGGACAGAAAGCCAAGGACTGGACACTGGATTCAGTTCTTTGGCAGGCTTGACACTTCTCACACTTTCTCACATATGCCTGGACGTCCTTCAACATCTGAGGTCACCAGTATCCTTGTGTGATTGCTCTATGGGCTAGTGACGTGCCCTCATCATGGCTTCCATATACTCCTTCGTGTATGTTGTACAAAAAGTCTTCAACTTGAGAAGGGTGCACACATCGCAATAATGGTCATGTGAAGCACTTTTTGTAAAGGTGACCTTCAGCTAACAAGCAGAATCTTGTTAATCTGAGACTTATCTTGTGTGTCTCCTTATTGTCCTCAGCAATCTTCAATCCATTATGCATACCATAAGGGGATCCATCCAACTTGGACCAAGCTTCACACACATTGCTTCATACTTAACAATCGAGGGCTCAACATTTAGGCCCAACAAATAGTCAATCATGATGGTTCTGGCATTGTCTGTCATCATGGTTAAAACTAGGTTAGGGAATATGTCGGTATGGTTATTATATTCTCGGCATACTTGCCAGAGACGACAACTTCTGAACTGTCCCAATAATTGAATGACCTTTTTCTTATAGGCCGACATTCTCTCATCTCAGGTAGCATACTAGCCCGTTGCTTGGGAGTTACAGTACACTACCACATTATAGACTTCAAATGCTGCTGCTAGCCTGCTAGCCTCAAACCTACAATTAATGCCTCATATTCAGCTTCATTGTTGGAGACCTTGAATCCCAGCCTAATCGACTGTTCGATCATCTTTCTTTTTGTCTGGTGAAGTCAAAACAACTTTGTCGATCGGAACTTCCGTCAACAAAGAGCCGAAAGGATTCACCAATATAAATGTTACAACGCTTCAGTTTCTCAAAATTCTTCTTCTAGGTTACATCCTCCCCGATAGTTTTTAAGAGACCGAATCACAACTTGTATATCTTTTGGTCCCACTATCCCCTGAAGTCCAGGGTTCGTCTGTCTGGGCCTCGGAGTCGAATTTAGAGTAAACTCAAAAACAAAGTTAGCCAAAACATGTCCCTTTATTGTTGTCCTTAGTCTGTATTCTATATTGTATAGAACCTAGAATAACAGCCCATCACACTATTTTCCTTGAAAAGTCTCCATGTTATAGTAGAGACTTCAATGGATGCTTAGTTAACACTACAATTAGATGGGCCTGAAAGAAATGATTTAACTTTTTTGCTGTTATCACCAATGCAAGTGTTAACTTTTTCAATAGCAAATACCTTGTCTCTGCACTAACCAAGGTTTTACTAACATAGTAAACCGCCTTTTGCTCTCACTCTTCTTCTCAAACAACTACTATGCTTACTGCACAATCTGATACAATGAGGTACAAGAATAATTTTTCCTCTGGTAATGAAGTTGTCAATAGAGGTGGGGAAGTTAAGTACTTCTTCAGGTCGGCCAAGGCGACCTCATAAGCTTATGTCCACTTGAAATTAGTGGCTTTCTTCAATAGCTGAAAAAAATGGTTTGCACTTACCAGAACTTTAGCTGATGAATCTACTTAATATCACTGCCTTGCCAGTCAAAATTTATACATCCTTTGTAGTCTTTAGACTCTCCAGATCAACAGTGGCTTTGATCTGGTCAGGAATTGCTCGATCCTTCTTCTTGTGACTAGGTAGCCTAAGAACTTAGCTGATCCCCCTCCAAAAGCACACTTGGAGGCATTTAGCTGAAGTCGAAATGCTTTGAAGATCTCAAACACCTCTCGGAGGTCAGCCAAGTGGTCTACTAACTCCTTGCTTTTCACCACCATATTGTCGATGTATACTTTTGTAGAGCTCGACTTCCTTCACGCGCCCCCCTTTTGGAAAGGCGCGAATTGGTCTCCTACAGTTCGGACTCTTGTCACGATTTTGAATCTAATCTCACAAAGTGCAATGTAAGACTGATAAACACCAAAGAATCCAACCCGGCAAATCATTTTGGAAAATCGATTTTGAATCAAATAATGCCAAAACTAGGCTGCTTTGCCAGATTACAGATCGCCACCTAAATATTTTATTTGTGGGAAATTTAGGAAACCCTGACTCGTGCCAAAGGCCACATGTCCGTCATCACCAAAGTTGCCTCGGCTCGGGAACTTGGATACGAGGGGGGAAGGTCTTGAAATGAGCACCCCCGCTCGCCCTGCTATCATGATATGTTGTTTTATAAGCCTCATGTGTTCTTATCTGATTATTACCGAACTTTACCATGTGATGCACACAACATACAAGTATAGACTAAATCGCGAGATATGGAACAAAACAACTCGTGTTTGTTTTCGAAAACGATTTGAAAATGCCACCCTCAAGTGGGCTAAAGCGCGGATTCGCTACCCTCAAGTGGGCTTAAAACATGATTTGCCACTTTGCAAAGTGGGCTTAAAACTCACATTTGATGATTTGTCCCAATTCAAGTAATAAAGCCTTCATCCACAGGCATTCACATGCAGTTTAGCATTTAAGCAAATAGCCTCATGGAAAGCATGTGAAACATGGCAACACTCACACTCATGCAACTATGCTAAAGCGTAACACTCACAATGTACTCCAAGCCAAAACAAAAGCTAGTTAGAAATATGCATGATCCCTAACTATACAAAATGCCTAATGCAACACATGCAATAATGCAATTAAATAGGCTCGGCTATCTAAGATGACATATGATTTGCAACATTTGATAACATGCTTTGAAACACGTATTCAAATAAGTATTGAAATATAATGCAGTTTGTATGATGCGCCGAGCCTGGTGCATGTAAGGCAAATGAATGATGCAAACATGCAAGCATAAGACATGCTAATCAAAATATGCCCTAATCTAACCACCGAAAGCGGATAAATAAAAAGGAGAAAGACGTGGGGTTGGAAGACATGCACACATGCAAGTATACTTATTACAACATTGCGCCCTCTCGAAAGAGGGTCCGAATAAATAAGCTAAGCTACACTAAGCTAAGCGAATTATTACAAATCAACTAATTAACTATTCTAGATAATTAATTATTACAAAACTGAATTGAATAACTAGCTACACTAAGCTAATTAATTACAAATCGAATTAATTAATTAAACATTTAACTAATTAATTACAAAACAACTAAGCTAATGAACTAATTTAGCTAAGCAATTCAAATGAACGGCATCGGGAAGTGAGAGAGATATGCATGCTCGATTGCATCCTCTTGAAAATCCACCACCTTGCCTCTAGATGCCTCTGTTTGCACATCTTTGGACCTCTGAAAATTATGCCAACCTCCAGATTTCTTCTGTTCCATCTCAAGAACACATTGATGGCTGATCGGCTAGAATTGGTGGCCATCGGCCACTACTGATGGCTGGTCGGCTAGTACTGGTGGACGGTCGGCCACTGCTTCCCTGAATTTCCTCCTTTTGCTGCAACAGAGAGCAAACAGAAGCATGACAGTGTATTTGCAAGAAAATGTGTGTACTGCCACCCTCCTTATCATTTCTCAAGCTCAAAAGAGTATGGCACTTGGCTCTCAAGCCACCAACCAAGCATTTTCAATGCATGGTGGCCAAGAACCAAGCTTATACAATGTTAATAAATGCACAAATAGACTCAAAGGGACCATCACCCTATCATGCATGATCAAGGGTGATGGAGACAAAGGAGATTGGCCCATTTTCATCACTTTAAGTATTAAATGGGCTAATCTACCTTGTGTTCAATATAACATCCGATTGAACACAATGCAATGCAAACAACATGCTTATCTTGCACAAGTTTTACTTTGCCAATTCTTGTTTACACATTTTAGCATTACCAAGCCATTCTTTAATCAATTTGTCCAAGATGATTGTCCTCTAATGGAAGAGGGGTCAACCAAAGGGTGGTTTAGGACATGAGTAGAGATCATGCCTTTGACTAGGAGGAACCCTCAAAGAGGGTGAAAGCCATTTGAGCACAAACTCTACCTCATGCTTAAACACAACCTTAAGGCCAAACAACCCTCAAAGCAAATTAAAAGATGAAGAAATGAGGGAGGTTGCAGAATTTTAGTGCTAAAATGGCATACTAAAGACACTAAATCATGCAAGCAACGCATGCAAGACATGTTTAAAGCCAAAAGCATTAAAGCTAGTGAAGAGCACTACACTAGAAGCATGCAATACTAAGCTTAAATGACTAAACCAACTCTGGACAGAGCTTAAACATGCCAAAATAATAGCCAAAATATGTTGGAATTGAAGCATAGAAAGCAAGAAAAACATGCTCATTTGTTGGCTCACAAGCAAGGCTCAAAGCATAACTCTCAAAAGCAATGAAAGAGTGATATATGTGAGAGTGTGACAGTGATATATGCACTGAAATTACATGCTAAATGATGCTATATCATGCAATCATCCCAAGCAAAGCATGTTAGAAGCCTCAAAACACAAAGCTAGTGAAGGTAATTTACACTACAACCATGCATAACAAGCCTCATACGACCAAGACCACTCAAAACAGAGTTAAAGCAGGTCAAAAAAGTCACAAATACATGCTGAGATCAAGCCATGAGATGGTATAAAAACATGCTCACATGTTGGGCCATCAACACTTGCAAAGAAGACACAAGGAGGGGAGGCCACCCCCTCCTATTTTGGACCTCAAAACCAAGTTTTTTCCACTGAAAATCCCCTGGATTTCAGTGGTTAAAAGGCCAAAAAGGTTGACTTAAAAGCTTTGAAAAAGATGGGACAACACTTAACAAATAATCAACAAAGGAGGGTGGACCACCCTTAACTCCAAAAGGGCCTTGAACCACCATTTTAAAGCCTTAAAATCAGAGGTTTTTGTAGTTGAAAAGTATGCCTAAAACAATATGCAAAGGTGGCCAAACTAGTATACAAAAATAAGCTTAAAAGGGGTAAGTGGTCACCTTTGAAGCACAACAGCAAAAACAGCCAACTTTCTAAGCCATAACTAAGCTTAAAAGCTCAAACCAAGCTTTAAGGAACCTCAGTTCCAAGGTCAAGGTGTTTGGCTAAGGGGTTGTATGAAAATATGTAAAGAAAACTCACTTTCAAGAACAAAACATAGAGAGAGAGAATTCTAGAGAGAGAGATGGGGAATTTTGCTCACAAAATTCTGAACACTAAATATGGGGGAGAGACCTCTCCTTATATAGAAAAAGCAATCCAAAGCTTGCTTCAATCCATCCATACACGTGTATGGAGGATGCATTCAGTGACCAACAACTGGCACATTAAATATCTGAAAAAGTAGAAAAATGGCCGCCAGCCATCATTGGTGGCCGACCGGCCATCAATGTCGCCAACCGGCCACCACTGATGGCCGGTGGGCACAGGCCCTGGCCGATGGGTTGTAGGGCTGGCTGATAGGTCACCCTCTTCCCCAGAAGCAAAGCTACAAGACTCTTCGTCCACAACCAAGCACAAAACAGACAAGTTTCAAAAGCTCAAAGGCAAGGCACTCCGCTAAGAACTTCGGGCATTCAAAACGAACACAAACATGGATGATCATCGAGTGTTCAAACAATGACGTCTAATCTTGAGGACAGTCAAAAATAGGGTGTCTACAACTTCTATTGTTTTTCCAATAAGGTGCTTAAACATATTGGTTACCAACCTTTGATATGTTGCCCCCTGCGTTCTTTAGTCTGAAATGTATGACTTTGTAACAATACAGTCCTTTTGGGGTGATGAAGGCGGTCTTTTCTTGCATCTGGTCCATACATTGCAATCTGGTCATAACCTCAATATGCATCTAAGAAACTCATTCGACCATGCCCCGAGGTAGTGTCAACAAACTGGTCTATCTTAGGCAGTAAGAAGTAGTCTTTCAGACAAGCTTTGTTCAGATTTGTGAAATCCACATAGACCCTCCACTTCTTATTTTTCTTTTTGACCACCACTGTATTGGACAACCATATTGGGTAATGGACTTCTCGTATCACTTGTGCTTTTAGTAACTTCTCTACCTCTTCTTCCACCGGTATCATGTGAATCATGGTGGGTTTTCTTGCTCTCTGGATTACTAGCTTTGTCGATCTATCCACGTTCAATTTGTGACAAGTTACTTTGGGACTGATTCCTAGTATCTCGTATAGTGTCCCAGCAAACAACTCTATGTTTTCCCTGAGGAAGGCTACTAGTTCTTTTTCTTCCTCCTTACCCAAACTGGAGCCGAGAAGAAAGAATCGATCTTCATCACCTTTATTAACTAGGATCTTCTTTAGTGGTTCCTTAGTGGTTCCTGACTTATATCCTCTAGTTCCTTTCTGACATCTTCCAAGACCTCTTGATCTTCCTCTTTCACTTTAACTGATTTGACATCTCGGATACTACAAGTAAACTTTATTGCTTCCATGGAGCATCTTTTCGCTTGTACTTGATCTCCTCAGATCTCCTCGATCTCAAACTTTGTTGGAAATTGAAGCAATTGATGCAAGGTTATAGGGACAACTTGCATCACATGAAGCCATGGTGTCTACAAAATTACATTGTAAATTGATAGGGTATCAATCACAGTGAATTCCATCATCATTGTTTTCGTACCAACTTGTACATTCAAACTCACGGCCCCTAGTGGCCATGTCGACGTACCATTGAACCCGACCATCAGGCTATCAGAAGGTTCCAAATCTTTCTTCTTAAGGTCAAGTTCCCTAAAACACCTAACATAAATGATGTCGCAGGAACTGTCTTGGTCAATAAGTATTTTTTTCACTTTACATTCTTTGATGAACATAATAACCACCAATGCATCATTGTGTGGATGCAGAACAATGTCCAAATCTATTTTTGTAAAGGATGTCACCAGCTCTCGACACTCCATTGGCTAAGGTCTCTTCTGTTACACTTGAAACACCTGATGTAAGTGTTTCACCTTTGGGTCTCCCCTCAAATCTCACTAGCATTCACCTGTGAATGGATCACGTTAATGACCTAAGGTTCATTAACCCGAGGAGCTACAGGTGGAGGTGATAGTGGTTCCCTTGCTAAAGCCTGGGCCAGTTTCACCTATTCCACCTTCGTTCTTTCCCCGTCAATCAAGTGCCTCAGATGACCTTGCTTGATGAGGTCTTCTAAATGTTGCTTCAGAGACTGACATCTTTCTATCATATGGTCATTTTCCCCGTGGTATGCACATGACTTCGTCTAGAATCTCCCCATAGATTCTCTTGTGATCCGTTGAGGTGGTCAAAAATAGGGTTAGCCCCTTATTCTTTCTAGGATCTGTAAATAGAGATTCTAAAGACAGTGTGAACTTGTCTATATTGACTTCAACCTCGGCTCTCCGTTGATATTACTGACTCCATTCCTCTTCGGCGATTGGTTTCTCTTATCTTGCTTACTTGTACGTCCTTATTTCGGCTTATCTTCCTCCGCCCTAGCACACTTCTCAATCCTAGCCATCAAATTTTTCATTGATGCCAGGAGCCTTGGCCATAGATTGCCGAAGTGGACTCTCGTCCTCTAGGCCATTTTTTAATGAAACAACGGCAAGTTCCTGGTTATAACCTGGAAGTTAAAGATAAACCACATAATATCTCTTGGCATAGGCCCTCAGCGTTTCATCAGAATCCTTCTTCATATATACCAACAAGTTAACCCTCAAAGGTTGAATGTTGTTGATGATAAACCGATCTACGAACATCTTGACCAGGCCTTCCCAGCTTTTCACTGAACCCTTTGGTAGCTTCAAAAACCAATTTGAGGCTATGTCCCCCAATGTTGCTAGGAACACCTTATATAGAAGTAGATTGTTTCCACTAAATAACGTCATCGCATTGAGATAAAGTCTAATGTGAGCATTAGGGTCAAATTTACCGTCATGCATATGAAACTTCGGCATGGTAAGCCTCTTTGGTGCTTCAAACTCTTCTAATTCCCTCGAGAATGGCATCTTTGGCGCATTAAGTGACGTGACCTCAGACGCCTTATTCTTCTTCTGGAGGAGGTTATGTAAATCCTCCTTAGATCGTCCCAACACTTTGCTGTTAACCGATTTCAATCTTTTCGACGCACTGCTTCCTATGCTGGGATTTGGCATCTTGGATCTGTTAAGATCCAAAGTCTTCTCAACATTTTGATCTTGTCCATTCACTTGCTTCGATCCTCTAATCTATGACTATATCTCCTTTTGGAGATTTCCTTCGCCAACGTGTGTTGATTGCCGTGGAGAGCATACCATCTATCTCCTATTGCATCAGGCTGATGTCTGTCCCCTATTTTGAACACCAGCATCGATAACCACTGGTGGTGATGTCGACATCGGTGGTGTCAGCTGCACTACTTAAGTCTACACCATGAACTTCATCATAGTCTGCAATTCTGTTACCTTCCAACCAATCCTTTACCTCCGTATCCCATCGTGAACATCCGTTCTAGGATTCTAGCAGTTGGTGGCAGTATTCGCTCTAGGATTTTCTTCTTGGTTTTCCCCACCATCCCATTCTTCTTCTGTATCTAAGTTCACTTGTTCTTCGTTCTCACTGTACAAGTCATCTCCAACCCGTGGGTCCTGCTCATTGTGTGCAAAGTTGGCCATCTATTTCAACTAAGTTCCTATATATGGAACCAAGTTATGGGTGTTGAATTTTGACCTCAAAACCAAATTGGATCTCTTCGCTGAGATCTTGGAAACTAAGCTGCAAAGCACGTGCAAAAATAGAGAAACCCAACACCTGCACACATAAATGCTCGTTCACCTAGGGCCACTCCAACAATCAAGTCAGTCAACTTATCTCTCAATGATATCAACTTAAAATAACACACTAATTCATAACATACCTTAGACCCACAAAGGTGCCTACCTTTTATAATCATTTGTGCCCTGCCTTCCGTAGAAGTCTTATTCCATGAGACTCTATCCTTTACAAGGATATCATTTATCTAAGACTCCATCATTTATCTAAGACTCCTCCTATTTAGATTAGGATCAACTCTCTTAAGAGTCCAACCTTACCCAAGTAGGTAGTCTGATATCAACTAGAACTCTTAACCCTTATCCGAATATCTCGGATTCTAGTATGAGCACATCATATCTCGGCAACTTGGATCATCCACGTAGCACCTCGGCTAATAGCTTGGGCCATGTAGACAACCCTAAAATTATGTCACCACATTGTCAAATCACAATTATGAATTGCTTTGTTAAAATAAGGAATCATGAATTGTAAAATTTATTTTTTTTTAATATAATACATGATTTTATATATTTATGTACATATAAAAGAACATTTATTTAAAATGATGTAAATATCAAGATAACATCATATATATATATATATATATATCAATATAACTAATTGACATTTATATATATATATATCTTGATAATTTAGCAAAAATAATTTCATTTCATGTATTTCATAAGTATGAAAAAAAAGAAGAAAAAAAAAGGCACCGAATAATAGTGAGTTTGTAAATTGAACACTATTCACTCAATTTTCAATTTAATAACACAATTTGAATTTGTGTGTGCTAAATCTAACCACACAATTAATCGGGATCCTTCTCCCTCATTCATAGAAACAAAGCTGGGAAGCCAAAATATATCCATTGAGATGCACGCTTGCAAGATCGGGTTAGTATTTTCCCTGATTTGTCGTCAACTGGGAGAGCACTCAGATGATAAAGTTAGTAACAAACTGACAAATACTCAGTGCTGAAAGAAGACTAAAATGCACAAATTCACGCATACCTCTGATGTTGAGGGTCATTACCTTTATATAAAGTGTTCTACTGCCTCCTAAAAGTTTCTTCCCTGCCAATCATTTTTTTGTAGAAACAATAGGATACTTCTCTCCTAGTTGGGTTAGAATTAACCTTTCAGAAGAGTCCTAATTACACCTAACTTAGAAGTCATTGATCCACAATGAATTCTACTCATCGTTGAATATCTCAATCTAGGTATGGCTTACACTATCAACTCGGCTAATTACAATCCGCCACATAGCACATTGGTCCGAGATGGTTCCATGTGGCCTTACTTCACATCCCCACATAATCATTTTTATCAAAAACTCATATCAAATTGTATGAATCAAATTGTGACTAGTACGATTTTAACAATCATGATAGGATGTTACATCTATCCATTATATTTTCAGCTATTCTTATAGGCTGATGTTATCATATTGCAACAATACTTAGGAGTGTTTTGGGATGATTTAAATAAGTGTACTTTTTGACTTTTTATGAAATATGAGTTGAGTATGGGTCGGGTTTGAAGTGATGTATTGGAGAGGTGATATGACTTAAATAAGATAGTGACTTTTTGACTTTTGACTTTTGACTTTTGACTTTTTTAGGGGATGACAAACAAGGCCTTACTATATAAGGATTAATTGCAATTTTTCTTAGTCAAGATGCGCGCAAGTTGAAATTAGCTTCAATGAGTTGATCGAGCAGTAAAGACTCAAGAATAAGATCTAAGGTCTCAAAGTCGAGTCACTCTAAGGGGCTACTAGAGGTATGCCTAGTCATTAATTTCAGTATTCTAAGATTAGTCGAGGTGCACACAAATTGGCCTGAACACTTTGTTATTAGAGATGACCATGAGTTAATAATCAATGACGAAGGGAGTGAAGGCCCAAGGGGGTCACGTGCCCCCTTG
>NW_021028882.1:492055-546245 GCF_004153795.1 Camellia sinensis | reverse complement strand
GTTGGCAGGAATAACCAACTTAGAGGTTGGCTGGAAAAACTAACACCCCTCCTAAGCCCAGGATAAGGATCCAAGCTGCAGGATGTTTGGCCGGAATAACCAAACACTTTACTCTAGGTTGGCAGGAATAACCAACTTAGAGGTTGGCTGGAAAAACTAACACCCCTCCTAAGCCCAGGATAAGGATCCAGGCTGCAGGACGATTGGTCGGAATAACCAAACACTTTTTTCTGAGTTGGCAGGAATAACCAACTTAGAAGTTGGATGGAAAAACCAAAACCCCTCCTAAGCCCAGGAAAAGGATCCAGGCTACAGGACGTTTGGTCAGAATAACCAAACACTTCACTCTAGGTTGGCAGAAATAACCAACTTAGAAGTTGGCTGGACAAACCAACACTTAGTACTCTTTAGCCGAAGTCAGGATCTAGATTGAAAAGTGGTTGGCTGGAAAAACCAACACTTAGTACTCTTCAGCCGAACTAAGGATCTAGGTTGAAGAGTGGCTGGCTGGAAAAACCAATGCTAATTGTTCTTCAGCCGAGATAAGGATCTAGGCTAAAGAGGTTGGCTAGAAAAACCAACACTTAGTACTCTTCAGCCGAAGTAAGGATCTAGGCTGAAGAGTGGTTGGCTGGAAAAACCAAACGTTTATTGTCTTTTAGCCGAGATAAGAATCAAGGCTAAAGAGGTTGACAGGTATGGCCAGACAGATTGCAAAGCTAAAACCGAGATATTTTACCTCGGGTGGAAAATGTTATACTACATTCAGAATACTTTTGAAAAATAAAGGCAAGCATAAGAGTAAACCGAAGCAACAATTCCAACAAAAGGAGATTTCATTAAAGATTCAAATCAAGAACAAAATAAGGGACTTCAGTCCAGTTACAATCTCTTTCCAAAAGACAAAAAAAGAAGAAAAATACAAAGTCAGGCAAATAGGTCGTCAAGATCAGCATCTAGTTCAACTCAGAGCCCGGTTTCAGTCAGGAGCCCGGTTTCGGTCGGAGGCACGACTTCAGTGGGTTGCTCGTTAGTCAGGTCTTCCACCGTTGGCTCCACCCGAGCTGACTGATCGATAGGATCATTGACGACCAGGGTATCGATGGGCACGGTTTCTTCTTCATCATCTGAAGCGTCAAGAAATTGTTACTGAGTGGTGGCAGCATACTCCGCAAGTGAGCTCAGTATGAAGTATTGAGGAGGATTGAAGACCTCGGTCTCAGGCCCATGACCGAGCTGCACCACGGCACCCCTCCATCCGCACTTAAAGAAGAGGACCTTTGCAGCTTCACACTGTTTAATATACAGAGCTTCGCCTTCTTTAAAGCCACGGTCTTCTGCATCTTCCAGCTTCTTTTTGAGCTTAGTTATTTCGGCATCCTTTTTTCTTTCAAGCTTGGCCAACTCGCGCAAGTATTTGTCTGTCATCACGGCGAGGGCCTTTTGTTTATCAGCATCAGCCAAGGTAACTAGCCCAGCGAGACGCGTTACCTCGGTCTCTAGCTCGGCCACCTTCTGCTGGGACACTTTCAGCGCCTTTACATTTGCCTCGGCCATGGCTTGCCTGGTAGTTTTTCAAGGTTCCAACACTCACTTATGAGCGATGTGGTTTTTCTGTATGGCCTGCAAAAGGATGGTAAGACACTTTTTCAATATAACCGAGCTGAAAGTTGGAAAAATTTCTTTAGAAAAAATAAAGTAAAAGGGCAACTTACCAGCACCATAGATTTTGTGGACGAGCGAAAGGCCTTCAGCTTGGTCAGGTGGTCGTGGTGCCTCATGTCGACTGGAAGACAAACACCTTTAGCCAGGTTAAATGCCATCAGGTGGTCTTTTTCTGCGACCATTGAGTCAGAATCCGTGATAGCACGGTTCTAAAAGGTGATTTTTGAAGCCCACTTGGAGGAGGTAGCTCGGTCAGAGCGCTCTAGTTGTGGGCTCGGTGAAGGGCTTGGCGGAGTTGTTTGTGGAACCACGGTTTCGTCTTCATCAACGAGGCGTGGCTCGGTTGTGGAAATCCGAGCACGCTTGCTTGGCCGCGATGACGAAGGCTGGTGGGTTGGCAGAGCTACTACGATTTCTTGAGTTTGACCGGTTGGCGGTACCTCGGTCGGATTTGTTTCGGTCAGAAGGGCTCGCACGGCTCTCTTCTTGGCCATCTCTTGCTCAGTAGTTAAAGGGATCAATCTAATTTGGGGCAAGTTTGGGTCCGATTTTGGAGAGGCTTCCAATAAGAAATCAGTTACCTTGGTCTTCCATTTGCCACTATATCGATAGGTCGGTTAAAAGTCCAGTAACTCGGTCCAACTTCGGTTTGGATATCGCAGGGCGACGTGAAGTGTATTAAGGTTGGGGTAGCTGTATTGGGACTTGAGGAAGTTCGAATCTGCATAAAAAAGACGAATAGTTAGTACGGTTTAAGATGAGAAGACCGAGGTAAAAGAAAATCATGGAATTCAGCCAAGGTAACCCTATCGGCTACACACTTGTTCCAATTTATTCTATGGCTTGGGATCTGGGCTTGGTGGTCTTCAAAATTTCCAGATACCCAGAAAAAATCATCATCGTTCACGTCTTTATCTGGGGTATCCTTTATTATTTTTTCACGCCGGCGCCTTATTCGTAAGTAGTAAACCTAGCCATCTTCGGCCGATCCTATGGAGTATTGATGAAAGAGCTCGGCTAGGCAGAGGTTAAGACCAGCCCGGTCGTTTAGCGCGGTAATGCCGTTTATTATACGGTAGGAATTGGTAGAAAGTTGGGTAGGGCAGAGTTTGGTTTGCCTAAGGAATTCACAGATGAGGGGCTGTACGGGGAAACGTAGACCGCACTCTACGATTGAAATAACATTGAAAGGGACAAAGCCTTGCTTTCCACAAGGAACGGATTCTGGTTCGGCCAGGGAAATGTGGACATCATCTGGAATTTGGTAGTCCTTACGAAATTCGGCTATGGCCCCTGGTGAGTTTACTAAAAATCTATACTTCCCCATTTGTGGTTTAAGTTATGTACAGATTAAACTGGGTGTAAGCTCGGTCGAAGAATGGTGCTGAGTAGCTCGGTTGAGCACTCAAAGGAGTGCTTGGGTAACCTAAGTCTACAAAGTGAACAACAAAAGTGTTAAGCATAGATCGTTGGACCGTGCTAAAAGAAACAAAGGCAAGATAAGTGAAATCCTAGCTCGGCTATGTGAGATGCTACCGAGTCCTAGCTCGGTTTAAGCTAGAGGCATTAGCCCGGTTGAGCCTTTGGAGCAGCATTTTTTAGTTCGGTTCAAGCTAAGGGAGCTGGCTTAGCCCCAGGTATTAGCTCGGTCGGTCATTTGAGGTTTTTTAGCACAGTATCACGCAAGCCTAGTGCGGTTCACTAGCTCGGCCAAGTTAAGCAGGCATCACTAAGACTTGCTGAGATTACAAACAATAAAGTAAAGTTTTAGTCCGGTTATACAGTGAAGCTAGGTTCGTGCCTAAATACAAACAACTTCCTAGTTCGGTTGAAATATAATTTTGGATCAAAATCAGTGTTTCTCAGGTTACTCATGGAAGCACCAGAGGTTCTACTATATGGTTTTTCCCAGAAATATTGAAGCAAAAGTAGAATGTCCTTTGGAAAAACATACAAATAAAACATGATATCTGTTGCAAAACAAAGTGCGAAAACAACAAAAAAGAAGAGGATTCGAGCCACTCACCAGTTCAAGTTGAAGAGTTGGAAGATGAGAGCAACGGCAGCAAGAACACGGGCTTATGCAGTGAAGAAATGGGGAAGCAGAAGCTCAAGCAAGAGAGAGAGAGAATGAATAGTGCAAATGAAGGGTTTCAAAACAAAAGGTTTGATTTTGTAAAAAGGGAAGGAAAAATGCGGGACTGTTCAAAATTCACGAGGTACGAAGACGGCGCGATAACTGCCTTGGGCCAATCGGAGCATGCCACGTGTCATTGGAATGGAGAAGCGATTCAGTTGCTGTGATTGAAGAGACGTTTTGACCGGACAGGTAGAAACTGGTGTGAATTTAGCTCGGCTGGAAAGGCTAAAGAATTATAGCTCAGCTGAAAAGGCTAAAGTTTTTTAGCTCGGCTGATAAAACAGGTAAATCCCTATCATGCTATGCAGATGGAATTAAGGGGCAATTGAGAGGGTAATTTATACATAAATTGGGCCGAGCTGGGTAAATGGGCCGTTCTTTGGGCCACTGTAAGAAGGGCTGGATGAAAAGGGCTTGTAGTTAGCCCGGTCTTAGTGAGCCTTATTGATATCCCGGTCCTAGAGAGCCCTCTTGTTATCCCGATCTGAAAGAACCTTGAAGTTAGTCCGGTCTAAGGAAACTTTGCAGTCAGCACTGGTCACCATACTCAAAGTTAGCCCAGTCATAGCATAGTGTGGTAAGCTCGGTCAGGACCTTGCTATTTGCTAGCTCGGTCTAAGCATACCATGGTTTGTACAAGAGGAACTGAGGTAAGGGCAGTAAAAGAAAGAACCAAACTAGATATAGTTCGGTCTACTCCGCTAGTCAGCATAGCCAGGCTTACCTTGTTCATATTAGCATCCAACCATGGTAAAGCCATCTCACTTGGCTTAAGGAGTGAGGGGGGTGTTGAAGGATAAGCATTATCTTTCGGGAGTATGACTCCTAGGAGGACTCTACATGGAGGAGTAATAGTCCTACTAGGATTGTGCCACGCGGAACCTATAAAAGCTCACAACATCACCTACAGAGAGGTAACACAGCTTTGATTCTCGAATACACAGAGCTTTTGTCTATTTGTCTATTTCGCTGACTTAGGCATCGGAGAGGTATCCGGCACACACCCGCCGGCTAGCTCACGTTTGTGTTTTCAGGGAGTAAAGTGACGTCATACGGAGGAACGCAGACTTGATCAACAAGATTATATGAGAAGGTTTATTTCTTTCCCGTACACATACCTACAGCTATACCATTTTTAACTTCTTCCATACACTATAGTTAGTGATAGGATTATTAAATTATTTTTATAAAATATCTAAAACAAATATAAATGCTTATTAAATCTATCTATCAATCTATATGTATATGTTATATAAGTAAAATGAACAAGTCTTGTTGGAGTTCTAATATTTCAAACTAAAATTTTTTATTTTTTGATTTTAAATAATTAAAAAAATCGTTATTCAAGCCTAATGATACAGTTACTACACAACGGGTCCCAGGTGGAATGGGTCGGACTAATCCACGTTTCTTCAACCGGTAACTGAGTGTTCAAGCCCACCAGAGAACTTGCACACAAGTTCAACAGGGGAACGGGAAGTCCCCCAGCGAACCCTCCGACGAGCAAGTTAGAGAGAGAGAAGTGTAATGTAGAGATATGAATTGGAAATAGAAAAACTTAACCTTCTTCTTGTCTTCAACGTCTGCTTATGTCCTTTGGTAATCATTTCGCCGTCCCTTCCGACCTGCCACCTTGGCCGAAAGTCTATGCTGTAGCTTACCTTGTTCAGGGTGAGGGGGTGCTGTTCCGACGGAGTGGTGTTGTCGTAATAAATGCTATGATGGACTGCATTAATGGATGTGCAGTGGCAATAACTTTGTAGATCTTTGTCTGCTGATGTGGCTTGTCCTTTCCCTGCCATATGTCTGAATGTCATTAGTTCTTCGTGCCATGTTGGCTTCCAGCTGTTTAGGATCTCATCAGTTGGGTTATGTGTTGGGCTCTAAGTGATGGGCTTGGGTTGTTCATAGTGGGCTATGACCTTTGTGGGCCTAACCACGTCAGTAGTCCCCCATTCCCAAGTGCAGCTTTAGCCCAATGAAGGGAATACTAATGGAGAAGATGAGGAGGACCGACCGCAAATGGTGGCCGAGTGGAAGGGCCGACCATGAGGAGGGTCGACCGCGAAGGGTGGCCGACTGGAAGGGCCGACCATGAGGAGGACCGACCGCAAAGGGTGGCCGAGTGGGAGGACCGACCATGAGGAGGACCGGCCGTGAAGGGTGGTCGAGTGGATGATCCGATAATGAGGAGAGCCGACCACGAAGGGTGGCCGAGTGGGAGGGCCGACTATGAGGAGGACCGACCGTGAAGGTTGAGGTGGGGGGTGCGGGGCTCAAGAGGCGGCGTGTCACGTGATGACTTGAAGTGGAAAAGACAAGGTAAGGGGGGGTGGCAGTGAGTCGTGATCGTACACGTGGCAGCATCTCGTGGGGGGGAGAGATTAAGCGTTGGGCCAGAAATGAAACGATAGGTCATGATGGGTGTTGAAAAGACAGTTTTGGCGGATGTTTTGAAAAGTTTTCAAACTAGCGAAAATTAATTGTGACCCTTGGAATATGGGCAAGCCTTGGGCTTTTGGTATTATTCGATTTACCTACTTCTTTGCAAAAAATCAAAACATTCCAAGTGTTAACTCCTTTGTTGCTGGCGATACACCTCTGCGACATTTTTTGAATTTCCTTGCGCCCGCATCCGAAACTATTTGCAGACACACCACAGAGATGGCCCAAGAAGAAGCTGGAATTGCCAGGGTTGATCCATTTGGAGATGACGATGCGGTGGAGTTGGTGGAGCAGTACAGGGCGGAGAGGCAAATGGAGAGGGTAGAGGAGCCGGCGGTACGATCTCATTCTTTCACCAGGATGGCGGCCCCAACGCCGATAAGCCAGGTGGAGCTAGATCATTGGCATACAAAGGCTGATAAGTCGATCATTACCGCAAAAGAGCTGGAGGGGATGTGGGAGAAGTACCAGATTCCCGCAGAGGTAGAGTTGAAGCTACCAGAATCAAAGGAGAGGGCGTTTGATGCTCGATCGGGGGAGTTCGCCCTGTACGAGGAGGCGCTGAAGAGAGGGTTAAGACTGTCCCTCCCCTGGATAGTGGTGGATGTACTGAACAGGTTGAAGGTAGCCCCAGGCCAGCTAATGCCCAATGCGTGGAAGATCTTGCTGGCTTGTGCGAGTGCGTGGCCGAAGGCGAACGGGGGGGCTGAAATGACAGTGGACGAGTTTTTTGCGTGCTACAAGGCGTTAGGGCAGCAGGAGACTTGGGTTGCCCTGCAGGCAGCAGCAAGGAAGGGGTTGGTGGCGGGGCTGCCATCGTCGATCAAAGGGTGGAGGCAACGGTGGCTCTGTGTGTCCGCCAATGGAGGGGTTGGGGTGCGTACAGTTCGAACCGATCGGGCGGTCGGGCTGGTGCCGACCGGTCAGCTCGAGGGGGCCGGTCGGTATAGTGTGGTGTTTGGCTATTATACTGGGTGTTTCTGGGTTCTGAGTCTTTTTTCTTTTCTCTAGGGGCGGGGTTTTTGGTTATGGGATCTTGCTGGGCGGCTAGGGAATCCTCAGCATTCATGTATTTTTGGGCTTTGGAGAGTAGGGCTGCCATGGAGGTCGGGGGATTTTTAGAGAGAGAGAACAAGAAGTCGGAGGACCGCAGACCGGCCATGAAAGCAGTGAGGATGACCTTGTCATCATTTTTCGCTACTTGCAGGGCCTCGGTGTTGAAGCGGGTAACAAAACTGCGTAGCGACTCCCCCTCGGTTTGTCGAATGTTGAGGAGTTAGGTTGCGGGGCGTCGCTGGCACTGGGCTCCAATAAAATGGCTAAGGAAGGAGTCACTGAGATGCTGGAAAGTGGAAACGGAGTATGCTGGTAACTGGCTAAACCACAGCCGAGCTGACCCCTTCAGTGTCACGACGAAAGCTCGACACATGATCTCGTCAGGGAATGCATGGAGGATCATAAGGGTTCTGTAGGTCTTCAGATGGTCGACTAGGTCCGTCGTACCATCAAAAGAGTCGTTGGTAGGCATCTTGAACTTGGGGGGTAGAGGTTTGTCGCGGATGGAGGCGACAAATGGTGAGTTTGCTGTGGTAGAGGGTTTATGCTGGATGTTCTGCATGACCCCTTGGAGTTGGAGCTTCATGGGTAGGAGTTCCGCGTCCCAGAGAGGGATGTGGTCACCTCCGGAGGGCAACGAGGGCTGGACGCTGCTAGCCTCTCCTTCAAGGATTGGTGGCGGGATCGATGGTTGTGGGCCCCGGGGTGGTAGGTTTATACCTGGAGGAGGGGGTTGCAAGCCTTCTTTGTTGGGCGGATCAGGCTGCGGAATAGTATGGCTCCGGGCTTGTTCGTAGTTAGGAGGAATATCGGGAGGTGGTGGAGGGGGCATAGGAAGGTTTCTTTGGAGTAGGGCATTGATCAGGGCTTGGTTTTGCTCGGCCATGCGGTTAATACTGTTGGTAAGCTCGATGAAATATTGTGGTGGGTTGTTTGGATTAGGGGGGTTGGCTTAGTGGTCGGCAGCATTTTGGTGAGAAGCCATAGATCTAGTCGTGACCATACACTTCGATGGGTAGCGAAAAAGGGTTATTGGAACACGGTCGCCGGCGACAGTGAACACAACTGGCGCGAGGAGCAAAGCTTTTCCACTGACGTGACTAGCTTCTCGCGCCCCAGTAAGATATTGTCCGCTCTGGTGAGGTGGCGAAACAACGCCTGTCGGCCTCACGGCGTCAAAAAGCCTCTTACAAGGTGGAGGGGGCCAGTATGCTTATAAGTTGGTTGCAAGTGTCCCTCCCAGGCGATGTGGGATTGCCCCAACATAACCCCCCAGCGGACTGGGCCGCGAACAACGGGAGAGTTTGCCGAACGAGTTGCATGGGCCACCAAACTGACGTGACTGGCTTCTCGCGCCCCGATAAGATATTGTCCGCTCCGGCGAGGTGGCGAAACGACGCCCGTCGGCCTCACGGCTTTAAAAGGCCTCTTACAAGGTGGAGGGAGCTAGTACGCTTATAAGTTGGTTGCAAGTGTCCCTCCCAGGCGATGTGGGATTGCCCCAACAAAGCCAAAAAAAGAAAAAGAAGAAGAAGAAAGAGAAGAAGAAGAAAGTAATGTCTCTTTATTTATGACTTTCAAATATAAAGTTTGTCAAATATATAAAATAAAAAATAGAAAGTATACCAATCCATTTTAAATTCAAATTTGAGAGGCATTAAATATGAAAATCATTTCATTAATTTAAATTTAAGATTATAAGGATTTATCCCATAATGTATAAGTTTTAAATAATGATCTATTCCATAATTTATTTAAATATCCATATACTATTATAATTGCAAAATATTGTCATTTCATTAAAGTTGGAAGTTATAATTCTTTTTTCTCATTTTTTTATATCTTGTTTAATTTTTTGTTAATACGTGCTACAATATGATTGGTTTATAAATTAATTATATATATTCTTAAAATAAAATTTCAAATTTGAATTATTACTTAAATTATGTTACTATAATTGGAATGAGATCAATATTCATCTCTTAAATTTTGCATCTTTTATTAAATTATAAAATAAAATTTCAAATTTAAATTCTTCTTCAAATTATATTACTATAATTAGAATGTAATCAATATTCACATGTGTCATAATATTATTGGTCTAAATATAATTTGTTTTAAATACATGTGTTCAAATTATTAATCGCTATTATTTTTTTTCTTTTTTTTTGTTTTAAATTTTATAAAAAAAATTATATCCTTCTAAGTTATAAGGACTTGAACAATAATATTTTTTAATACAATTTTTTTTTTTGAAAAAAAGAATAAAACATTACTTTTTTAGTACTTACCAAACATGGTGGATTTTGTTAGAATTTTTTTTTTAATCTCAATTGCCAATTAAAAAAATTAAAATAAAGAATAAACATATCTTTGGCACAAATTATTAAAAAGTTACTTTTGCTAAAATACATTAGAAAGAAAAGTTAATTTTTTTTATTAAAAGTGATAGTTCGTTAAACTTTTTTTTTTTTATTAAACTTTCTTTTGTTCATTAATATTAAACTTTTAATTAATTTTATTTATTATTTTAAAAAATAAATTAGCAAATAATTTGTATATTTATATATATATACTTTTGTTTTTGTTGCTCAAGTTATTTGATGTTTTTGTCCAAATCCACTCAAATTTAATTTGAAATTTTAAATTTCTGCATAGGTCATCACTTAATTAAAAACTATATTGTTCAAATTTTTAAAAGTTTTTAAGCTTGACTCAAGTTGTTTGGGTTGAACTCACCGAAGTTTGCAATTCTAGTAGGGAGTTGAAAGTTACATGATTAAATTTGTGACAAATTAAAAAATAAAAAATAAATTGTGATAAAATTATGAGACTTAAATTGTAAATTTCAATCTTCTTTATTTTTTTGCATACAAAAATTTAACTATTTATATTATTATGTATAAAAATAGATTATTAATTTTTTTACATGCCGTGCATAGCACGGGTTACTTCTAGTTTTTGATAATATATATGCATACTAATATCCAAGAATACCTATGATCCACGACAGTTCGGTAGAAAACTGTACACGATGAGCTCAAATGTGAAAACTGTACACGATGAGCTCAAATGTTGAAAGAAAACATGTACATCGTAGCCGAGGTTGCTAAGCCAAATAGTCTAAAATCCAAAGTTAGGTACAAGATTTTTTATTGATGGATGCTATTAATTTTTGGTGTCGAAATTTCTGATATATTTGGCCCTTTAAACGCTTCAATCAATTGGCGATCCAAACTTGAACAGCAAGGCTTCGAGGAAACAGCTTTTTACCTAATTCACATTACAAGTCTAGACAAACCATTAGAGGAAGAGACAATTCTATACTAAGAGTGTGTTTGTTTTGAGTGATTATTTTTTGGGGCGCTTAATCTGTTAAAATTGTTCAATCCGCATTGATTTATAATAATTTATTCATTGACTACGGATTAAATTTTAAAATTTATAATACGTCTTCGTAACTGTTTCGCTTTGTTATAATTAATACATGTAGTTTGATTTTGATTATTTTTTAAAAAATTAAAATTTTTGTTTTTCTTGTTTTTTGGTTGTAGTAATTTTTTTTTTAATATCTTAAGTAAATTTTTTACTTTCTAAAGGTACACAATGTAGATAAACGTAAAAAGTAAAATATTTATAAAAAAATATTTAAAAATTTCAATAAATACGAAAATATATTGAATTTATATATATTTTTAATATATTTTTTTGTATTTGATGAATTTTTATTTTTTTTCATAAGTATTATACTTTTTAAATGTATTTAGATTAAGTGCATCTAAAAATTAAAAAAATTTCTTAAATTATTAAAATTTTTGACTAAAAATAAAAAAAAACCACGAAAAACAAAAAAACTTAATTTTCTGAAAGTGGATTCAATTTTCTAAAACTAAACAATGTGATTATTTTTTTAAGGTTTGGCTTCTCTCAAGTTGAGATCAACTTGAGACAACAATTGGGCTTGGTAGGCCGATTTTGGAACTAATTTCAGTGATCCGAACCATTCCCTTTATAGGACTCATTGAATAGAATATTCATGCAAAAAATCAAGATGATCAGATATCAATAGTTATATGTTTGAATTAAATTTGCATTACAAAATATGGATAACTATTCTTGAAATTATATTTTTGTAAAGCAAATATGATTCAAACATATAGCTATCGATATCTAATCATCTTTATTTTTACATGAATATTCTGCTCAACGAGTCCTAAAAGGTGAACGGCTTGGATCACCGAAATCAGTTCCAAAATGAGTCTATCTAAATATCAAAGTAAAAATAAATGTGAAAAAAATTTAAAATGTTAAATTTGTTACAAATTAGTAATTGCAAGTCTTGCAATAGTTCTATTAAACCAAACTTTCTAATACATTAAGGCATGGTAAAACAAAAAAAAATAATAATAAGAGGAATCAACAAAGCTAGTTGGTTTGGTCTGAACCATGCACCTCATTAAGGTTTTAATATTTTAAATTGAATGTATTAAGTGATAATCAATTAAGCGCATTTGATAATCATAATTGATATCACTTAAAATTTTAAGGATCTCTTAAAATGTAGGTTAAAACTTAAGAAAATTTTAAATCATATAAAACTTATTTAATTCTAACTGAATTTATAAAGGGAAAATCGGTCTAAGGTCCCTATCCAACTTTTAGTAATAGATTAGGTCCACAATCTATTCTTTTGTAGTCTAAGGTCCTCCCTCACCCATACCCATATATAACACTCACTCTCTCATTCTCTCTCCTCTCTCTTTTTGCACCAAACAACCCCTCTCTCTCTTCTCTTCGTCCTCAACATTCTTCGGAGCTTCACCACCGCCCCAACATTATACACAGACTTTGAGATCAATTCATTCTCAACAATTATACACATACTTTGAAATCAAATGCATAGATAGAGAGAGAAAGAGAACACAGGTAATTGCTTCCTCCTTGTTCCAATACTCAGCATCCACCTTACACTTCTCAAAGAAATCAGCAACCTTGTTGCTCGATTCATCATCGTTGTTAGGATCGACATGGAAACCCGAGACCCCATCAACAATAATCTCTGCCGGTCCTCCTTGATTGGTCGCAAAAGTTGGTAATCCACAGTTCATAGCTTCAATAACTGTCAGACCAAAAGCCTCATAAAATGCAGGCTGCACAAAAGCCCCCTTTGTATCAGCAATACACCGATACAGCTCCCCATTGCGGTACCTATCAGTCTGAGCTGCTATCCATCTGATCTGACCCTTGAGTTGGTATTTTTCAATCAAAGTATGCATTTTATTTATTTCTGCAATTTCTTCCCTATCTTTCGATTTTGATGGATCAAAAAACCCTGCCACAACGACAAGATTCGCCAAGTTCCTAAGCCTTTTGTTCTTCCCATACCACTCAACCAATCCAATAATGTTCTTCACCGTGTCAAGCCTTGCCATCGAAAAGATGATTGGTTTCTTCTTGTCTGCCAGAAATCCTCTGTTCCAAACTCAGTTTCAGATTTAACACCAAAAGTTCATTAATTTTTTATTTTTTATTTTTTATTTTTTATTTTTTTAGGTATAAACGAGGGTTGGGATATGAGATGAGTGGAATGGATAGACTTACATGTGTTCGTTGTTATCCTTGTTAGCATAGAGTAGTTCTTCAATGGCAGGATGAAATGATGTGAATCGCTTGTTTTTCTCTGTGCAGGGAAAGTAGACTGCTTGTTCAGCCCCTGGGGCGGCAATGTTGAACTTTGGATCAAAGACGTTGATGCCTAAAACTACTCTGCAAAGGGCTGGCATTGTAAATGCCTGGTGGCTTTCATAAAGACTTTTGGTTAGTGACGTTTGGTGAAGTTACTGGACAGAGCCACACAAATTTCTCTGGATAGCTTCATATCTGTTTTTTTTGTTTTTTTGTTCAATTTTCTCTGGTTTGATCAAAAACGCAAATTTTTTCTATACAATTTTCTCTGGATAGAGCGACACAAGGCCACACAAATTTTCTGTACACAAATTTTTTTTGGATAGAGCCATACAAAGTCACACAAATTTTATCTAACACAATTTTCTCTGGATAGAGTCACACAAAGCCACACAAATTTTCTCTGGATAAAACCACACAAAGCCACACAAATTTTCTTTACACAATTTGCTGCCAATGTGAGTCACTAAAATCAGCATCTCCCTCAAACATTAAGGTGAAATCCACTTCTACAGTGAAGTAGAGGGACTAACCTACTATTTGTAGTTCTATTTAATGAGCCAACTATATTCTTAAGTTGATTCTTGTCTGCCTATAGCAACAGCAGCTATTGCATCTGGTCATGCCCAGAGAAATTCTTTGGGTTGAGAGAATTTCTCTGGCTGGGAATTTTCTCTGGATTGTGGAGTCCAGAGAAATTCTCTGGGTGGGAGAATCTCTGAAAATGTATGTCTGAGAACTTCTTTGGGTTTGGGGAGTTTAGAGAAACAGAATCCCTTTTCTTTCCCCCCCTCTTCACAACAGCTTCCTCCATACCTTCTCCCTTTCCTTCCCTTTTCTCCCCTTCCACCTAATTGGCAGTCATAGTTATATATATATATATATATATTCACAATTCCCAGAGAAATTTGAATTTTCTTTGGGTTGAATCCAGAGAAATTAGAATTTCTCTGGATGAAATTTCTCTGGATCAATTTTCTCTGGGTTGAATCCAGAGAAATTCATAATTTCTCTGGATGAAATTTCTCTGGATCAATTTTCTCTGGACCAATTTTCTCTGGACTAATTTTCTTTGGACCAATTTTCTCTGGATCAACCTGAGGGACCTTAGACATTATGAAAATATTTGGTGTCCTTTATGCTAGAAAATGTTAATACCAGGGACCTTAAAAAAAAAACCCCATTTATAAATGCTAAACATAAGTATCGATATATATATACATATATTATAAACTCACCACCACCACCATTAACGCTACCATGCCACCACGACCACGACCACCATCACCATCACCATCACCATCACCATCACCATCACCATCACCAACACCATTACCACCATCATCACAATATAAAAATTAAAATATACAACTTAAAATAATAATTTTCAAATTTTATCTTGTACATATCAAATTATTTGTCTTTAACAGTTCTGATTGCTAGCTCGAAAGGAAGACGACTAGAATGGCCCGAGTCCAAAACGACATCGTTTTGGAATTTTTTTTTTCTCTCTTTCCTCTTTGAAGATGAAGAACACACACACAGAGAAAGAGAGAGAAGAGGAATCTGGGTGTTCATCTTCATCAACATCTTCATCAACACATCATCATCATCAACAGCGACATCTTCATGAACATCATCATCATCATCATAATCATCATCAAACACATCATCATCATCAACAACGTCTTCATCAACATCATCATCACAACATCTTCATCAACATTGTCATCATCATCATCATCAACAACATCATCATCATCAACATCCATCGATTTTGTGAAATCCATATCCATCGATTTCGATGAAATCGATCGATTTCAAACCCTGAAAGAAGAAGAAGAAGAAGAAGAAGAAGAAGAAGAAGAAGAAACTCAGTCTCTGCTGGAGCTCTCTCTCTCTTCTCTCTCTTTCTTCTCTCTTTTTCTTTTTCTCTTCCTCTCTCTCTCTCTCTTCCTCTATTTTCAGAGATCTAATAGAAAAAAAAAAAAAAACACTGCAATCGGGCCCACTGCCCAAAACGACGTCGTTTTGGACAATCGGGCCATTCGAGCCAAAAGATTTTCAAGCTACGAATCATTTTTCGGTCTTTAATTCAATACTTAAATTTTTATCAAATAACTTTTTAACTTAAAAAATTCAGCATTCACTTTTTAATACTTAATTTTTAATTTTTAACTTTCATATTTCAGCTTTATCTAACCACCTTATCATCTGTATAGCCAATTAATTTGAGTATTTCGTAGTTGAGAGTATACCATCTTGGGTAAATGCATGTATCGTAGTAAGAGTACCACTGATAGTTTAGGCTTCACTTTGATAAATAATAGTATTTATTACCGAATTTATTTTGTTATACTTTTTTACCTCCCGCCATTATATGTACATATAAAACTCAATTACTCTTGGTATATAAAATTGACATCTATTATTTATATTTCTCTCTCCTTATCCTACAGTTTAAATAATAATAATAATAAACAGATCTATTAAGTTCTAAGTAGCCAAGCTGAAAATAATATATATATATATAATCGATAAAGCTGTCAATAATATATATACCAGCTGTGGGGAAGTATTTTTTGAATGAGAGCACGTAGCTAAGGTGACGCCGAAGTATTAGCCAAGGTGCCACGTGGCTTAGTCACGCTTGCCAAGGTGATCTCGGCTAGGTCGAGATTATCTACGGAGATGTCAAAATTCGAGATAAACAGATAAGGGACGAAAGTCCTAGAACATGGGAGGATCTCAGTCTGGATAAGGATAAGGCTCAAGGAGAGTTTATCCCTATCTAGCTGAGGGTCCAGGATAAGCATTGAGCCTGCGTCTATTGAAGTGAGGCTTCTAAAGGGATTACGTCACGGCTGGTTATAAAAGCAAGGCACCCTCGTGGGTCCGAGGTAAGTTATTTCTTGTAAGTTTTCAGTGCTATTTGCTATCTAATAGAGATATTGATTACTTACTTGATCGTTGAAGTGGCCCCGGGTAGACGAACCATCGCCGGATTCTCATCTTCTTGTTACAGGTTGTTGGGCTTAATCTATTCTATCGATGCTCTCTGGCTGAGTTCCCCTTTTGGTTGTGTGGTCGGAAATCAACACCCACAATTTGGTGCCATCTGTGGGAACTTAAGAAGAATAGATGGCCAATAACGGGCGAGAAGAAAAGATTGGGGACGACATCCACAGTGAGAGTGGTGAGCATGTAGATCCCAACGTCAGGGAACAAAATCGTAATGAAGGAGCACATAATCCAAATCTTGAGGAGAAGGACGTCAGCAAAGAGGGTAATGCCCCGAAGGAAGGAAGCTGAGATGAGTATTACAACGAAAGCAACCTCCAGGTATGGAATAATAGATGCCTGAGGAGGGACGACGAGATGAAAGGGATGACAAACAAGTTGGCAGACCTACAGTCGGTTGTCAACTTCATGATGCAAAACAATGTTATGCAACCACCATCCCCGTTGCAGGACACGCCGGTGCCAGCGGCCAAGACCGATGCCCAGAAAGGAGGGCAGAAAACAATCCCAGTAGTCCCGTAACATGGTAAGGGACAAGAGCACTCACATCGGCTGTCACGGGATGTCGAGCGGACAGAGACTGTACGTGGTAAGTCGTAGAAGACACCACAAACCAAGGGGACCTATGTCAAAGAACCTCGCCACATCTAGGGGAAAGGCCTTTGTTTTGCTACAGTGAATGAGAAGAAGTCCAAGAAGATGCACCATTACACAGGGAGCAGCGCGCCAAAAAGGCTGAAATCTGTTGATAGCCGAGCTCTCGGTCGAACAAAGGAGGATTTGAGAGACTACCTCCAGAGGAAGCGACACAACGTCGAGATCACTTGCTCATAGGGCCATAACTCAGGGATACTGGTTGCCTTACATGTAGAAGGATGCTGAAGCCTACGTAAGGAAATGCAAGAAGTGTCAAAGGTTTGCATCTTTGATACATCAGCTAACTGCAGACCTGAATCCAGAATCCAGTTTCTGGCCATTTGCCCAGTGGGGCATGGATCTTGTTGGGCAATTACCCCAGGCAACTGGACAAAGAAAGTTTTTCCTAGTAGCCACAAACTACATTGCAAAGTGGGTAGAGGCTGAACCTCTTGCAAAGATTCGAGATATTGATATGAAGAACTTCATCTGGAAGAATATAATCACCAGGTTTGGAATTCCAAGAGCCATTGTGGCAGATAATGGCACCTAGTTTGACAATAAACTGATCAAAAGCTTTTGTGCAAAGTATAAGATTAAGAGCTATTATTCTATCCCCAGCTTCCCCCAGGGAAATGGTCAGGCAGAGACATCCAACAAGACCATCTAGGATGGAATTAAGAAGAGGCCAGAAGTAGCCAAGAATTACTTAATGTGCCGTAGGCATATCGGACTACGCCGACAAAATCAACTGGAGAGTCTCTTTTTGCCATGACATATGGCACAAAAGCAGTCATCCCACTAGAGATCGGCATCCTTAGAATCAGAACCCAAGGAGTGGAGACTGGAATGAACGAGGCATTCCTTGCCCGAGATCTGGATCTACTGGAAAAACGAAGAGAGAGAGAGAGCATCAATTCGGCTGGGGGCATACCAGTAACAGCTTGCTAGGACTTACAACAAAAAGGTTAACCCAATGGAGTTCAAGGTTGGGGACCTCGTCCTTAGAAAAGTCGTCGGCAATAAGAAGGATCCCAGGGAGGGCAAGCTTGGCCCAAACTGGGAAGAGCCTTATCGAATCATCTTGATCGTCAGAAACGGTGCATATCGACTGGAAGATAGTAATGGCAAGGAGTTGTCAAGACCCTAGAATACTTGCAATCTGAAGTTTTTCTACCATTAGTTTTTGATTTTTTAAGATTTATGTAATTATTTTATTAGCCGGAGTTTTAATAAAACACCAGCTTGATTTTGTTTTTATTATTATTGAAATTTGTACGATAAGACTAAACAGTCTTATGATGATATTTTCGAATGAAACATGATGAATAACTTAGACTTGCCATATGGTAGAGTTGAACTAAGTTGGCGATGTTTTCGAATGAAACATGACAAATAACTTAGACTTGCCTATGGTGGAGTTGAACTAAGTTGGCGATGTTTCCGAATGAAACATGACGAATAACTTAGATTTGCCATATGGTAGAGTTGAACTCAACTTACTATATGGTAGAGTTGAACTAAGTTGGGGATGTTTCCGAATGAAACCTGACGAATAACTTAGACTTGCCATAATGGTAGAGTTGAACTAAGTTTGATCTGGTCAGATTGACATCGACACCAAGATAGAAAACCTCGGCTCAGATTTGTCTGAATCAGACTTCAGCAAAAATTGGAGATGCATGCTTCATGTGAACATAAGTGGTACTTAGGTTCACATTAGGGGACAGGAAATGAGAGTGAGCATAACACTTGCGAAATTTTTTGAAAAAATTTGCAAATTGATTGTGGTGGCTGAGTATAAAAGGCCACGACTTAGTGGAGCCGCATGTAAGTCAGCTCTTAAAGACCGATGAACTGTAGTTCGCCTAGGCCGAATAAGCCTACGTTATGGCCGAGTAGACCGTAGATCATATGACGTAATTGAGGGCCCAGCTGTGAGGACAAGGTTTCCATAAATGAGAAAGTGGGCCCTAGAAGAGTACTATAAAAGGAGGAGCATCAGCTAGAAGGAAGGTATGTGAGAAAAAGCTAATAACTTGTAATAGAAGAAAACTTGAGAGTATACTGACTTGCCTATCGGAATGTTGATTCCAGCACCCTTGACCGTAGTGTTCATTCTTATTTCAGGTATCATCGCGAGGCTCAAAGTCATCTGCTTCGATCAGGAGAGTATTATAAAACCACGTAACCACAATTGGCTCCATCTGTAGGAATACTCAAACACAATCATGGCAGATGTAGCAAACGATCCTCCGTTCGTTGTCGACGATGATACATCAAGAGATGACGTTACACCAAGAACTATGCTTGGTCCGAACTGCGCGTCTTCGGCGATTTGCTCATCGACGTCAGAACCATCAACACCAATATCTCTTAGGCTTTTGAAACTAGGGAATATAAGTGCAGTCAGATGTTGTTCGCCTCTCAGCACGGCGATATGGTCAGCAGCCGAGAAGGTGGCGTAGGTGGGGTCATACCTCAACAGAACATGGGCTACGCACCCTTGCCCTTGAAAGTTGGCACGGCCTTTGTAGTTAAGAGTAACTTTCACTTGCGCAAGAATGGCTTCGTCTGCTGATGTCAACGCCCTTTTTAAATAATTACCTGCATGACAAGCATAGATCAATACAAAATTTATGCTGAATTCACAGTTTACAGAAATGATATCATAACAATCTAGTCAGCCATCTGGCTCCTTTTTTTGCCTTGACACTGGGTCTTAGCGATCTTCTCCTTCGCTGAATTCCCAATTGCCTTGGACGGCTACCATGTCATCATTAACCCTCTTTCTAGAGCTGGCAAGCATGGTCACCCAGTGATGATCTATGTCTTTAGCTTTTAGGAAGTAACGGTCCTGTCGACTGGGCAACTTCGCCATGACGTAACAGTGCCGAATAGTTGGGATTCCTAGGTTAAGTCCTAATTCTACTATTCCCATGATTATGCAGTAGAAGTTCACGTTAGGTTGGGAGGGAATAAGACCCCAGTAACGCAGGATCAACCAAAGAAGGGGAATGAGGGAAAATGGGACTTCACCCTCAACGATAGACAAAAGGGGGGAAATAATAGTGTTTGTATCAGCCCATTCCATGTCGAACACACTGTTTACAACAAGAGACAAGTGTACATCGTCTGGAATTGAAAAATGAAAATGGAAGGCTGAGACTCGTTCCTTTGAGAGGAGGGCTTTCAAATGTCTTGCCATCGAATACGGAATATGAACCAAATGTGTACTAAATAAAAACAAAACAAGCAAGGGATTGGAATGAGAACTGAATGAAAAGAGAAAGGGGAACTTACAGGTTGAAAGAAAAGATGAATAGTAGAAAGCGAAATCATAGAGGTCGCAAAGAAGGTCTACGAAAAGGATGCTAGAAGAAGTTGAAAGTCTCTCGAGCTAAAAATATATGGAAGAACAGTTTTCAAATCAAACATTAAATGATTGTCAAATGCGAAGGGGTGGGAAGTTGAAATGATTGCGATATGGCACCTGTTTTGGCAAATCAGTACCAAAAGGAGTGTAACCACCGTATTCCTGACTTTCAAAGGTTTTTCTGACTTGAAAGCCAAAAGTCACCAACCAAACATGCTGATCATTATAATCTAACTCGAATGTTTGGGGAGCAATTGTGGTGGCCGAGTATAAAAAGCCACAATTTAGTGGAGTAGTATGTAAGTCGGCTCTTAAGGGCTGATGAATCGTAGTTCGCCTCGGCTAAATAAGCCTATCTTTATGGCCGAGTAGGCTGTAGATCATATGGTGTAATTGAGGGCCCAGCTGTGAGGGCAGGGTTTCCATAAATGAGAAAGTGGGCCCCAAAAGAGTATTATAAAAGGAGGAACATCAGCTAAAAGGAAGGTATGTGAGAAAAAGCTAACAACTTGTAATAGAAGAAAACTTGAGAGTATACTAACTTGCCCATTGGAGTGCTGATTCTGGTACCCCTGATCGTAGTGTTCATTCTTATTTCAGGTATCACCATGAGGCTCAAAGTCATCTACTTGGATCAAAAGAGTATTAGCAAACCACGTAACCACATTGATGTTATCTGAGATCATTGACAAGTGATACTATCCGAGATAAGTCAATCCGAGATGACAGTACTGTACTATACCCGATGTGTAATTGTCTGAGACACCCAGCCAATGTGCTAGACTTGGAAGGGTGAAGCCTTGCCAAAGGACAACAAGTACAAGTGAAGAGACAACACTTGTAAAAATATTTGATAAAATATTTTGAAGTGATGTTTGGTCGAGAAAAACAGTAAAGGTTTTTGTCCAAGGAGATTAGAATGTTCTACCTCGAGGTATGAGTGTATCTAAGGTCCCCAAGATGAGGATCCAAGTTGTACTTAGAAGAATTGCAAAAATATTCTAAGTATGGAAACATGAAAGGTATAAAAACAAAGAAGTGAGCATGCACAAAAGAAACATCCAACACTTAGAAGAAATAGTAAAGCATGCATTCAAAAGAAGGAACTTGTTCAAATACAAAAAGGCACTTCGGCCTAGCAAATGAAAGACTTGTTCAATTACAAGGCAGAGGGCACGTCGGCCAAAATGAAACTGACATTGTTTAACACAAAAAGATTACAAATTACTGAAAAGAGGGCAGTTCAAAGTAACAAGTAAAGAAAAAAATCCTAAGTACTGGAATCATTGGCCTTATTCTCGGATTGCTCAACCTCGGCTGGCAGTACTGCCTTCTTCTCCACCGCTATCTCGGCGTCTATCTCAAGCAATGTTTGGTCCAAGCTCTTCTTAGCGGCATTGACCTCGGCCTCAGAACTGGCTTTGGGAGAAGTACTTTTGGAGACCTCCTCCTCCTCATCTTGAGTCAAGTCTAAGACTTGATCATTCAAAGTAGGGGACTTGGCCCCAACAGTAACTTCCACTTCTTTATCGGCTTCCTCAGCCTCAGCTTCTTTCTCTTGGTTTCATCATCAGATTATTTAGGAGAGGATGGGAAAGGCACGCTGAGTTGGCTGATATCTTGAAGAGGAGAGTCCATTGGGATAGATAGTTTGTTGAGGGATGTCATCCAGCCGAGGTAATAACCTTTGTTGCATGCTTGGTTGACTTGGGCTTTGTAATCGTGGCGGACAACGATTTACCCTTATGAGAATGCCTTGTTATTAGCCACCTTGATCTCAGCCTCCTTGGTCGCCAAGGCTTCTTGGAGCTCAGCCTTGCCCTTGGCAGTTTTGACCTCGACTTTCTTGACCTCAGTCTTGAGCACCTCGACCACAGCCCCCGCCGCCTCAGCCTTTTCCTCGGCCTGGTCTTGCGCATGTCTGGTAGCCTTGTTCTGATCTAGCAGAACCTTGATCTTTGGCCTCGACATTGTTGAGGAAGGCAAGGAAGCCAGCAGCATCCTAGGTCTTCTTAACCAAATCCTTCTTCATGACCTCGGCCTTCACAGCATAGGAGTGGGCATCCTAGAAGGAAAAAAATGAACAAGTTAGTAAAATTTCTAAGTACAAGAAGTTAAAGTAGAAAGAAAAAAAGTACAAGTGAGTGGAGACTTACTAAGACAGAATGCTGCATTATCAACGCAAAGTTTTCATATTCGCTGATCTCGACCATATGATTTAGATCGGTAGGCAGAAGAAAAACAGTGGAAAGAGCGGTGCTAACCTCAATGCTGTTAATGGCACTGTCGCCTGCAATCATTGATCGGTCTCCAACCATGATCGTAGGGGCCCAGGGCTCATCTGCTCGGAAAACACCTGGTACCGCTGCATCTTCGGACCTTGGCTTTTTTGATTGTCGTTTTTCAGATGGCTCGGCTTCGGCATGCCTCGTCTCGGTGGCAGAATTGCTCTTCTCGATCTCGACTAGCTTCGAGATCGGCACAGTGTCCTCTGAGTCAATTTTGGTGACAGAGGCTTTTGCCTTAGCCCTCGTCACCCTTTTTGCCTTGGGCTTGGCTTGGGCAGATCGGCCAGGAGGACTTCAACAACAGCTTGACTGCGACCTACCTTGTCGGCAGTTGCAGCGACGATAACTCTGGTTTCGAAGTGGATTGTAGGAAGGGTGATGAGAGGGTTGGCTGGATCGTAAGCCGATGTCACAAATTCTAGGCATTTGCTGCACTGAGTCCTACCGGTCGGTGAATTTGGTGGAGCTTGGCGTTGGCGTTGACGTCGGGATGGAGGAATCAGTTGAGGGGTAAAGGTGGATGGCAGGTCTGCTGGATCTAAAGTGGAAGCCTGGTCAGTGCTTGGTGAAGAAGCGACTGGAGAAGTTGAGGCAGTTTGTGGAGTTTGGCTTTTTCATGGAGTGTCGGGGAGCAGTGACGGGTACGTCGGAATATAATTCAGGAGGAGGGATGCTTTTCTGTTTTTGAATAGGGAGATCCAAGAGCTTCTTTAGATCTCGGCTTGGGACGTAGGACTGCCTAAATCCCTTTGCTGGCTGAGGAAGAACTACCAAAGTGAACAGCAAACATTAACGCAGACTAAAGAAATAAATTAACAGGTCTTGGCAGAAACATAAGATTTTCAATTGGATGCAATTCTTACATTTATCCTCTCTAAACACTATTCGGCGTAAAGGAAAGAGGTGAAGTTCGTCATCAGGCGTAGACTCCCCGTTGCCCGAGACGATCAAGTAGTCATCTCCAGCACCCTTGCTAGAGTCTAGAAGGTCAGCTATAAGCTTGAAAGTGGTGGATCTGGGCTTGAGGTAGTAGGTATAGCCACTGGCAGATTTAAGGCCACACATGGTATAACAATATTGGATATCAGCTAGAGAAATCCTAGCTTTTTGTCAGCGTGCCAGTTCGATTATGCCATTGATAACCTTATATGAGTTGATGGTTAGTTGCATAGGGTTAAGTTTGTAGTAATGGAGGACTTCTCGGAAAAGGATGTCTAGGGAAAACCGAAGTCTACACTCAATGAAAGCAACTACGGGGAATGACATGCAATCCTTATCAAGCATGATAGAGTCCTCTTTCCCAGCCAACCTGATTTAAACGTCGACTGGGATAGAGAATTCTTAGTGAAAGTACTCAAGTTTAGTCGGGGTATCTACCCTCCACCTGAACATCCCCATGATGTCGGCTTAAGGTATTTTACGCTGGGTTTTAGAGAAAGGTAGTTGGGAAGAGGTTTAAAAACCTCGGCTAAACCCTTGAGAGCACTAGGTTGAGGATTTTGGAGATCTAAGCGGAAATTTGTTTCGATTTTCCTAAGTGTATGGTTTCTAGGCAAATCCCAAACCAAGAAACTATAGAAACAAGAATCGAAGGCAAAAGATTTGGAAACAAGCAAGAAACACAAAAAATGAATGTGATTTAGAGTCAAGAAAGAGACAGGGAACAAGAAACTAGATTTGCATACACAGAACAACAAAATTCATGAACATTGAGTAGGTGTGTGCAAATGTGCAATAACCAAAATCAGGGAATAAATGAAGAAAAACAGAGTACAGCTATGAATACAGATTCAATGGCAACAGATATAGTGTAGACATATGGCAGAAGAAACATATTAAGAGAACAGTGGAAGACTGAAATTAAACAGAAAAAAATTGTGAACTTACTAAATGGGGTCGAGAATAAGGATGCCGGAGTGAGATATGCCGTAGTCAGAGAACTCGAACGGTCGGAGTCAAATGAGGAAACGTGCCCCAGCAGTGACGGATGGAGTAGTTGCAGAGCTTGAGAACTTGAAAATGGAGGTTTTGGGAACTTTAGAGAGAGAAAGTCTAAGCAGAGAGAGAATGCGAGAAATGAGAAGTGAAGAGGCAAGGGGGAGAGAGAGAGAGAGAATTTTGTCAAAAATACGAAAATGTGGCAAACCGTAATGAATTAGCCTTGGACGACGTGCTTGTCAGGCGGCGTGGGCAGAAGCAACATGACCTGATAGCGCGTGTCAGGTGCAAACCAATGAGGAAGGGACACATGGAGGAAACAGTTGAAAAGACTGTGTGTGACAGCTCTTGTGTAGTTAGAACTCTTGAAATTCTTAAAGTAGTAAGGCCATAACCTTGGCTAGAGGAGCGATCTCGATTGAGATTCTTAAAGAACTTGATTCTTGGTTCTTAATCCTCGATAAAATGGTCAACTGAGTCCTTGTTTCATGAAGCCAACGAGTCATGATCTCGGTCGAAGCAATATATGCATGTTTAATCTGACATGTTGAGTGGACAAAAAATGTAGGTTCCATCAACTCAGATTGCCGAGATAATGGAACCTAGGGGGTTGTAGGGAAGTATTTTGTGAATGACAGCACGTGGCTAAGGTGACGCCGAAGTGTTAGTCGAGGTGCCACGTGGCCTGGTCACGTTTGCCGAGGTGATCTCGGCTAGGCCAAGGTTATCTGCAGAGATACCGGAATCTAAGATAGACAGATAAGGGACGAGAGTCCTAGAACAAGGGAAGATCTTAGTCTGGATAAGGATAAGGCTCAAGGAGAGTTTATCCCTATCTAGTTGAGGGTCTAGGATAAGCATTGAGCCTGGGTCTATTGAAGTGAGGCTTCTAAAGAGATCAGGTCACGTCTGGTTATAAAAGCAAGGCACTCTCATGGGTCTGAGGTAAGTTCTTTCTTGTAAGTTTTGAGTGCTATTTGCTATCTGAAAGAGATATTGATTACTGACTTGATCGTCGGAGTGGCCCCGAGTGGATTAACCACTGTCGGATTCTCATCTTCTTGTTACAAGTTGTTGGGCTTAATCTATTCTACTAATGCTCTCCAGCTAAGTTCTTCTCTTGGTTTTGTGGTCAGAAATCAACACCCACACCAGCCATAGCTATACACAAGACTCAAGTTATGAGCAATGTGTTATTTTTGTGGGTAAATTACACTGACACTCTTGATATTTCTATTTAATACAGACCTCTCTTATATTTGAAAAATTACATTCCCCTCTCTGATGTTTGTAATCTCATTACAAATTGCCCCATGAATTATTGATATCATACTCTAAAATTTTTTAAATGACCATTTTGTCCTTTTTCTTACCATTTCTTCTTGCTATCATTATGACTACATTCTACAACTTTTCATCATTAAATTCTATCTAATTATATTCTTATTGAGTGATAATATACAAACATAAATTTTATATAAAATTTTCAAATACAATGATATAGCTTAATAGTGACCTTTCACTTTAAAATAAAACACCCATAAACAGGCCTGACCTTGTGATTTTCAGGACCCAAAATCGATAATCAACTAATAAATATCACTAGATCATTTGGGGCCCTTCACACACACATATATATATATATATATATATTTCATTCAATGAAAAAAAAAAATTTGAAGGTAAAGAACAAGATTTGTGTCAAAATCACAAAAAATACTTAGCATTACATTACAACAACTGATAAGTATCACTTGATCATTGCTCTTGCATTTTTAGAAGTAAATAAATCAATCATACTTGCATAATCTAGTATTTTTCCTTTTTGCAAATCCAGACGGATAATTTCTTTTAAGAGTCATGATGAGCTAAGATCAAAATACTTTTTTAGATCAAAACAAGTATAAGAGCACCACCATCACTTAACAAAACACAAAACTTTTAAATTATGTGATATGAACTACTAAACTTCTAATGTTATAATAGCACAGGTAGCAAAAGATTAATTCTTCTTGATGATGGAGATTTGTATAAATACCAATATTATAATAGCAATTAAACAAAAGACAAGATAAATATTTAATTAATTGAATAGAAAAAAAGACCTACATGTGTTGTGCTGCTACTCTAAATTCTTGAGATATTCGTTAGTGCTCTGTTGTGCAGCTTCTCTCAAATTTTTGGGGAAATTGAATTAAGAGTTAAGGTTAGGAATTAGATATGGAGAGAGAATGGGCCTTTTTAATTTTGTAATGGGTCAATTTATTTTTAAATTAGTTTGGGTCTTCTTTAATTTGTTTTGGACTTAAAACATACCTAATATATTAAACTAAACTTTAATAGGAGGGGCTCCTTTTTTGGGTATATTTTGAGGGGTCCTAAGCCATGGTCTGGTGGGCCTATGCTCATGGCTGACCTGCCCATAAACATGATTTATATTTACAACAATATCACTATCATAACATTTTTATGATATTTTTTGTATAAATTTTTATATATGAATACAATTTTTCATTTTTATTTTTACCATTATATCTAGATTAGATCAATTTAATTTAGATATATTTAAAAACTATAAAATTAGTACAAAAGACTTTTACAAAAAAAATGGAATACAACAAAATAAGATAATGTATTGAATTTTTGTATTTTTTTTATATTTGGAGAATTTTAAAAAATATAAAATATTATACTTCTTAAATATATCTAGATTAGGTATATCTATAAAAAAAAAATTTGCTTAAAATATTAAAAATAATTCACGAAAAATAAAAAAAACTCAATTTTTTGTGTAAGTTAAATTAAAGAAGATGATTGTTATTTCTCTTAAAATGATATGAACAAAATATCTGTATTATTTTATTATTTATATGCATAAAGATTAAGGGACAAATATGTCATTTTAATCTGCAGGAGGTAAGTGTAATTTTTTAAATGCGAGGGAGATCTGTATCAAACAGAAATCTCACGGATGTCAATGTAATTTACCTTATTTTTGTTAGTTACAACCTAAACTACTATCTATTTGAGTTTTCTTTATATTTTTTCTTTGATTTTTTGTCCAACCGCTGTATTGGACTAAGAGTGTAAAAATGGCCCGCGACCTGTGGGCAACCCGAAGCCCGCCCAAGGCCATGGATGGGCCTGACCCGTTTGGGCCCAGGCCCAAGCCCAGCTTGAGTCCCTGTGCCAGGGCTTGGGCCATTGTTTTGAAGCCTGGCCACTCAATGTCCACTCAGGGCCCGACCCGAAACTTAGCCCGCCCGAGGCCTAGTGTATTTTTTAGTGAAAAATAATAAAATTTTGATAGAAAAATTAAAAAAAAAATGGTCAAGCCCGCCCAAACCTCGCCCAAGCCCGAGGCCAGGCGCAGCCCACCGGCCCACCCAAGGCCCGAATACCCTAGGGCTTGGGCCTGGGCCTAGGCCTAATTTTTTGGCCTGTGGGCTGGCCTGGCCGGAATTTTGGCAGGAGCCCGCGAGGCCGAACATAGGCCAGGCTGGGCCAAATTTACACTCCTATATTGGACCATCCAAATGGTTCTATATCAACTACTTCACTAAAAGTCCTTGCCTGCCATCAGACCATGTTTTTCAACATTACATTGTCGTCGATGTTTTGTTTTTTCTATGTAGGGCTCTTAAAATATAGTTATTTTTTACTTTATTTTTATTTTTAAATTTTATTTATTTAGTTTTTTAGGTCTCATTTGGAAACTACATATTTTAGTCAAAAAGTCAAAAAATCATTATAAGTTATCACACCGCTCTCTACTTTTGTGCACATCTTTTCGTAAAAAGTCAAAAAATTATTAAAATATCTTATTCCCAAACGAGGCCTTAATATTATAATTTCAACTAACATAATCTAATTGGAGATCATTAACCAAATTAGTATCCGTTAAAATCTAATTTGATGCTAAAATAACACTTTTTTTAATCACTATTTTGAAATGAGAGGCATAAAAAAAAGGATGGGTAAAGTACAAATACACCCCTGTTGGATTTTTTGGCTTTCGAAGGTTAATTGTGTAATTTTAAGCGTGCCAGCAAGGATCAGTAAGTCCTTACAGCCAATTATCAGACGATTGCGTGAAGTTTTTTCAGCCTCAATGAAGAGGACTTTACTGGGGCCTTGTTTTAGGAGAAATTTATAAGAAATAACAAGTACAGAACAATTTAGAAACTGAATTTTATTGAGTGAATAAGAACTTACAATGAAATGACCTAGTCTTGAAAAGATTTACAACAACTACTTGAAACTACTCATAGGAAATGAAGTGCAGTACAGGAATTGAAATGCTGAAATGTAAAGAACTGTAAATGTAAAACTAGAAAGGAAATAAGAAGTAAATGAACTGGTTCTAAGATCTGAGTCTGGGTCTTTCAATTTGAGGCCTTCCCTGCTATTTATACTCTCCAAGGGTAATCGTCGAAGTGGGCTTCCAACCATCGAAATGTTCTCCCATGATTGTCGATCATGCTCTCTCACAGTCAGTCCCACTACGCCATTCTTGCAGTTAGGCTTCCCTCTTGGATTTTGAATTTGAATTCGTGAGTAACCGTTAGGCCACGTCATCTTGCGCCTTCTTGCTTTCCTAATGCTACACAGATCCATTATAACCAATATGACCTGCCACATGTTCGTCTTTGATTGGAGACTTGTTTGAACTCCCTGAATTGCCCTCAGGTACCACGTGTCAAGCTACGATTAACTTTGACAAAATATGTAGCCAACATTACCCCCCATACTAATATGCCCAATACTTGGTGATATTAGTGGACTCAATGCACTTTGTCTACATCCTGGGACGTGCATGGACTTTGTATGTTCTTAGAAATGAAACCGTCTTCCATAAATGAAGCACCTAATCTGCATTAAATTATTTCCTGCGCTTGAACATTTTCCACTATCTGAGTATTCGAAAGGACTGATACAGTTCCCATGGCCAAACAAACCTTTCCCTTCACCGATCATACATACAAAGAGGCATTATTTAATAATGTTCATCCTCGAAAGAACCTTCATGCATTTATTGGTCACGCTTATCCGTCTCCATTTATTCAAGTTATGGATGCTTTCACAAATTATCAACCTTTGAACCAAGAATCTGCCAACTGCAAACCTTTGGACCATGAACTTGCAAAAATGGATCTTGGAAGCTCCTTCTCTACCTCCCAACTTTCTACATGGGATGAAGTTGCCTTCTGTTCCTCTAACAACACTTCTAACAGCATTGAATGGGGAACTTGGCCTACACCCACTCAACCTCAAACAAGGGAGCGAATCCACCATCGATTCCCTGAATTTGATGACCCCATTGCAATCCATCCCTCCATACGCAGCTCCGTAGTATATCCATACGTTCCCCTCGACCGTCTTCATAGCCTTGAGGACAACTTGCTTTCAAGATGGTATATTTCCACCTTGCCGTCTAGAATAGTGCGAAATACTTCACACCATGTTGAATCCTTGGGACTCAGTCCCTCACTCTTAGCCAAAAAAGCAAAACTTTACTCCCCTAACTGGCTAGAATATGTGAACAAGCCTGAGTTCCCACTTTCCTTTGGAAAGGACCCAACTGCTCATTCTCTACCTTCCAATCCTAACTGGATTAAAGAACTGAAACTCACCCTCTTTGAGAGCCAGCATTTTGCTCTCTACCAAGCCCCAATCCTTCCTACTACTTACTAACAGTATAGAGCCCAAACTTTGCTTACTGCTTTCTCCCATTTATCCTTTGATGTTCTTCAAAATGATATTCCTCACAAGAACTTATTATGGTCTTGTGATATTATCTCTCGAAGCCACATCATTAACCCATAGCCCAAGCAGAGCTTTATACTTTCTTGGATCAACTTCCTCTTCTACTCAATTGGCACACAAATGCTTCCATTACCAGTGAGTTGCTGAAGGAAGCCTTTGCTGCTCATATTCAAATTCAGTATGAGGCAGAGAATCTTCTTGAAGAATATGAGAACTTCAAGAACCAAGACTTAGAGTTTGGAGGAGATACCCCAATGGATGAAATACATGGAACAGGAGAAATGGATGAAACATATATGGCTCTTAAACAGACAGAATTTGAATTAAAAGCCCAACATCTCTTTTTCCAACTAAGGGCTCATTAGTTAGATATACCAAATTTAGATAGGATAGAAGATAGGTTAAGAAAAAAGTATGTATTTATTAAATTTTGTTGGACAAAGTTCCATGATCTTGTGACTTTGTCCATTGCTTACTTTTATGAAATTGAGAATGTAACCAAGTAGCTGTTCCCAATGTAAATATTGAATATTAATGAAATTGAGCTTTTCAAAGATCATTTGTCATGATCTGGCTTTATATTCAAATTACATGCTTGTGACCTTATTCCTCACTTTGGTCATACAAAAATAATAGCTTCAAATTAACCAATTTTTCTTCGAAGCCTGGTTTGAATATCTCCAAAGTATGGAATACATATAACAATTTTTGTCCTATTTCAATCGCATGGTCAACATAATCTGTGTAACTAATAGCTTTGAATTAACCAATTTTGCATCAAAGTTACTTTTAAGTGCTTCGAAGTAAGGAACTACATTTAAAAGTAACAAGGTTTCTTCCCCAAAAAAAGGGTTATTTTTCACAGAAAATCCAAGAAGGAATTTTTCATGTCCAGGCAAGTCTCTTTAGGTTTTGATCATTTACTTGACTTAGTACTGGCTTTGTAGTATTTACTTACTTTGAAGTCTAAAACATCAAATAAGAATCACATTCCAGCTGCAAAATACTTCAAATCTCTCTTCAAAGAATTTCATTTTTTATAGAAAACCTAAGAGTATGTTTCCAACCCCTTCGAAGCAAATCAAATGCAAACATTCTTGAATTTTAAGGCATAAAGTGAGCTTCAAAGTCAATTACCTACTCTCAAGGCCTAGCTTGGTGTTTGACAATTGGCTTTGAAGCCAAAATTGTTTTAGAGACTTTGAGAAGAAACTGGCTTCGAAGCCAAAGACCTATTTTCGAAGCCAAACTGGGTATTTGAAACATGTGTCCCTCCCAAGCAATCACTCTCGAGAGAAACTTCTCATGTTGCGCTTTCAGGACCCTTTGAATTTTAAGTCAAAGGCTTAAGTCCATATGGGTCCAAAAAGAGTCAAGTAATTATCTCAGGTCTTTTTTTACCCCTTTAGGCTGACTAGGTATCTTTTGGACAGAAAGGTTTAAAAACCCTTTCTCTTCGCGTTTTTAACTCACTCACTTGCCCAAACACAGACCCTTTCATTTCTATTGCTCTCTCTTCCTCCTCACTCATTTTCTCAGCTTCTTCCTCGAAAAACTTATGCTAATGGCTTCTTCCTCTTTAAAAGGGCTAGTTGTTGAGTGTATGAGCCCATCCGTAGCTTTGAAAAGGATTATTGCTAAAGAATGTGACAAGTAAAAAGCTGGCGAAAAGAGTGCTGTCGATGGGCGCATTTTCGCTCCCTGCTATCACGAGCAGAGGGAATACGTGCTTGGGCCTATTTTTAAGAAGGTCCCTACCCAGCTTCCTACTTTGTACCCATGTTTGGAGGATCACTGCCTCCTCTATGAAAGTAGCCTTGATTGGGGGAGTTGGAGGATGAGCCGACCCCATTGCTGCTGGCCCACAGTAAGGCCAGAATGAGAGGAATGATACGATTGAGTTGTTCTCACCAAGACATTCAATCTTTAGGAACTTTGCCTCTTTGACGCCCTTTAACTATCCAGGTTTACTATTTCGGATGATCCATTTTTAATACCTGCTGCTCTTTATTTTTGGAACTCTGCTTTTAATTTCTTCCAATTTCGATATGGTATGATGGCCCCTACTGTCCTTGACATTTGCCATCTTTTAGGGCTATCACCTATTGGCACTTCCTTTGGTCCGGACTATCTTGACCTTACTATCCCTTTTCTTATTTCCCCTCTGAACTCTTCCTATAGTGATTATGTCAAATCTGAAAATAAAGGGGAAGGTCCTGTGACTGATATGGAATTCTTTTTTTTTTTTGTTGTACTGGCTTTGCAAATTCCTCTTTTGTACCTCTTCTCAGAGGATTATGCTTGAGTTTGCCCCTCTCGCCAAATCTCTTGTTTTAAATAAAAGGGTAGCTTTGGCTCCATATGTTTTGGGCCATGGTTATAGGGCATGCTCCCAATTCTGTGAAAAACCCATGGATGCTAATCAAGGAGGCCCATTCTGGGTACTCAAACTCTGGCTTTTTGCAAACTTCACAGACTTGCAGTCCAAATGTTTAAAATTCCGGTCGTCAAACCCTACCACTTATGGCATGAAGTTTGTCAGAGTCTCTCTTTACCCTTCCAATTTTGCCTTCTACTTTTCTTTTTTTCATCAAGCTCCGACTTCCCCTCCTTATCGCCTATTTTTCTGCCCTTTCGAAACCAACATCAGGCCAGCCTGGCTAAGAACATTCCTAGGTGATAGGTCCTGCTCCAGGTCTCAACACAGAGATATGTGGGCTTCTATTTTGATTCCAAGGGAGCTCTTTATTGGCATTATGAATCCTCAAGCTTATAAATGTATTTTTGAACCCTACTGTCCTGTTCAGTTTGTTAGACAATTTGGGTTCACTCAGGGGATCCCTATCCCTCCTTGCAGCCAATCTAACTCAAATCTTGCAAACAAAGAACTAAGAGTTCGAAGGTCCAGGCTGGATGAGGTATCCTCCAAATTGATCTAAGACTTAGTCGAGTTTGAATTCTTTCCCTTCATTCCCCAAGGCAATGCATTGAGGAGGTACCAGAATTGGTGGACAGCCAATATGGAGGTGCACTTGGCCATTCCTCATCAGGACCTGTTGGTGGGGCTAGATATGCCTTAAGTCAAGTCCAAGGAGACTGGAAACACTTCTTCCACTGCTCTTACTATCCCAACTCCTACCCCTGCTACCACAGAGGCTGTTCGCTGCCTCATATCTTCTTCTTAGAATCACTAGAGTTGTTTCGAAGAAAGGTATGCACTACTACTTCCTTTCTTTTCTTTTTCTCTTAATGATGCCTTACTTATTTACTTATAACTTTTCTTTGGTTCAAGAGCCTCACAAGAAGACTCTCCTCAGAGAGTTCAAGCTTTGAATATCCTCAAAGGCAAGCAGCAACAATAGAGAAAAAGAAGGCTTCTGCTTGATCCTGAGGAGGAGATACCTGAGGCTCACTTGGAAGAGGAAAAAGTAGAAAAGGAGAAAGAAATACCACTAAAGAGAAGGAAGAAAAAGACAATTTCTCCCTTTGACCTTATTGGGTACTCTACTCACAAGGCAGCTGCCAAAGCAGTGGAAGAAGAGCACTCTAAGGAAAACATTGTACTTTAGAGGTCTAAGAAAAGGAGACAACAACAAATACTAAAGGATGAAGCAGCAGCACCACCACAACCTCTGAAGCTGGTAACCTCCTTCAATCCCTTGTGATAATTTCCCTTTCCAGGTTTTAGCATAGAATTAACACCCCCCATTTTTTTATGCAGCAGTAATTAGTTCATTCATTCTTCCTTCGACACATGACCCTCCCTCTTTATCTATGGATGAAAGGCCTTCTCAGATTTCTGCAGAACTAGAAGCATCCTCAGAAGAAGAAAGGAAGACTTGTAGTGAAGTGCTAATGAAGATAGAGCCTATTCAGGCAATATTTCCACTTTCCAGCTCTACACATTCCATGCCCTTTTTCCTCTCCTCTTGTCAGACAGTCTTCCACCTTCCTTGTGTCTGGGCTTAACTCTATATTTACCTCATCTATCCTTTGTCTCATCCCCATGTACTCCTCGTATAGTCCTGGTTGCCCCTCTCCCAATTGAGAATACTCCAATTACCACTTCTACTTCAGTGGTCATTGGCCTTCTCAAGGATAACACTGGCAGCTCACCAACTTCTTTCCAATCATCCAGCTCTAGTCCTTCTTCTTTAGACTTGCTAGTAGCCAGGACTATCGACTCTGCGAGGGGAACTTCTACTCATTCACCTATCCCCATACTTCCATCTCTTCCTTCAACCAGCAATTCTTCTGTACTGATAATGTCAGATGAGGAGATGGACATCTTCAAGGCTCAGTTGGCCAGTTTGTTTGGCATCTCTTCACCAGCTTGGGTACCAAGTAGTGAGGCTGAGCCATTGATCCTTGTTGATTCTTTGCTAGAGATTATTGAGAGCTCCTCTATTGCTGCTGAAGCCTCCTTACCTCGAGTGGACTTGGGCACTTGCTTGGATTTATTGCAAACATTTTCGAGGATTCCATTTGAAGCTTTACAGAAGCCTATCATCAAGAATGGTTTTCTTAAATGTTGCCAAGCCTTCGAGCAATCCAATCTGGCCTTTTCAAGCCACCTATCTCAGGCAACAGCCACCATAGACTTTTACATTAATATCTACCAAATGGCTAAGGCTGCAAAAGAAAAACTGCTGAAGGATAAGGAGTTTGTATCCCATATCCATGCTGAAGTGTTTGAATTGAAGGGACAACACTCCTATGCATCCCAGTTTCGATCCCAGTTGTTGGAGAAGAAAGCTCAACTAGAATAAGAGCTAGCAGTAGTTAACCTAGCCTTGGATTGAAATGCCAAGAAGTTGCAAATTACCAACCAAGGGCTAGTTGACAAAAGACAAGACATGGCTACAATTATTCAGTTGTTCCCATCCCTTAGAAGTAGAGAATCAATTGTAAGGAAACAACTAAAACATTGTACTGATTTTTAATCCAATTTATGGCTGTGTGTACTCAATTCTTTATGAAATAAAATCTTTATTTGTTATCTGAGTGCTTCATGCCCTTTTATTTATTTTTACTTTAGTATCTCTCACACTTCTTGTGTTTCCCCTATAGTTGGATAGTAAGACTTCAAATACCTACCATTGATTTTCTTAGGATGCACATATCCATTCAGATTTTTCAGATGGTATTCTCCCACAGACAAAACTTTATGAATTTGGTATGGTCCTTCCCAATTAGGTGACCATTTGCCAAACTTATGGCTTTTAATTCCTATTGGAAGTATTGTTTTCCATACCAAATCACCTTCATCAAAGCTAATGTGCCTGACTTTCTTATTATAGTTTTTAGTTGCCTTCTTCTTTTGTAAATGAATACTATTTAATGCCAAAATTTTAGCTTTATCCACATTTTCTAATTCCAAGAACATGCTTTGATGGTATTGCTCAAAAATTAACTGGTTCTAGCATTTTACCCTCAAGATTTAATATTAATTTCCACAAGCAACACTGCATCATGTCCATATACTAAGGCATAAGGAGTAATTCATGTACTTGACCTTGGAGAAGTTTTATAGGCCCACAACACATCTAACAACAAGTTATGTCAATCCCTAGGATTGTTTTCCATGACTCTTTGTATTCCTTTTTTTCAAGAATTTGTTGGATGACTCGGCCTGACCATTTGCTTGTGCATAATAAGGGGTGAAATTAACAAGGCTAATTCCAAACTCTGCTGTGAAAGATTTTACCATCTTTCCATCAAATGTAGTCTCATTATCTACAGTTACGGTCTGTAGGATGCCAAACCTATGGATTAATTCCTTGATAAATCCAATAACTTCAGTCTGATTCATAGCCTTATAAAGCTTAGTTTCAACCCATTTAGTGAAATAATCTGTGGCCACTAGAATGAAACAATGCTGCTTCGAAGAGGGTGGATATATTTTCCCTATCATATCCATTGCTCATTCTCTAAATGGCCATGGCTTTACTACTGCATACAAATCAGCTATTGGCACATGTCTTATCATGCCATGTTTTTGGCATGCCTGACATCCTTTTGCATACTCTATGCAATCCTTTAGGATGGTTGGCCAAAAGTAGGAATGTCTTCGAAGCAACCATCACATTTTCACACCAGGCTGATGGGCACCACAAATACCTTCATGCACCTCCGCTATAGCAGTCAATGCTTCCTTTGGCCCTAAACATTCCAACAGCAACCCATCTACTCCCCTTTTGTAAAGAGCATTGTTATACACTATATATTGCATAGACTGTAATTTAATTTTCCTGCTGGCCTTCAAAAATGGGCCAGTTAAATATTGAATGATTGGATGTCTCCAATCATGCTCTTCTAAGTTATTCTAGATAACTTCTACCACGATACCCCTTTTAGCCAAAGGTGGTAATAACTTCTGATATGTTGCTTAACTTATGTCCATTTGGGTATTCCCCTTTTTTCTGAAATTCCAGACCTTTTGAGCTACATCATTGGCCTTGTGGTTCATGAATCTTAGGATATAAGTCACATTGTCTATCTGAAACTGGGAAAGCAAATGCAGTGCAACAACATAATATGGTAACATGCTTGCACTTTGATATTTGAAGATTTCTTTTACTTAGTTGATTACCAATTGGGAATCTCCAAATATATCAATTGTATGAGCTTGTAATCTAATAAGTATCTCAAGTCCTATTATTAATGCCTCATATTCAACTTGATTATTGGAACAAGTAGTTTCATCCACTCTGAAACCATGTGTGGTTTTTACCCTCTGTGGTGATTTAATTATAACACCAATTCCAATCAAACCACTGGCATTTGATCCATCGAATCACATTTGCCATTGCTCAACATTGACCATACCAAGGTCCATTATCTCTTGGCTTTCTGTTTGACACGGATGATTTGCCAAGAAGTTAGCCAAAACTTGTCATTTTACTGCTTTTTGGGGGACATATTCTAGATGAAATTCTGATAGAGCTAATATCCATTTGCAAATTCTTCCTCTCAACATAGGTCTAGATAACATGTACTTAACCAAGTTTGTGGTTGTAATTACCAAGACAACAGTAGGCAAAATATAATATCTTAATTTCATTGCTGCAAAATATAATGCAAGGCACAACTTTTCTACATCTGAGTATTTACATTCACAAGAATTTAAAAACCTACTAAGGTAATAAACTGCTTGCTCCTTTCCTTCTTCCTCGTCCTGAGCTACGAAAACTTCCAATGAATCTTCTGCTATAGCAAAGTATAACATCAAGGGCCTGTCTCTCCTTGGTGGCATCAACACTGGAGGCTTGGCCAAGTATGCTTTAATTTCTTTGAAAGCAGCTTGATGCTCTACTGTCCACAAAAACTCTTCCTCATTTTTCAGCTTTAATAAAGAAGAAAATACTTTAGTCTTCCCTGCAGTGTTAGAAATAAATTTTTGAAGGAAATTAACCTGACCAAGGGACTTTTGTAATTATTTCTTACTTGATGGAGGTTTGGCCTCAATGATGGCTTTGGCTTTATCCTGATCAACCTGTATTCCCTTCTTGTGGACTACATACCCTAAGAAGTTTCCAACTAAAACACCAAAAGCACATTTAAGAGGATTAAGCTTCAACTTGAATTTTCTCATTCTTTCAAAAGCTGCTACCAAGTGAACCAAATGTTTCTCCATAAACTGTGACTTTACAACAATATTATCAATGTAACACTTTAGGTATCCTCCAATAAGATCATGAAAGATAGTATTCATTGCTCTCTGATATGTTGCCCCAACATTCTTTAGACCAAATGGCATTTTCACCCATTCGAATGTGCCAATATTCCCAAGACACCTAAATGTTGTCTTATGGACATCTTCCTATGCAATGCAGATCTGGTTGTAACCAGAATGCCCATCCATCATGGACAAAATCATGTGCCCTGCTGAATTGTCCACTACTAAATCAACTATAGACATTGGGTATTCATCTTTTGGAGTTACCAAATTCAGATTTCTAAAATCGATGCATACCCTCATCTTGACATTCTTTTTAACCACATGCACAATGTTAGACAATCATTCAACATACTTGGCTATTCTAATGAAGCCTGCTTTAAGGAGCCTGAGAATCTCCTCCTTCACTTTCTGAACCACTTCAGGGCTCATCCGTCTTGGTTTTTGCTTGTGTGGCTTGAAGTTAGGCTTCATAGGGAGCCTATGTTCCACTAATGACCTATCCAATCCAGAAAGTTCATTATAAGACCACGTAAAACAATCCATATATTGCTTTAGGACTACCAACAACTAGTTCATGTCAATAGGACTTAACCAAGCACTGATATAAGTGGGTTACTGTGCAAAACCTTCCCCTAAATTGACTTCTTCCAAGGGGTCTTGTACTTGAGCACTTACTAATGCTTCTCCTTTGAATTTTTCTGCCTTCGAAGCAACTTCTTCATTTTGTTCTGCTCACACCTTCTCTGGTTCTACATCTTTGTTTTTTTCCCTTATAGACAAAATCTGTCTATAAGGTTTCTTCTTCCTATATTTCCTAGACTTTTGTATCAATGTCCAATGCACAGTACTTATCAATGGCCAAATGTAGCAACCCCGATCCATGATTAGTTGCTAAGCTATGATTAAGTATGCCTAATAAGTGATTAAGATCAAATTTTGAATTAATTACATACAAATAACATCAATTGTGTTTATATCTATTTATCGTAGAAATATCTGTTTGCATTTATGTTTCGTTCTCCGAATTGAAGGCCTTATCGACATCTGATTATGAAACTGACTTGATTTCTGTGTTAGTTAGGATTTTTAGAATTTTATGATATTTTCAATTGAAATTTGACTCGGAACAGATTAATTAGAATAATTAACGTCCCATTGATTAGCTTAAGTAGTAATTTAATTAAACCACTAATTAAGCCTATATAAGGCCCTTGTGAACTCATTAGCTCACTTTACACTCTCCTATCACCCTACTTTAAAAGAAAAATGTAGAGAGAGAGAGAGAGAAAGAGAGAGAGAGAGAGAGAAAAGAAGATTGAGCTCATCCTAGGAGAATTGCTAGAGAATTTGGAGGGTTTGGCTTAGGGCTTCAAACAATTGACCATTGAGAGTATAATTGACCATTGAAGGTAAGAATTCAACCTTCTAGCTTTGGGATTAAGTCACTTAGCACATGAATTCAAAGAATTGAGTTGTGTAGTGCAAGAATTGAACTTAGATGGTTAACTATAGGAGTGTATCATGCATGCATGCATATGTCATAGAATTTTGAGTTTGATTCTAAAGAATTTTCACATGCATGTGTCTATCTTGACTTGGTTTTGAGAATTCATCACATTTCTTACCATTTGACCTTAATTGATCATGTTTTGGAAAGTCTAAGGTCATAGTAATTCATACATGTCATATTCATGGCATATTCATAAGTTTTAAGTTGACTTTTGAACAATTGGCATGCTATTGGGCCTTGATTTTACGAAATAGTTTTGAATTCAAGATGTTTTCCAAGTTTAGGCTTGTTTTCTCAAGTTTTGGGGCCCAAAGGTTGAGTTTGAAGGCATTGAATTCAAGTTTTGGACTTAGGAGTGCAATCTGAAAATTCTAAAATTTGTACCTTTCACTCGAGCGACAAATCCTGTGCTCGAGCGACCACTCTGTGATCTTGTGCTTTCGCTTGTGTGACCAAAAGTTGGCTCGAGCGTGAAATGTAGCTCCTAGAAGTTCTCATATTTTGCAGACCGCTCGAGTGACAAGAATTGCGCTCGAGAAAGGACTTGAGTCTCACGCTTAAGCAACCGTCGAGCGACCGTCAAGCGAGAAAATCAAGTAACCAGTACGTTTGCAAAAGTTTATAGAGTGCTCGAGAGACAAAAGTCGTGCTTGAGTGACAACTCACATTTTTCATGTCCGCTCGAGCGAAGAAAGTTGCACTCGAGCGGGACCCCTATTTTCAGCATTTTTGACCAAGTGTTTACAAATGCATTTTGGCATCCACGTTGCATCCTAGGTATTCCTAGGCCAAGATTAAGACATAATATGAAGGATAAGGACTAGAAACATACTAAGAATGAAATGAAATAAGTTAAGTATGACCTGAGCGTGTGTTTCAAAATGTGTATTTGTTGCGTTTGTGTAGGACACGCGCCATGAACTGTTAATCCATTGGTTGCTATCAAAGTTATTTGTGCAATAATCTGTGAGTAATAACTCTGTAAAGTTATGTTTAACTTTAATTATTTTCTGATGATATTAAATGATCAATTTTCTAAAATTGTATGTTTTGTATGAATGAATGATTGTCCAAGTTTTTGAAATGTATTTGTGGCATTCTTAGCATCATATGATATGCATCCCTTTATAGGTCATCGGAATGCCTTTATGGCCGTCCCTTTATGGGTCATCGGAAACGTCTCTGTGCACACATGAGTCATCGGAATGCCTTTATAGTCATCCCTTTATGGGTCATCGGAAATGTCTTTGTGCACATGAGTGATCGGAATGCCTTTACAGCCGTCCCTTCATGGGTCATCGGATTTGTTAACGCTAATGGATGTGCCACGTACTATGATGTGAAATATATGAACTTTGCATACGAATACGACTACATATATGAATTTGTTTTTGCATTGACATCTGATTATGTACAAGACTATTTCTATATAGACATCATTCAGTAAAATCTTTACTCTGTTATTATTCACTGGGCTTCCGTTCACTATTTATATTATGTATGTAGGTGAGCAGGCGAGTGACCAGGCCTAAGCTGTTGCCTGAAAAGTTTGAATCAACTAGCCACCGTGCCTCCCGCGAAGGTTCCCTTTTGAGATCCAACCAAGTTTTTGAGAAACAAGCCTTTGGGGCTTTTGTACTTTCTGATGTTTATATTTTGTCTGAACATGTTTTTGGAAATTCTATATATGTGGCTTTGGTGACGTATGACTAGTGTATTTATATAACATCACTCTTATGTATCGAAGTTTTAAGCTTTTGTTCCATGTATGTCTGCACAGCTCTATGGACTATGAAAATTTCTATATTTGCTTCTGCAGCCCCTTATCATATGATTATTCAGGTCAGAGGCCTTTGGTAATCCCAGGATTATTGGCCAGTTATGATGCTAAACCTACAGGGGCGGGTTTGGGTCGTGACAGAGTGGTATCAAAGTACGAGTCATACCACACACACGAGTCCATATGAGCTATAGGATGTCCTAGCAAAGAATTAGGGACATTTCATCTACATGTGTGAGTGTGTTAATTTCTATGAATGCAAAAACTAAAATTGAATATAAACATATGAAGTTGAAAAGCATGAACTGAAACTATATACTCCAAGCATGGTGACAAGAATTATTGGCCAATGTTTATTATTGCTTTGTTTACCTATAGCAACATGGAGAATGCAAGGGGAAATTATACAAGTGAATCTTCTGAGGCCCGAATGAGTCATATGGAACAGATGCTTGCAGCCCTGACTGAGGCAATGACGTAACAATAGAGACAACAACCTCTACCTTTTCTGCCTCCGCCAATACAAATTGAACCAGATAACAATGACATTATCAACTTGACCTAGATGTTCATGAAAATGAAACCACCAACTTTCTTAGGTGATATTGAGCCGTTGAAGGCAGGAACATAGTTGTTTGAGATGGAAAAATTATTTGAGGTCTTTCCTTGCTCTGAAGCTCAAAAGGTTCTTTTGGCCACCTACACCTTAAAAGATGAAGCCCACAGATGGTGGTTGCTAATCCAAAGTAGGAATGAGAATATGGCATGGGCTCGTTTCAATGAGATCTTTTATGACAAGTATTTGCCCCAATGCTTCTGGGATCGGAAAGTGTCAGAATTTCAAGAACTCAAGCAAGGCAGGATGTCAGTGGCTGAATAGGAGGCCAAGTTTACTGAATTAGCTCGATTTGCCCCACACATGGTGGACACGGATTATAAGAAAGCTCGAAAGTTTGAAGGAGGACTGGATCTAAATGTGTTTGATCAGGTAAGTGTTTTAAAGTTACCCACATATGTGAATGTACTTGATAGAGCCCTTATTGGCGGCAAAGAAACAAACTAACGCTCTGACAACTGAATGGAGGGGTAAAAGATCAGGATCTAATTTTAAAAGGAGTCGGTCATTCTCAAAGAAGTAAAATACAGGATCTTATAGTAGCTCAAGCCAAATTAGTGGATTTGCACTAACTTGCCCAGAATGTGGTAAGAAACACAAGGGGGTTTGTTATCGAGTGACGGATGCCTATTTCAAGTGTGGTAAAACCGGCCATATGATGAGAAGTTGTCCTATCAAGCTCGAAAATACCAATCGTCCAGTAGCAAGTTCAGTTGGATCCGCTTCTGCATCAAGAACGAATACAAAAGCTAACACCGTGAAGAAAACCTTAAGGCAGGGTCGAGTATTTTCACTTGTGCTTGGTGATGTGCAGAACACCGAATCTGTGGTGTCAGGTATAATCTCTATCTATGCTCAGAATGGTTATGTGTTGATCGATTTTGGTTCCACACATTCATTTGTATCGCATGCTTTTTCTCGGAAGTTGACTAGACCATTAGAACCTATGAACTGTGTATTGTCTGTGTCTACACCATCTGGAGGTTCTATGATATGTGCTTATGTATATCTAGCATGTGATATTTTGATTGGCAATATGGCATTATAAGTTGATTTACTGCCTTTGGGTATTGATCATTTTAATTGTATTCTGGGTATGGATTGGTTAATGAAATAGTATGCCACCATAGATTATGTAAGTAAATCTGTCGTGTTTAGACCACCTGGTATGCTTGAGTTTGTTTTCACTGGAAATGGGGTAGTTCCTCCGCCGTATTTGATTTCATTTATGAAAGCCAGGAAGTTATTAAGAAAAGGGTGTCAGGGTTACTTATGTTGCATTTTGATTGTGACTTCTAATAACTCTACTATGGAGAACATCTCCATAGTAAATGAATTTTTTGATGTATTTCCTGATGACCTACTTGGGGAGTTAATTGATAAGGAAATTGAATTCACCATTGATGTAGTGCCCGGGACACAACCAATTTCTAAGACCCCTTATAGAATGTCAACTTCTGAACTGAAAGAGTTGAAAGTCCAACTCCAAGAACTCTTAGACAAGAAATTCATCCATCCAAGCACCTCACCTTGGGGAGCTCCAGTGTTGTTTGTCAAGAAGAAAGATGGGTCTTTGAGGCTATGTATTAACTACCGTGAGTTAAACAAGGTAACTGTCAAGAACAAATATCCATTGCCCTGAATAGACGACTTATTTGACCAATTGCAAGGAGCACAAGTGTTATCTACGATAGACCTTAGGTCTGGGTATTACCAAGTAAAAGTTAAGGTAGAAGATGTAGAGAAGACTGTATTTAGAACTAGATATGGGCACCATGAATTTTTAGTAATGCCGTTTGGGGTGATTAATGTACCTGTTGCCTTCATGGACCTTATGAACATGGTGTTTAAATCATATCTGGATGAATTTGTTATTGTGTTTATTGATGATATCTTGATTTACTCCAAAAGCAGGGAAGAGCATGAGAACCATTTGCGAACTACTTTACAGATTTTGAGAGAAAAGAAGCTATATGCAAAATTGTCTTAATGTGAATTCTGGCTTGACAGTGTGGCATTTTTGGAACATGTAATCAACAAGGACGGTATCTTTGTTGACCCCTTAAATTGAGGCCATTGTGGACTGGCCAAGACCAACTAATGTTTCAGAAGTTAGAAGTTTTTTGGGACTTGCAAGTTACTACAGAAGATTTGTAAAAGATTTCTCAAAAGTTGTTATGCCATTGACATAGTTGACGCAGAAAAATGCACCGTTTGATTGAAACGATCAACAGGAGTCAGCCTTCTAAGAATTGAAAACTAGACTAGTAACTGCACCAATTCTGACTTTGCCAAACAGAACTGATGGATTTCAAATATACAGTGATGCTTCCTATAAAGGCTTGGGGTGTGTCTTAATGCAAAATGGAAAGGTAATTTCTTATGCCTCTCGGCAAGGGTCTGGCTTCTTGGTTCTTATCCCTTTGCTTACAAACCAGGCATCATTGTCATCTTTGGTGACAAACTCTTCATCAGCACTCTCCTGCACTAAGTGCTTCAGGTGTACTACTTCCTCATCAGCCATCACATCGGCTATTCCATCAGGCTTCCTCAGTACACTGAGTGGTGTCACTCCTTCAGTATATAACTTAGCCTCTGCAAAATCAACACAAGCGATAAACGGTTGAGGGTCTGCGTTGATCTCCTCAGTCTCTCCATTGCATAGGGCTATCATTATCTTCTAATGTAGAGAGGAAGGCACACATTTGTTGGTGTGGATTCAATCCCTGCCAAGCAATGCATTATACTTGGCATTACTGTCTATAACAAAGAATGTCGTCATGCAATCTTTAGTTCCCACACTAAAGTTGATGGGCAGAATGCCCTGAGCCATCTACTTATCTCCAGTGAAATTAGCAATGGTTATGCTGGTTGGGATTAATCTGGGATTTCTTTTTTCCAATTTCTTCAAGGAGGACTTCGGAAGTAGATTTACTGCTGCCCCATTGTCGACTAACACCTTGTTCATTTGTATCCCATCGAAATAAGCCTTGATATACAAGGGCTTAACGTGCTAAGCCATAGATATTGTAGGGTACTTGAAGGGATATGAGAGATTCTCCTCACTTTCTTCTTTAGTTTTCATTAGTGTAGCCACTTCAGACTCATCTTGAATCATGCTGGCCTGTGAATCTTCACTAGAAACCGGAATAGAGTCATCTTCTTGACCTTTTTGGTTTCCCTCTTCAGCCTGGAACTTCTGTGGCAGTATATATACCATGTTTACTGACACTGGAGGAAATAAACCAAATTGAACTGCTGGTTGTACTTGTTTCTCTTTCAAACTAGCTTGTTCTGTTATTTCAGAAGCATCTTCCACGCTGCACTCTGGTACCTCTGTGCTAGCAAGTTCCTTTGAAGCAACCTGTTGGTGATCTACCTCAGTTGGCTTGTCAACCAAAAAGGTTTGCTCAGCCATGAAGACCTCAAACATTCCATCTTCAACCAATGTTCTCTCTTAGCCTAGCTCAGTCGCTTTATCTATTTCATCATCACTTTCCATTAAAGCCTTCTTGAGGCCTGCTAAATTGGATTTTTCTTTGGCTCTTAGTTCAGGATGAACTTTAGCCAACTGCTCCATACTGGCACTCCTTTTGATCTTGGGAGCAGGCTTCGAACCTATCCCTCCATCTGTCTGGTCTTTTGCTTGTGCCATGGAAGTGCTCTCTCCACTTTCTTTCAGATCCCTCTGATACTGGGTGTATCTTCGTTGGATCTTTCTCCTTTGAGACTCAAAAATTAAAGGAACCACATCTAGCTCCCTTGTTTTTGGATCTTTAATAACACCCAATTATTTGGAGCCACCAATGGAGGTTTGATCATTCTTCCCTGGTCTCCAAAAACCTTTCTTTGAGTAGGCATTTCCTTAGGTTTGTTCTGCACGACAAACCAATCTAGAACTCTTGGGACCTATGAGCCTACTATTCTGGCTGTTGGATCTGCTGCCCCACTCCTTGAAACAATCTTTGAAGCAGTCCTTATGAGCCAATTATCAGTCCTGGTTCCATGCCCTGTACTAAATCTATGCTTTCTTTTAAGCTGGTTGTTTACTCTATAATAATTGGGTGGCCTAGTTTCATACAGAGGCTTCTTTTCTTTTGACTGCATCCTGGTATCTGGTGGGGCTACCAAGGATGAATGTTGTCCAGGGCTAGTTGGGTATGGCCTTTTGTTATGGGTGCTGGTTATTCGATCCCTCTACACCTTTTTGTAATGTTGCTTCCCATCAACTGGGAGCCTTTTCAACCACTTGTAACATATCTTGCACCTGGGACACATCTTCTGCACTATAGCAGCTTCGAGAGAGTCATCATCCAACATCTCTTCACTAGAGCCTTCTTTTAGGCCTGCAGAGCTTTGTCCATCAGTTGGTGAACTTCTTGGAATTTTCCTGAAAGCATCCTGGCTAGCCACATGCCTTTTCATAGTAACTTCCTCAAATTCTTTCAAGGATAAGTTTTGGAAATTTGGCATACCAACATTGGCTGCAGCCTCCCCAATCTCTGGAAACGAGTTGGTGTCAATTCATATAGCTTTCTTAGACTTGGTTAGAAACTTTAGCCTCTCCTTCCGAATCTGTTCTTGAATCCTGTCTCAGAAAACAATACAGTTTTTAATTGAATAAGAATAAGAATTGTGCCATTTACAATACAGTTTTCCTTTATGTTCTTCAAGGGTATGAATCTTGACTCCCTTTGGTAACTTTAGAAAATTTGCTGCAAGCAAATGATCAAAAATGTCATCTACTTTTGTTAAGTCAGAAGAATACTTCCTATGCAGGTCTTTATTGTTAAACTGTTGGTCTATTGTACTGCCTTTCTGAATTAATGTCTCACGAGTCATAGGTTCTTTTCCTACTATCTTTGCTACATCAATTTCGTAATTAGGGTCCTTATAGTAGGTCTTATATGATGCATTACTTCAATCTTGTTCTTCCTCGAGTAAAGTTTCATATCTAGACACCTTATAGGTTAACTCTACTAAGTCTCAAAACTCGGTTGAATCAAACTTCTTTCGAAGCCTAAATTCCAAGCCATTTTGAGCCAATCTTACAAATTCAAGCTCTGGTAGGATAACCCTGCATTTGTTTCGTGCCCTTTTAAATCTGGCAATAAACTGAGCAACCTTCTCATCAAGCCTTTGGCTCAATCTTGCCAAGTTTGCCATAGAAACTTCAAGTTTTGTTTGGAAAAATTGAACATGAAAAACTTCCTCCATTTGCTGCCAAGTTTGGATAGAGCCAGGTGTAAGGTTTATCTACCATACGAAGGCTACCCCAATTGGAGAACTTGGAAAAAGTCTCAGTTTCATATAATCATTATTAGTGAACTCATCACATTGGCCTGTAAACCTAGCAATGTGTTCTATAGTTGACTAATTTCCATTTCCATTTCCATAAAAGAGGGCGAAGTTTGGTATTCTAAACCCCCTTGGATATTCGTGTGCCCTGTCTACCTTTGGGTAAGGTTTCTTGTACATCGAAGTTTGGACCCCCCGAGCCATAGGTCCACATATTTCTCTAATGATGTTAACAATCGGGTCCCTAGGAACTATATTTTGTGCTGGTTGAACCACCACTGGAGGAACAAACACAGGGTTTGGAGGAACTCCATGTGCTTGTGGGCCTCTTGGTCCATATACAGGTACATTCAAGGTTTGTTGTCCCTGCTGTATTGGCTACTGTTGAAGGTATGGTTGGCCTCTTGGGGCCGCCCTGCGAAAGGTCCTTTGAAAGGTACCACAGGAGGAAAAGCATATATTGCTTCTCTTCCAACTGTAGGAAATCCTTCCAACCCCTCAGGTGCAAACTCAAACACAGGGTTGGTGAAACCCCTTGTGCCAGGCATGTTTTCAAACATAGGATTTGGAAATGTCCTCATACCATTACCCTGGGTTAGCCCAGATCCACCAAATTGTATAGTTTCGCGGGTAGAGAATGGTACATTCTGAGTGGCCATTGGTTTCGAAGGAGTTTCATACAATGACTGAGGCACATGCTTTGGCCTTTCATAGTTGTGACTACTAGTCTGACCATTGATTTGTCCATTATTTTGCATAGATTGTTTATCTCGAGCCAATCGTTACTGAGGACCATTTACATTTTCTTCAGTTTGTCTTACAACAGTTGGTTGATGAGAATTCATTCAATCCAAAAAAGATGTTTCCCATCTTTCCATTGTATACTTTAGTTGTTGTCCCATAGCATCTACCAACTTCCCCACGGATTTAGTAGTTGGGTAGAAGGGACATTCGAAGGTCCAGTCTCATGGCCCTGTCCAGTGTGTTGGACATGTGTTGTATATTCTGAAGTGTTGGTCTGTTCGACCATTTGTGGAGGATATTATCCATCACAATATCCTCTGGGTTATGTATTTCTACCTCTCTTTCCACACCCTCTTCCAGGCGTTCATTTTCTCCTCTTGCTCTACATCTAGCTATTTTAATAGTCCCACTAGGCGTGCCAAAAATATATGTTAACTTTTTTGGCATTCGAATGTTAATTGTGTAATTTTAAGCGTGACAGTAAGGATCAATAAGTTCTTACAGAATTTATAATTGCCAACCAATTATCAGATGATTGTGTGAAGTTCTTTTAGCCTCAATGAAGAGGATTTTACTGGTGGCTTGTTTTGGGAGAAATTTAAAAGAAATAACAAGTACAGAACAATTTAGAAACTAAATTTTATTGAGTGAATAAGAACTTACAATGAAATGTCCCAGTCTTGAAAAGATGTACAACAACTACTTGAAACTACTCCTAGGAAATGAAGTGCAATATAGGAATTGAAATGCTGAAATGTAAAGAATTATAAATGTAAAAACTAGAAAGGAAATAAGAAGTAAATGAACTGGTTTCTAGATCTGAGTCTGGGTCCTTCAATTTGGGGTCTTCCCTGCTATTTATACTCTCCAAGGGTAACCATCGAAGTGGGCTTCCAACCATCAAAATGTCCTCCTACTACGCCATTCTTACAGTTAGGCTTCCCTCTTGGATTTTGAATTTGAATTCGTGAGTAACCGTTAGGCCACGTCATCTTGCGCCTTTTAGCTTTTCTAGCGCTACACAAATCCATTATAACCAATATGACCTACCACGTGTCCGTCTTTGATTGGAGACTTGTATTAACTCCCCGAATTGTTCCTCAGGTACCATGTGTCAAGCTGCAATTAGCTTTTACAAAATATGTAGCTAACAACCCCTCGAGATTTGCTTAAAGTACAGATTGCCCCCTGTGGTTTGGAAAATTATAAATACCTCATTGTTAGAATTTTTTATTTAACAGAATTAACTAAAAAAATAAAATTCATAATTGCTCTCCTATATATTAATAAAATTGCCTAAATTAATAATTGAAAGATATTTCTAACATCATTAAAAATTATTAATTGACTTGATGATTTATTAATTAAAATAGCAATTTGTTATAATTAGAAACCTCAGGGAATATAATGTAATTTCCAAAATTATAAGGGGCAATTTGTGTTTTAATCAAATATCAAGAGGTGCATTTATAATTATCCAAAAAAGATGAATGGCTGTAGGGTGAGTTGCCTCATGTAATGGCATGAATGTTTGGTGGTATGATTTAACTTGTTCAAATTGTAAAATTACCTTTTGACCCATTAAGTTAGGTTTCCATCATTATTGGAAACTGAAATTAAAAATTTTAAGAACTAAATAAATGAAATTAATAATTTAATATTAAAATAGAAAAAAAATGAAGTAATTTAAGAGATAAAAATGAGAGTAAACCAGTTCGTATTTATATATATATATATGTATATTTAATTGTTAATACTAATAGGAGAACCAAAAGATGCAACAACGGTCTCAAAATGCATTTTTTTCTCCCATTCTAAAACACTTTCAATTATAAGAATTATATATATCTCGAGATTCTTGTGACTTCATATTATCACATGTTGCAACCGATAAGAGTGTTTGGAATTAAAATAAAAAATAAAAAAACTCAACCTGATAAATTGTTAAAATATATTTTTGTTAATAGTAAATATGATTTGAAAAATAAGTTGTTAAAAAATATATATATATACTCTGATCAAGGGATTATGATATATGATCAATATGATTTTTTATAAAGATGAAATATTCGACGAACTCTACACAATGTTCAAATTATCGAAACGGGACTCGTGGTGAGTTCTATGAATCCAACAATACATTCCAGTCTATTTCGTGAATTGTAGAGAAGCCCATCTCAAAAAGAAAAAAAGTATAGACAAACCATTAGAGGGAGAGACTAACCAATTCTATACGTTAAGATTAGCATGAGTTCCAAGCCACCGAAAAAAAAAAAAAAAATCCTAACATGAGTTAGAGAATGTCAGTTTTATTTCGTATTTTATTTACATTATCAGAAACAGTGCTACCGACACAAAAACAAATTACAAAATGGAAGATAGACTGACTACTGACTCTGTTTGTAGATTTTTATTTTTATTTTTTAAAATTTTAGGTTGCCATCTCACCTAAACTACTCACAATTGACCAAGTCTGGAGCAAAATGTTCAGGATAAGTGTGTATTTGAGATTGAAAGTGTATATATGCAAAAGAAATTTGAATCATATATTGATGTTTCTAGATAAAATTTATGGATTTATAGTATTACAAAAAATGTTGTGTATTATAATTTTTTTTTTTTTGTTATGAATTATGAATTTTTATTCTAAAACTTATTATGAAAATGACATGTGGTATAAATTTAAAATTTGTGAGATGTGGAAAATTATAGAGACACTCGCAATAAATATAGTCTACTAATTTATTTTTCTAAATAATTTTGTAGATAAGTTTTCTTTTAAATATATAATATTGTTGTAATTTAGAGTGCAAATGCGCATGCATGTGGTATTATAATCTCATTCTGAAATAGTATCTCGTTGTCTGTAGTTTTTTTTTTCTCCGTCGTCATCACCATGCTTTCTCTTCCTCTTAAGACCGCAAATGAGCCGAGTCCAATCGAGTGTTTAAACTTATTTATTAAGATTTTAATAAATTTAAGCTTGAGCTCAATAAAAATTTAATGAACGAAGCTCGAGCTGAGTTGGCTTAAGTTTGACTCGAGCTCGAGACTATTCACGAGTCCTAACGAGTAAAAAAATTTATAAATTCATACTTGCGTACGAGACTAAAGTTACAATTAAAACCTTGATTATACAATTATATATACAATATATATAAACATTCTAAAAAAAAAAAAGTCAATATTAAAATAATAATATCTATTACCATTATTATATAAATGTACAATCTATAATTAACTATTATTTACATTTATATTTTTTAAATATATAAATAACATATTTATCTTATTTTTTATACATATTTTTATATTATTTAAAATATAAATAATAAATATTAAACAAGTCAGCTAACGAGCCGAGCTTATGAGCTGAGTTTTAGAATATTTAGGCTTATTTATTAATAATTTAACGAACTCGAACTCAAGATCGAGCTCGAACGTAAAAAAAAATTTAACGAACTAAGTTCTAATAAGCTCTTACTGAACCGAGTTCGAGCCTGTTCATGAACAATTCTGTCATTTGCAGCCCTACGTCCTCCCTTGTTACAACATCAATATGTGTCGCCCGCCCTTTTCATAAGACCATATCATGCAATGGCTCATAGATGGCCCAAAAGAGGCTGGTGGAGATTGCTATGTGTAGATTTTATATTAAGGCCCAACATTGGTATGTAGAGATTTATATTTTCATTACTAGTGGTGATATTTCAAAACAACCAAAAAAAAAAAAAAAAGGAAAAATGGTTTTTTTTTTTTTTTTTTTTTTTTTTTTTTTTTTTTTTTTTTTTTTTTTTTTTTTTTTGTGTAAAATGGATCGGGGTGAGTCCCGACAGGAATAAAATGAATTTGGTGTGCAGTTCGTCCAGTTCGTCTTCTTCGTCAGTTTTTTTTTTATTTTTTTTATTTTTTTATTTTTTGTAATGTAAAATGGAAGATAAAATAAAATAAAGAAAGGTAAAATGGAGTGCAAAAGGGGAAGGAAAGTGGTCATGGGCGGTGGTGTAATGTTTAAAAAGAATATACTATGGTCCCAAATGCTGTGCCTCCTAGGTATTATATTATATTACTAACAATATATATTACGTAACAATAGTATGTGGAGATTTTTATATTAGGACCAAACATGTACCTAGAGCTCTTTTTATTCATTGCAGTGGCATTACTACAATTTATTTTCTTCCATCTATGCCAAATTTAGTACAAGGTACTGAAGAGCTAGCTTCCATGTCTGCTAATTTTTTTTTAGCATCCTAGCAGCGGAGATTATTACCAGGCGAAACGCCAAGTTGTTTGCAATAGTCAGTGTAGTGCTTAACACGAGCATTGACTGCATCCGGTCTATTACCATTGCATTCACCACCGTTGATGGCTTGGATTGTTGCACCAAATCCAGAATTCATTTTAGAGTGAACATTGTTCATCCAAAACCACAAGGCAGTCTTGAACGACACGACTGGATCTTTTGCCACAGTTTCTGGGTTGTTTAGTCCATCAAACCCAATGCTTCTGCCGGCAGGACCATAGTTGTAGTTCCATGACAGCTGAAGAGGACCTCTGCCATAGTATTGCTTGTTTGGTGCACATGGGTACTGTGTATTTGGTCTGTCACAGTAGTTCCTAGAGGCGCCATTTATCTCTTCAATATAGCAAAAATCTGCCAATCAAAAAAATTTGTGTCAGTTATGTGTGATATTCACCTCACTCCTCCAGCAAACAGGGAGGGACCCAGAATTCTAAAAGGAATGGACATATCAATATGATCAATTAACTTGCTGATTCCTCCACGGTTTTTTCTTCTCTATACATTAACACTTGTAATTGACACTAGTTCTGAGAAATTAGATGGACAACAACAAAAAAAAAAATTTTAAAAACATACAGGGACGGCACTTGAAATTTAAAAACAAAAATCTAGAAGGGGCGAAACCTGTATAATTTAGAGATTGTTAATAGTTAATACTATGAAATCATCAGTGTGGATTGGGAGAAAGGGATGTAGAAATCATACGTCCAGTCTCATGTGTGGCATGTGCGAAGAAAGCAGCAATTTCGCGCTTAGAATCATCAGTAGTTCCAGTAGTGCCGAATGAAGGGTAGGAACCGATGGCGTTAAGAAATGCAGACCTGGTGAAGAAGCTTTTCCCTGCACATCCAGCAGAAGCTTGATTGATTATCCCATTGAAAAAGGACTGTGTCACAATATTAGAGACCGAAGCACCGTTGGAACCGGTACAAGGCCCTGATTGGCAGCCTGCACCACAGTAGGCATTGCCAGTGCCACAATACCCATACTGGCTGCAGCAAAGACCTGCTGCACAACCACAGTTCTGACCCACTACGATTTCCGGTAGGATGGCACCGGCGAGTATTCCGGCCAGAATGATTGTCTGTAAGCTGTTTTTGATATTGAGGGTTACCATTTTGGAAGAGTGTGTGTGGTGTGGGATGAAATTAAGGTGAGAGAGACATGTATTTATAATTGTACAATGGAAAATGTGTGGAAAAATCAACATTCCTACTATACGATAAATGCTTCAAATTAAAATTTGAAAAAGTCTAAAAATAAATAAATGGATAACAAAATCAAACACAATCACCTTATGTAAGGTGGGTCTTATATTTTTATGTATCTTTTTTTTTTTTTTTATGAGTCCCACATTTATATGTAAAAGTTGTGCCAATACTCTATAATATTAAAGTATAGCTTATTATTATTAAAAATTATGTAATTAATTATGTGTAAGAAGAACAATGGTTGAAGCTTAGCATGCAATTTTCTAACAAGCGTGTAGACTTTGGTGTTTGTCTTGGCCTTGACTAATATTAAAGTCTAGCTTGCAATTATTAAAAATTATGTAATTAATCACTACAAGAAAAAGCATTTTTGCCGACCACTTTTAGCTACCAAAACTAATTTAGTCGTCAAAAGTCACGGAATTGGCTACCAAAAATAATATTAGTCGGCAAAAGTCAACTTTTTAGCTACTAATTTTTTTTAGTAGGGGAATGTTGATTATTGGCTACTAAAAAAAATTTAGTAGCTAAAGATATTACAATTGGCGACTAAAACAATTTTTAGTAGCTAAACATATGACAATTGGCGACTAAATAAAAATTTAGTAGCCGTAGAGATACCTTTAGCTACTAAATTGTTTGGTAGCCAAATGAAAATAAAAAAATTAATTTTTAATCTTTCCCGACCAAACTTTTGGTCGCCAAATGTCAAGTTTCGGCGACAAAATTTCTTTTAGTCGCTGTATACCTACTTTCGGCTACTAAATTGTTTGGTAGCCGAATGAAAATAAAAAAATAAATTTTTAATCTTTCCCGACCAAACACTTGGTCGCCAAATGCCATGTTTCGGCGACAAAATTTTTTTTAGTCGCTGTATACCTACTTATGGGACATTGCGGTATGGGATTTGGTTTTTGACCGACTCTACAGCTGAAATCACTGGTTTTTCTGATGCTGACTGGGCCGGGTGTGCTGATGATCGGAAAAGTACCTCCGGGGGGTGTTTTTACCTTGGGAATAATTTGGTT